>JAPSGF010000001.1:55525736-55554770 GCA_035772895.1 Perdix hodgsoniae | reverse complement strand
GGAGAAGAGAAGGCTGTGGGGTGAATCATTGCAGCCTTCAGTGCCTAAAGGGAGCCTACAGACAGGAGGGGAGTCAGCTCTTGGAAAGGGGAGAGAACAGCAGGACGAGGGGAGATGGTGTGAAGTTGAGGGAGGGAGGTTTGGGTTGGATGTGAGGGGGAAGTTGTTTGGTGTGAGAGCGGTGAGGTGCTGAACAGCTGCCCAGAGAGGCTGTGGATGCCCCTCATGTCCGTGCCTGGAGGTGTTCAAGGCCAGGTTGGATGGGGCCCTGGGCAGCCTGGGCTGCTGTGAGATGTGGAGGTTGGTGGCCAAACGTGTGGTTGGAGCTTCGTGATCCTTGAGGTCCCTTCCAACCCAGGCCGTTCTGTGAAATCCCATCTGTAGGAGGAGAACTTGGAGCAGAGGCCACGAATCTGTGGGCAGAGTGATGCAATCCATGGCCCGAGTGTCTGCTTCCGAGAGAGTGGCCGCACAGCTCGCAGTGGGGTTTGGCCTCCTCCCAAGCTTCTGTAACGGAGACGGGGTTGGTCGGGGTGTTTTTGCTGCAGAGCAACCGGTTCTGAATGCATGCATCTCAGTGGAAATGACTGTGGTTGTCTCCTGGTATGCAGAGGCTCCGGCTCCCTCTCCTTGCTGTGTTTGGAAAGCAGCGAAACGCCGCTGTGAGATGAAGGGCTGTCACTGCCCAGTGCTGCTGTGCCATGACCGCGGAGGCAGCGCTTGTTGTGATGCTCCGTTTCTGCTCTCTCCCAGCCAAGAATTAAAATTCCTTGAAATTGCCTTTGATAAATGGCCGCATTTTTTACTCAATATGGGGTTTTGGCTTTTGTAGCTAAGCAGGCTTTTAGTTTTGTCCTTTTCATTCCATTGCTCCTTGCAGAGATTTTCTAACCACTGAAGCGCCTTCACAATAGGTCAACCATTGGCCCGGCGAAACACACCGAGAATTGCTCTGAATGTGGCATTAATCAAAGCAGCCATTACAATGAAAGGATAACTGCTGAAACGTATTTGGAATAATCTGGAAATTAAAAAGGCTGGAGCTATGGTTTTCTGAAAGCACGTCATACTGCATGTAGTCTGAATGGGGATTCAGCTGCCAGAGGTACAACAGATCCCTTCATTGCTGCAGGCTCTGAGCATCCCCCTCCTGAAGGAGTTTGCGGACGGGATCTCAGCATCTCCTGGGTATTTCTGTGGAGTTATCATAAGGAGCATAGATTCATTCCTATAATCAGGATACAAAGATTATATAGAGTTAGTTAAATATACATATATATATATATATACCAGCTCTTTTCAAGCTTTAGGTTTGGTTTCTGCGGAATCAGAACGTAAAGGTGACAGACAAGTAAGCAAGGATTTCTTTTCCTTCCACTGACACACAGTTCTAACAGCATTTCTCTTTCTTCTCTAATTTCTAGTGGAACTGGAGCACAGGATTGATTTCGAGCTCAGGGAAGGTCTGGTGGAGAGCAGATACTGGTCTGCAGTCACGTCGCACACTGCCTATTGGTCATCTCTGGATATTGCTCTTTTCCTGCTAACCTTCATGTACAAACACGACCAGGACGATACTGACAAATCCAATTTGGATGCTATCTGAATTTTTGACTGGGGGTTGGGAGGGACGGGAAAGGAAATCTGAAAACCAATGGCACAAAACAGATGTTAAACCGCAGTATGTATGGCATGGAGGTTTCAGGTTTAAGTGCATGTTTGGGTTTTTTCCTGTTTCTAAGGAGCAAAAATGATTTGTATGGAGGAGCACTTTATAGTTTCAGACGTTTTGCAGTGCTTAATCAGACCTGAAATTGTTCCAAATTCCTGTTGACTTTGCATAAAACGACGACACAACGTGCAGCACCACTCACACACTGTTGTGCTTTGTGCTCGGGTGACGTTCCTGTTGATGACCATAATTGCTGTTCAGTTCATTAAAGTATAAAAAGAAGAGTTGGTTTAAAAAAAAAAAAAAAGAGCAAAATTAATTTCCATTAACAAAGTTTGTGTTACTTACAAACCTAAAACTGCCATGTTCCAATGTTGTATGTGTCAGTCAGTAACGAACGGTGGTGTCGTTTCTCTAGGATCTGTTCAGCTCCACATCCTGTTATCCACAGTACCATTCTGAGTGCTGGCTGCTGGGCTGTGTTCTACGTGGCACGTGGAGAAACCAACGCTGAAAAGCACCACGAGGATATGAAATACTGTAATTATAATTTATTATCTCCGTTTCATTTTATCCCAGTGTATAAATCATTACTTTTTTACTGGTTTCTTTTGACATAATTTAAGAACCACGTTTATTTTCTACAGCGTTAAGACTTTTTCTCAGAAATGCATATCTTTGTACTACTACTCAGATGAATATATGGACACTGTGGCACACTTTAAGTATTTTTTCATTAAAATAAATATTTGTGGTTTCACACAAATGACGGTAATCACCTTCTTCTCAAAGGTGAGTCATTGCTTGGCTGGGTCCCACGTGTCTCTGAAACATATGAAGGCTTTGACCTCAGTGTGTAGAGGATGCCTTTGCCATGATCAGATGTGTATATATGTGTGTGTTTCTGTATAGAAACATATATTTGTCTGTGTCTATAGATATGCAAGGAGCCACCAAGAGGAAGGAGAGCAGCATTATATAAACTTGGTGGGACCTGAGGATACCAGAACTTAGATTGGATTTGTATCTGAAACTAATTCAGGAGCCTCCAAGAGGGATGTGTTGTGATGAAAGGGAATATCTCCCAATGAAATACTGAAAGGTCATTGCTGGGATCTTAAGCCATGCGCAGCTCTAGAGCAGAAGTGTCGGATCCACAGCCTCTGCACTGCCTCTGGCTCGGGTATTTATGGTCTGTATGGCATGTTTAGAAGCTGCAGAATCTCAGCTTTCCTTTGCAAAGGATGAGGCCGTGGTGTCAGCCAATAGCTGTGTTCTCAGTGTAAACAGATGTGGAACATCAGCCCCGACCAGCAGCCTTCCCTCCTGAAATGTGGGAGGGGGAGGGCAGCAGCACTGCTGCTTGGGCTCTTCTTTGTGCCCAAGCGTGTGGTGCAATGGGGGAGGAATGGGGCGTGAGGCTGTGTGTTGTGGTTAGGGATTTAGCAGCAATTATAAAGGGATAAACAGTGCAGAGGGGGTAAAGGGAGGAATGGGAGGTGGGGGGGAAGGGCAGAAGATGATGGGAAGAGCAGCAAGACATTGGGTCTGTGGAACTCTGGCTGTTAAATCCTTTTGGCCTCAGTGAATCGTAACTCATGCCTGGCAGGTTCACCTTGGTTGATGAATAATCATTAAAAATTCAAGTCTGCCCTTTACGTGGAGGGGAGTTTGACACCTCTGTTCCAGAAAACAGGCTTTTGTTTTTGTGGCTGCTTTCGTTGTTCAGTCAACCCTTCTTAATTAGGACAACTTGAACATAAAAGGCGATTCTCCTTTTATGTTTGGAACATGCAAAGCATTTCCGAATGCGCCCGGTTTGTGCTCAGGGTTGGATGGTGTCACAGCTGCACCATCCCTCCCCAACACTGCATCTCCACGAGGTCTTGTTTTCAGTGCTGCAAGCAGAGGGGGTTAATTCCTACAATTCTTGTGGTCTGCGTAAACTCTGCTGTTGTCCAGAACATGTTTCAGATTTATGGGATGGCTCTTTTCCCCGCACCGGGACGTGCTGCAGCCTGTGAGCACACTCCATATAAGGGCTGGGATCCTCGTGCACCTCCTGTGTACCTCTGGGGCAAGCAGGGAGAGGGGCAGGAGCTGAGCATCGCCTTGCCTTCATCCAGCTCTCTTGGAGCTGATTCTGGTCCAGCATTGGAGAAGCATTCCTAACATTGTGACAAAGAAGACAAGCCTGAGGAATAAATGGAGGTTTATTCTAAAGCGTATACAAGTGTATGACGTGTGCTGTAGGCAGATTTCATGGTTTTAATTCTCAAAAAACCTCTCTTCCCCTCTTGCAAAGATGATTTGCTCTTTGATAGCATCACTTTAAAGCCATTAGACAAAAGAAGGGCTGCCCCATGTCTGCAGCGCAGCACAGCCTCGAGCAGAGCCCCATCACTGCACGCTGGATTCGAAATTTCACACTTAAAAATGTCTGGTCAGATGGTTTGCAGCAGAATATAGAGCTGGAATGCGCTGGCTTCCAATGACCGACTTGTTTTCATTCGCAGAGTGATGTTTAGCCTTACGAGCTGTGTTGGGGGTGGTTTTTCTTGAGAACCCAAGATAAGGGGAATGAACCACTTTGTTGTCGTCTGCTGACTGATCCTCAGCTGTTTTCCTACACTTGTCCTTCAGTTTCTTTGTCCAAATTTGAGGCTCACTGCTTGGCTGTCTTTTTTAATACGAGGTCGTTTTGCAGATAACCTCCTGCAATTTTTTAAATTATTGTACTGAATTTCATCCCTTTGCTCCTAATTTTTCCATCCTGGCTGCTAGGTGAGCAGCGACAGGGCGAGAGGTGATGGCATCAAGTTGTGCCAGGTGAGGTTCAGGTTGGATATTAGGAGCAGTCTCTTCTTCTGTGCAGTGGCACAGCTGCCCAGCAGCGGTGGGGTCACCGTCCCTGGAGGTGTCCAAAGGCAGTGGAGATGTGGCACTGAGGGATGTGGGCAGTGGGCAGGGTGGGGTGGCTGAGGGTGGGTTTTGGGGATCTTGGAGGTGTTTTCCAGCCTTAATGATTCTGTGATTCCATGCTTGCTTTCTGCTGCTGCTTTATTTTGCAGTGACATCCCAGCTGGCCAACTTCAATTATTTCAGCTCCTTATCAGTTGGAGGCTAATCAGAAAGAAGTGTCTGTTCTCATGTCTATATTCCACCTGGTTGCCTCCTCCTGCACGATTTTGTTTGTCCTGCTGCTCCTTTCCCACACCACTCATGCAGAGCTGGCTGTGCCTGGAGCTGAATGGGTGGGAATTGATTTCTTTTACTTCATTCAGCACTGTGTCAACTGTTTGCGGTTAGATAGTTAATGTACATTTGTGTGCCCTCTGCCCCACGAGTTTATTTCAAATGTCATTCCCTTTCCTATTTTTCTCTTATTGGCTTGGAATTGAGGTTTCTGCCTCAGAGTCCCTCTCTGATGTCTTTGCTGATTTTCATCGAACGATAGAATGATTTGGGTTGGAAGGGACCCTTCGAGGCCCTCTGGTCCCACTCCCTGCAGCGCACAGGGACCCCCACAGCTCCATCAGTGCTCAGAGCCCATCCTGTGACCTTAGGTTTCTCCAGAGATGGGGCACCACCACCTCTCTGGTCAACCTGTGCAGGGCTCACCATCTGAAATGTAAAAAACTTCTTCCTTATATCCAACCTAAGTCTCCCGTCCTTTAGTTTGAAACTATTTCCCCTTGTCCTATCACAACAGACCCCACTAGAAAGTCTGTCCCCCAGATTGCCACCCATGCTACAGTCCCATTTTCTCAGGTTTCTCAGCCTGGCATTTTTATTAAACTCTGCATTTTGCCTGTACTTAATAAGCATTTCCCAAAAAATCAAACTTTGCCCAGGTTTATTTTTCTCTACCTCTTCCCCAGGTGCGTTTTTAGTGCCACTTCCCTACTGCCCATTATCTCAAACCTCTTCTGAAGATTTATGATCTAATTTCTGCTTTGAATTCAGTTTGCTGGCATTGAAGCTTGCTTGTTGCAGCACAGTCTGTGCATCATCAAGATGTACAAGTTGAAGCCCTGCAACGCGTTTGAAATCCAAGAGATGTTTTGCTGTCATGATCCAGGAGACTTCTAGAGCTCAGTGTCAGCTCAGCCCACGTGGATGTATTCACCCTTAGGATGATAGAATCCTAGAATGGTTGGGTTGGAAGGGATCACAAAGCCCACCCATTTTCAAGCTCCTGCCACAGAGTTATGGAATGGATTGGGTTGGAAGGGACCTCCCAGTCTCTGCCATGGGCTGGCTGCCCCCTACCATATATCAGCTGCCCAGAGCCCCATCCAACATGGACACAAGTTGGGTGTGCACGTTCACTGTCTCCAAGGAATAGGAAAAGCCCCATTAGATGGAATGAAATGCCCAGCTGTTGAGCTTCTAGATCACCCTGGTGATCAGTGCTCTCTGATCCCATTAGAAAACAAATTCCACTCTCAACCCTTCCACTGAAGATGCCCCATCTCCCTGCAGCAGCCCTCAGCTGCGTCCTTTCTCTTTGGGTGTGAGAAGTCAGTGAGTCCACAGCAAACATGGTGTCATGGTTTTCCATGCCTCATTGATCCCAAGTGTGGAGGTGGGAGAGGTGATGTGCAAACCTCCCTGCACTGAGCTCTGCAGACCCCACAGCTGCTTTGTTCTTCTTGCTTTCATGGCTCTTTCAGTTTCTCTCAAAGTCTGTATCGCATCCCAGAGCGATGCCACACTTTGCACTTGAAGAGCAGCCTCTTGAAGGGTCTTGACATTTCACTGTGCTGTTTGATAAAGAAGATTCTTGACCTCCCGTTTAAAACAAAATGTCAAGTTTGTTTGTGCTAACGTATCTAATTTGGGGGTTTTAACTACTTTCTGTAGTTCGTAAGAAGTCTCCTTCAGCATAGGTTTTGAATTAATAATAGCTGTTTGCAGTAGAAATGACTTAATCTTATCCAGTGCCTTATGAATCCAGACTTTTGCCCTCTGATTTGCCAGCACAGCACATGGAGTGGTGGAATCACCGTCCCTGGAGTGTTCCAGAACCGTGGAGATGCGGATCTGAGGATATGGTCAGTGGGCATGGTGGGGCTGGGTTAGGGCTGGTCTTGGAGGTCTTGGAGAGCGCCCACAGCTCTCTGGGCAGCCTGTGACACCCTTGGCAATGAAGCCAATGGACCACATGTTCCACAGTGTGTTCTCCAAGTCTGTGCTTCCAGAAGTGAGTTTCCACAGTGGAAAAAGAGAACTGTGAATGATTGAAGAGGGTGGGTTGGGTGGGCTGGTGGAAGCGGGCACAGGGCAGCGATGCCCATGGGGCTGCAGTGCAACATGGGGATTTGCAGGGCTTCCTTGCTGGGAGCCAGGCTGGGCAGGCTGCTTCCCAACAGCTGGGGGTGCCCCATCACTGGAGGTGCCCAGGACCATGGATGGAGCCCTGGGCAGCCTCAGCTGGTGGGGGCACCCAGCCCGCAGCAGGGAGGTCTGGGGGGACACTGAGGTCTCTTCCAACCCAACTCAGCCCAACCCAACCATGCTGTGATTCCATGATACGATTTTCTCAGTACAGACATGGTGAGACTTGAGGATGGGTCAGCCCCAAACCAGCCCTGCTCAGCTCCGGCTGCTCCCACCAAGGGGTACCAGCGCCGTGGCTCGTTGCTGTTTCACAGCACTCGTGTTCAGCCGTGTGTGTGTACTTTGCAAGAAGGGCTCATGCTGAAACAACAGCCAAACGTTTTCTGTTAACGAAGCGTGTCGCAGTGGGATGGGACGGCTCTGCCTCTTGGCACACGCCTTGGGGTTTCTCCCGTATGCTTACCACACTGCCCCTTGCATGCAAGCCTTATTTTATAACATTTTCCTATAAACAGAATTACTAAAAATCAGCAGGGGAAGGGAGGGAGGGGAAGGCTGCAGAAAAATAAAATAAAAGGAAGAGGGCAGAGCCATTCCTCCCAAAGCTGCGTGCTGTGCTGTCACGAAAGCAACCTGCGAGCTGCAGCCCACATCTGTTCACCAGGGGAATTCGTGTTTGCTTCCCATGGTCGCTGACCCAACATCGCATTTCTGACATCTGCAGTCACAGCTCCCAGGACATCAGTGCTGGGTGCTTGCCACTGTCCAGTGCAGGGATGCTGCAATGAACGCTCTGCCTATCGCCGGTTACATTTCATCATCACAATGGCATTCTCAGCCCTCTCGGATTCATGAGTTACAGTGATGTGTTCATGGCCTTCACTGGAGCGCTTCTGGACGCAAGATGTTTCTGCACGAAGCGTTGAGGTCCTTGCAGGTCTGGTCTGTGGGCTCTGGGAAAAGCATGCGTGCACAGATTTGTGTGTCCCACTTGTTTCTCCGCACTCGAAGCAGTGTTTTGAAGCAGAGCTTCCAAATGAGCCTACGAGCTTCTGCAAAATGACTTCGTCCTCCCGAGCCATTTAGTTAATTAACACACTACGTCGCTGGCTGCCCCCGAAGATACCCCTCCTGAGTGAGATTTCTCTTTAGATTTGGATGAAACGCAAAGGTTGAGTCATGATTTTGCTTTCTGGCACTGCTGTCGGAGCAGGGAATGTTGCTCACATCGCTGGCTGTTGCCATATGCTTTTTTCATCAAGCAAAAGGGCGCAACTTTCTTTTTTGCTTCCCCCGCCCCCCCACTGACTCACTCCCCAAATATGTTTCTGGTTAGGATGCTTGCTGCCTCCTTCCTGACATAAGGTTTTGCAGTTTGCGGTGCTCTCTGTGAATCGTCTCCATCAGCTCCAAAATCCCCCAGGTGGATCCTGGGGAGCAGAGCTGGAGCTGCCCATGGGCTGCATATCATAGCATCGTGAAATCAAAGGATCATGGAATCACAGAATAAGCAGGAATCTATGGAATTCTACAAAATCATAGAGTAAGATGGGGGCAGTGGGCAACTCTGAGTGCCAGGATGGAGCAGCTCCCCATGAAGCAGACCACATATCCACCCAACGAGCCCAACCTTGCAGAAAAACAAGCTTTGAGCATGGGAACAGGGTTCTGACAGCCATCCTGGGGGCTTTTGCAGACTGCTTGCATTGCAGCCCCATCCCACGATCCCTACTCCAACCACCCTGCAGAGCTGGGGCTGCAGTGTGTCCCATCCTCACCTCCCCACGCCTGAACAGCCCAGGAGAGGCCGTGCAGAACAGCCCGCCTGCTTCCAGCTGAGGAACTGAGATGCCAAGAGTTAAGCAGCTGGCCCCAAGCCAGAGTGCTTGGAAACAAGCCCATATCTTCCTTGTATTAGCTGGGACATGACCGTGGAGCATGCCTTGCCCTGCTGGAAATGTCACCCACGTCCTCTGGAGCAGCTATTCTGCAAAGAAGAATTTTGCTTTTTGCTTTTTGCTTTTCTTCTCTCCTTAATGATTCTGTGAAAGGAAGGGATTTGCTCTTGGATGCCATGTCCATACCAGCTCCCTTATGGGAAGGACACATTGCCAATGACCAACCCTTGTTGGTTTCCCACATGGCACCAGTGACCTCTCCTTGGACACCCAGCAGTGACTCTTCCATCTCCTTTCCATAGGATTTGATGAACTTTGGTTTCTTGCTGTCATTTTTCTTTTCTTTATTCTTTCCTATCGCTGTTTTTCCTGGCTGGGTGCTGCCATCGCTGGGGAGACGAAGGCTTTCCCCGCAAGGAACACAGTGCTGTAACCCATGTGCTCATCTGGCAGCAGCTCCGCTGCCTGAAGCAAAGGGAATGATGGCAGCACTGCGGTCCCAGTAGGAGGGATGGGGCATTTGTGCTTGGATAAAACACCGTGACAGCCAGATCTCCTGGGCTCTGCCTTGAAAAGAAATCTCTCAGAGAACCCAATGGAGCCCGATGTTGGTGTTATTTAAAAGCAAGCAAAATAAAGAGCTAGAGGCTGCAAGCCCAGGATAAACAGCAGTGGCTTCACAGGATCTCGCTTACAAACCCCCAGGGAGGAAAAAGCACATCGGGCAGCCAAAATGCGTCTCAGCTCCTCTCCATTTCCATGTTTCCGTGTGGATGGGAAAATAAGCGAGGTCCTGGGAAGATCGTTGTGTGCTGTGCATCCTGGCACGCTGCACAGCCGCTCACCTCCTGCTGCTCCCCCAGTCCCACCCCTGCCATGGGCTGGGTGCCCCCCAACTCGGGCTGCCCAGGGCCCATCCATGGCCTCAGACACCTCCAAGGATGGGGCACCGCAGCTGTCTGGGCAGCAAATGATCTTCTGGTTGGGTTATTCCTTCTCCAGCCTCCCCCCAGGGCTCACCTGAATCCCTGCCTATGATTTCCCCATCGCTATTTGCCTCTCTGTTGTGGAGCTGAGCATTTTCCACCCCTTCATCCCTCCTGCTTTGGGCAAACCCTCTATTATCTGCCTGAAGATGTTATCACCGCTCTCTTTCTCTAGGGCAAACAGCCCAAATTCCTCCAAGCCTCCCTCATCGATTACATACCTCCTGGGAGTTCCCAATTCTGTGTTTTGGTGAGGTTTGGGGGATATTCTTGGGGGGATATTTTTTACTTAGAGGGCAGTGAGGCCCTGGCACAGGTTGTCCAAAGAAGCTGCAGGTGCCCCATCCCTGGAGGTGCCCATAACCATGGGTGGGCCCTGGGCAGCCTGAGCTGGGGGGCACTCAGCCCACGGCAGGGGTGGGGCTGGGGGGGCTGTGAGGTCCCTTCCAACCCACTCCATCCTATGACTCTACAATTCCCGGATGTCCCCATGTGCCCATTCCCACTGAGCTCCCCACCACGCTCCAGCCCTTCTGCTGCCCTGTGGAGTCCATCTGTTTCAATCACACCCGCCTTATTACACCACCCCAGTCAGCTCTGTCTCCATTTCTCCAGCACTAGCTGCAATACTGCCTGCTCAGCGCTGACCTTTCCAGTGAGGACTGATGCCAGCCAGCACAGAACCACCAGCATTGGCATCATCCACCTCCGGAGCTTGGCTGCTGCTCACTGCAGCAATGCAGATGCCGTGGGGACACTTAGGGATGCCCAGCTGGGGCTCTCACATGCTGGTTTCTCCCCATGCACCCACAGCACGGGCTCAGGGGCAAACTGGGGTGACTCCTGCAGGGTGAAGCAGCACCATCGGGGCTCCATCAGGGTGCACGAGTGCCTCGGTGCCCACGTGGTGTCAGCATCTTCACTCCCATACCTGTTAGCAGCTCTGATTTCGCAGCTCTGTGACGACGTGCTGCGATAAGAGCACTCACTCGGGGCTGTTTGTTCTCCAGCAGCATGTGAACAAGGGCAGCCAAAGGCCATCGGTGGCTGAACCCCATCAGCTCCATCCTCAGTGCCTTCCTCTTCCTCCTCTCCCTCCCACATTTGCCAGCTTCCCAGGTGGGGGTGGGATTTATGGCAAGGCGTGATCTATAGGGCCAGCTGGAATTATGGGCCCACTGCTCCACTTGCCCAACCTGTGGGGCTTTTCAGCAGTTCCCTGCTCACTGTGCTGCTGTGGCATGCCTGGCTCCAGATCATCCTTTATTCCTCTTTGAGCAACGGATGTTTGCTCTCAGCATCCTCAGAAGGATGAATTTCCCTGTTTACCCCCTGAGTTGCTGCTGTTGTAGCTGGGACCATGGGAGGTGAAGCAAAAATCCATTTCCAGAACATCTTTTTGGGGCTGCAGCCCAGCATGGAGCACTCCAATACCCAGACTGCAGTTTCTGCAGTGGGGAAACCATCTCAGTGATCCCCCATCCCCATCATCCAGCCAGTTCCCACAGCTGCATTTCCAATCCTGGTTCACATTTGGGGGATTTTTGCAATGCTGTGGGGTCAAGCAGTGCCCTGGGAAACTCATGGTCCAGGATGAGGGGATTTTATCAATCTGCTTGTGTGAAACATGAGGATGGAGCAGGACATGGAGCTGCTCCTGCTGGGTTTTGCCGCTGACTCCAGTTGATTCCCAGCCACTCCATACAGACACGGAACAGGGATGCTCCAGCTGTGGATCCCCAAACACAGCACACAGGGTGAGCTCAGCCTGGCTGCTCCCAGCAGCCCCAGAGGAAAAACCCATGGGCACAAAGCCAGCTTCATAGGGCCGTTGGGGAGGGGAGAGCTGGGGCTGCAGAGATAACGGGAAATGCAGGGCAGGGCATGGGGCTGCAGCCTGAAAGCACACAGATGGAGATGTATGGGGTGGGTTTTTCCGCAGCTCAACTTCCCATCCTAATAACCACCCTGGAAGGGCCCAGACAGCAGCTAGGAATCATTCATGGTGTGATTCAGGGAATATTCCCCTCCCCCCTTGCTGCATCCAAAAGCCATCCAAATGGATGCTCTGCACTCTCTGGCCAGCCCTGTAGATAATGGTCTCGGAGTCATCAGATGAATTATTTGTGATCCTCATTTGTTCTTCTTGAATGCCAGGCGTTCTTCGTGGTGGCCGCTGGCTCTGGGGCTGCTGATGGAGAGTTTGTGGCACATTTGGGTTCTCCAACCCAAACAGAGCCCAGCAGAGCCTCTGCTCCACGGCAGGAACTCAGCCTCGGGGCAATGCTTTGTGTTCATAGGGCTGAATGAATGGGAGCCTTCTGGAGGTGAAGAGAAGCCAGAATGGGAGTGACAAAAGCTCCAAAAATCGGAGGGACAATAGAAAGTGGTTTGATGTGTCATGGATTAGGGGAGAACATCTGGGCTGGAGTTACTCCCTTTCTCTTGGGCAAGTGCAAAGCAGGAAGGCACTCTGCAAAGTCACTTCTAGCCAAGAAGCTCTACACACTGCTTGGATTCTGGGATCTCCTTCTGGAAACAGCATTTTCCAAAATGAGTTACACCGACCTTCACTGTGGCAGCAGGGAAGGAACCGGAAGGGCCATTTTCAGCCATAGGGTGAATTAATTTGGGCAGAATTTACCAGGATTCACCCAAATTCTCCATCCCACAAAGCCAAGCTTTCTGCTAACAGCCCCCTCCAGCTCATCTGACCTTTAGGTCAGAGTCTGCTCCAGGAACATCTACATGTAATGACCACTGGGGTCATCTGGATGACGATTAGGAGGAAAATTCCCTCCTTTCTGCGGCCAGGGAAGCGACAGGCAGCAGGAGCAGCTGGGACATCAGAAGGATGTGACCGCGGGATCGAAAAAGCACAGAAGATAAACGGCGGCCGAGGGATTAATGTCAACAGGAAACTCATGCCTGACACAGGTCGGGAAGGAGAGAGCGGGGTTACTGCTGCAAACTGCTGAGTGCAGAAGATGAGGCTGGGAAGTAAAACTCCCCACTCTGGATTTTGGGAACTGAAGTGCCTGCAGCTCCTGGAAAGAGAGGAGGAAGAGCCCTGCAGTGAGGCCGTGGTTTGAGCACGGGTGCAGCGGGGTGCTGGGTGATGCTCGGCAGTTTGGGGTGATGAACCCTTGGCTTGGCTTGAGGGAAGTGCTCGCTCTGCCTCCTATGTGGGAGCAGCTATCTCTTGCAAGCTAGGATATATTCTAGCCTCAGGGATGAGTTTTGTAACCTTTGGGCACAAAGGACCACACCGACGGCTATGGCTGTCTCAGCATCCTCAGCCATCAGGAGGGCAGATCTGGCCACGTGTCCCCACTAAGACTGGGGGCTCTTCCAGCACCTGCTTTCAGCAAGGATATAATCTCAGAATCACAGAATCATAGAATTGCTCAGGTTGGAAAAGACCTTAAAGATCATCGAGTCCAACCACAACCCAACCATCCTACCAGAACTCTAACAACCCCCCACTAAACCATCCTTGGCACCAGGGTCACACATTTCCCTTGGAAGGACGAATGGCCCATCCTGAAGACACGAGGACATGAGTCTGCAGATCTCCAAGTCCCACCTGGATGGAATAATTCCTCCTCAAGGAAATGAAGTTGTACGACTGCACGAGAGGTATGGAGGTGCTGGTTCATCTTGGTAAGGTCACAAGAGGGAATTGCTACAACGATTCTCCCACTGCCCAGATGTGTCCCCATCCCAGGAGGTGCCCGAGGCCATAGATGGGCCATGGGCAGCCTGAGCTGGAGGAACCCAGCATGCAGCAGTGGTGGAACCAGATGGTCTTTGAGGTTCCTTCCAACCCAACCCATTGTATGATTCTAGGATCTAAAAAGACCGAGCTTCCACTTCTCCGGTGTTTCATCCATTCTCTTCAACACAGAAATGGCCCATGCTTTTATCACTGGGATGCTGACAAACTCAGTGCCTACACCACGTGGTGGTTCCTTACGTACAACACGTAGCTGTGACACAGCTCCATCACTCCAATATACATTCAGAAAAATGAAAAAGCTGCTTCACGTGGACATTTCTGAAATGGCAAAGCCAGGAAAGAATGAATGTGGCTGGGAATAAACCAGGAAGCAGAGCTACCCAACGCACTTCCCTTGCCAGGAGTGTGACCTTGTCTCTGCTCGGAAATGGCCACGTGTGGGAAAGAACCTTGGCTACATCCAAAAGGCTGAAGGAGATGGGGATGCAAGGGGAGACTGTGCAGGTGGGCAGGGAGGAAATGCCAGGAAAACGCTTCTCCTTTTCTCCTCCTCCTGCCCCCATCACCCAGCGGAGCTCAGAGTGCAGATTTCGCTCAGCCAGGAGGGAGCCAGTCTGACCGGCTCCGCTGCGGCGAGGTGGGAAAGCGAGCTGAATGCACGGAGTTAAACATTAAAAATGAAATAAAATTAAAAATATGTTCAAAAAAAAAAAAAAAAGGCAAAATGGGTTTAACAAAGGCAACTTCATCCCCATATCCATTGAGTTGTTTCTTCAGGAAGAAAGAAGGACAGCAGAGGGCTGCTAGGCATCACCTCCATCCGGATGGAAGCGGCTGTGCACTCCGGCACCTTATTTGGCTATGGCTGCATGGAGGGAGCACGGAGCTCTGGCAAACAGTGGGAAGAGCCAGGGATGCTTGGCTGCTTCTGACGCATGAGCCCACGCCGTGCATTTCTGACCTTGCCTCAAAGCTCAGCAGCGCATTGGTGATGTGGCCGCCCGCCTCCGTGCACACCCACGGCATGGATGGGGACCCTGGGGACGCTGTCTGCCAGCCACCAACACCCTGAGAGCAGGGAAACGGAGCAGCAAGTGGTGCTCAGGGCAGGAGAAACCAGCAGCAGTCAGCTGTAGTGAAACAACAGGGCAGCAGCAGGGCTGTGATGCATTGCATCAGCTGGGAAGCTCGGCCAAAAGGCTGGAGCACAGAGTAACCCTTTCTGTGTATGGCCCTATTGTTTGGCATCGGAACAATGCTGAGATAGGATCTGAGAGCTCTGCTGTTAAGGGCTGGTGTTCCCCTCTTGGCACTCTGCAAGCTGGGCTCCAGCTCCCAGGTTTGGGGGCAGAAATGGGGTTTCTGGCCAGGAGTGAGGCCCAGGGAGGATTTGGGTTGGATTAACATCGGAAAAGATCTCTGAGATCACCTGGTCCAACCATCTGCCACGCTACCCTGAATCCTCCACGCTCCTTGTGTGCTAAACCTGAACGCCTATAGGAAAGGGGATCCCCTCATAACAGCAAAAGGGAAGAAGTGGTGGGACCGCATCATCCTCACCACGAGGTTTTTGTTGCCTTATCAATTATCCATCTCCAGAATCATATAGGATGGGCACACGGGAAGCTGAGGACTGCGCCGTCCCCAAGGCCACGAGCAGCGGAATGGCTTCCATGGGACATGGTGCCACTGCCAGCCACATCCTGCCCTCCGTCCTGCTCCTCCGCACATGACGGATGGTCAGGAAGCCGGGTTGCCTCGGCGGGACTTATGTATCATTGGGTGGAGAGCTGCAGGAAGCGGATAATAGGGTTTTTTTTCACTATTTGTGCCGGCTCAGGCTGTCGGTTCAGCCAGTTCCCATTTCCTAAGCTCTCGGGCGGTCGGGATGGAGGACGGCAGCGCATCGCCCGGCCTCAGCTCCACGAACCACGACGCCAAGGTGAGGCTTTTGTCTTTGCGTTCCACCAACGGGACGCGATGAACACATCCCAAGGCCACCGGCAGCCAGGCTGGAAGCGCGGGCCGGCTCGGAAAAACCCCACGAGCTCCAGCGGCCCCAGCGGAGCCGCTCTCCGGGGCACCGCACGGGGCCGCGCCGCCGACGGCAGCCGCTCCGAGCCGCGCCGAGTCCCGGATGTTGGAGCAGCCCCCGCTGCGCTCAGTCCTTCTTTTCCATAAAAGGCCAAGGGGCCCGGCGGTCGTTTTTCCTTTAATTATCCCCCTCCTCCTCCTTCGTCCCTCCTCCTCCTCCTCCTCCTCCCATCCCATCCCTGCCCGCCCCTTCTCTCCCCCCCCCCCCCCCCAACGGCGGCCCCCCAGGCAGCGGTTCGGGGGGGGCCCCTCTGTCCCCCCCCCCCGCGCCCCCGGGCTCCGTCCCTCCCTCCCTCCCTGCCCCGCTCCGAGCCGTGCCGTGCCGTGCCGTGCCGTGCCGTGCCGAGCCGTGCCGGCGCTGAGCGCTGCTCTGTGCGCGCAGGAGGCCGGGGCCATGGCGCTGGACGGGATCCGCATGCCGGACGGCTGCTACGCCGACGGGACGTGGGAGCTGAGCGTCCATGTCACCGACTTGGGCCGCGACGTCACCCTGAGGGTCACCGGGGAGATCCACATCGGGGGAGTCATGCTGCGCCTCGTCGAGAAGCTCGGTGAGTGCCGGCGGCCGTCCTGCCCCAGCATCCTGCCCCGGGGCTCTGCCCCAATGCTTTGCTTTAGCAGCCGGAGCTCTGCCTGCAGCCGCTGCCCCCACGTCCGACGCCCTGCCCCGGCAGCCGGCTTTGAGACCCAGCACCCTGCCCCAGCGCTTTGCTTTACGACCCGAAGCCCTGCCTGCACCGCCTCAGCACCCGGCCCTGGAGCTCTGCCCAATTGCTGTGCCTTAACACCCAGCACCCCGCTGCAGTACTTTGCTGTAGCACTCAACACCCCTCATGCTTTAGCATCCAGGCTGCACTCAGGGCACAGCCCCGCATCCCACCCCAATTCTGTGCTTTAACACCCAGCACCTGGCAGCCAGCGCCCTGCCTGCACCCCGCACCCGGGGCTCTGCCCAGTACTGTGCTTCAGCTCCTGACATGAAGCCCCAGGGCTCTGCCCCGGTGCTGTGCTTTGGCACCCAGCACCCTGCCTGTATGCAACACCCAGCACCCTGCTCACATCTGGCATCAGGAGCTGGACTCGATGATCCTTACGGGTTCCATCCAGCTCAAGGTGTTCTGTGATACACCTGGACCAGCGCCCTGCCTACATCCAGCATCTGCTCCTTGCCTGTCCCCCTGCATCCCGCCCCAGTGCCCCATTCCATCTCTCTGCATGCCCCAGGGAGCCCCTGCACCCCTCTGAGCTCCACCCAGACGCCCACCCTGCACCCACTCCCATCACCCCGGGTCCTGCAGGCTGCGGTTTGCACGGAGCTCAGAAACATATCGTTGCTTCGGGCTGTTTGGTGCAAGTTCTGTGATTAGCAAAAAGATTTAATGGGCAGAGTTTGCTCAGAGCAGAGCTGAGCGTGGTCAGCATTAGGGGAGGTGGCTCTTCTTGCCTCTGGCTATGGTCTGTGTGTGCTTACCCAGCAGTGGAGTCGGGGTGGCTGCTGTCACTGCTGGGATAAAACATGAATGTTGCACTGCAGGCGCATGCCTGGGGATGTGGGAGTAGCGGTGCTGTCAGCCGTGCCCGCAGGTCCTGCTTAAATCATACAATCATAGATTCAATGCAACGTGTTTGCGTGGCTGTAAGAGCAGCGTCCTGCTTTGGGTGTCATTTGTGAATTGTCTGGGGTTAAAGGAAGGAGGAGATGGACTTAAATAGGGTCGACTGAAAGGGAGGCAAGCATTCGATCAGAGGGTCTTCTGCTGGAGGCAGCCCTGGCTCCAAAAACCCATTTGTGTCTGTTATTTTTCTGCTGGAGCTGCAGAAAGCTCAGCCTGAAGTCAGGCCGAGTGCTTGGGGAAGCAAAAAAACCACCAACAACAAAAAAACACAAAATAATAGGGGGAAAAAAAACAAACCAACTCACCTCAATGGCTTTCTAGAAATGGTAAAAACCGCCCCCTGGGTGATGGAGGGCTCAGCTCGGGGCTGCCGAGGGGACCCGAATTAGAGGCTGACGTCAGACGTCCCCGCGCCGTGCTGGTTAAATTAGGCATTGTATTGAGGGAAGGAATGCCGGCAGCACGGGAATGGGATTCTGCTGCTCTGTGCTCAGCTGTCGGCGCAGCCCACGGCCGCTCGGTTCCGTGAGTCGAATTCCCACTGCTTTCCCCCGTCCCAAGGCTGGTTTTGCTTTCTAGACGTCTCTCTGTGTTTAAAAAAGCAAGAAATGGGGCTGTTTCCTGGAGGATCTCCCCCTCTCTCTCTGTTTTTGCTGCGGGTTTTAAGGAAGCTTCCCAAAGCCGATGTTTCTGGCGGTGCCGGGATGCCCGGTGCTGGGTGGCTGGGATGCTGATGGATGGGGCTGCTGCTGTGGGCCAGGCTTGGCTCTTCCGTGGGCTCTTCCACTGGGGAGCTTCCATGGAACGCGGGGCCAGGCTGAACCCAGGGGATTTGGGCCCGGGCTGACCCTGCTGCCTCCTGGTGGACCCCTCACATTGGTGGAAACAGTTGCTGGCTTTGAACATAAACTCTATGCGTTCCCTCCCTGCAGCTCCAGCAGCTTGCAATTAAAACCTACGGCGATTGGAAAAACCCCCAAGCGGGGATTCTGGTTACTGAGTGAATTGCAGCGACCTGCGTGCTCCCCTGTTATTCATCACCCCGGCACATTAAGGCACTGTGTTAATTGAGCTGTGCCATGTGGTCGGCAGAAAAATGGGCAAAAAGCGCTGAGGTTGGAAGAGCAGCACTGTTTGTTTAGTAACCTATAAAAGTCCGGGGCAAAATCCTGGTCGCAGCATAGGAGCAATGTGTGCAATGAATCCTACCCATGCCGTTGTGCTGTGTGGCACCTATCAAGGTGGGATGAATTCTTCTCTCTCTGTGTGTTCATATGTAATTTTTTAACAGCAGGCTGTGCTGCAGACTTGGCCCATTTGAAAAGACAGCTGATTGCATTGGAAGTAGGCAGCAGCTGCTTGGCTTTGCCCAAAATCCCGAGCAGGGCTGCTGCCTTGTAGGAGTTCGGCCACTACTGCCTGACTTACAAAGTCAGTGCGAGCGGAGGAAGGAAGGAAGTGAGCAGAGGTTATTGTTGTTGTCGGCTCGAGGCTGTTTTAAACATATGCCATCAAAATGTTGCTTCCATTTATTTCTTCATTTGTTTGAAATGTGCCTGGGAGGAGCTGTGTGCGATGCTCCTGGGGAGGTAGGAAGCTCGGGGACAGGCTGTTGGCGGTGCGTGCCAATGGGGCTGGGGGACCAAAGGGCCATCCTGTGGTGGGGCGGGACCCCAACTGCTCAGAGGCCTCCTGTTGTGGTCAGTCGGGGTTCTTGGAAGGATTTGGGCAGCAGATTCCAGCTCTGCCAAACTCTCTCAGCTCTTCTGTTGTGTCCTCATGGTGTGTCTCTTGTGGGAGGGCAGGATCTCACCTGGATACATAAATTTGGGGTTTTTGGTTGACGTAGCGCATGGAGAGCTCTTTGTTCTGGTGGTTTCAGCCTGCAGATGTGCCTGGGGGAATGGTTTGAAAGTGAGACAGGGGAGGTTGAGGTTGGATATGAGGAGGAAGTTTTTCAGCCAGAGGGTGGTGAGGCACTGGCACAGGTTGCCCAAGGAGGCTGTGGGTGCCCCATCCCTGCAGGCATCCAAGGCCAGGCTGGATGTGGCTCTGGGCAGCCTGGGCTGCTGGTTGGCGACCTGCACACAGCAGGGGGTTGGGGCTGGGTGAGCACTGTGGGCCTTTGCAGCCCAGGCCGTTCTGTGATTCTCAGACACCTGGTGCTGACCCACATCTTCCTGGGGAATGTCACCCCGGCTCGTTAGCAGCTGGGCTGGGATGTGGGCACAGTGCTGGTGGCAGTGCAGCAGGCAGCGCTGGGCTGTTCGGGGGCGGGAGCATCTCCTGGGGTGCCCAGCAGCATCCCGGCTCTCGGTGGGGTTTCGTATCGCTCTGCGTTTTGCTGTCAGCACGTGGCTGATATCTCCACGCCGAGTCCTTGTCCCTGGAACACCACATTTGGAACAGCACTGAAGCGGGACACGCAGGTCGCCGGCAATTGGCGGACCCGCGCAGGCTGCGTGCTGTACATCAGCCCCTGGCTCCAGGAAGCTCCGTAGGCACGCAGCGGATCGCGGGGCCGCGGCTGACATAAAGTCCTCTTTGTTGGCGTCGGTGCGGCCAGCGAGCGGGGCCTGGGGGCGGGGGGAGCTGGGAGCTGGGTGTTTGCTGGCAGCTCCCGGTGATGCTGCTCCCATCCCACGCGGCGATGAGTCTTTGGAAGCCCCCCCCCCCCACATTAAAAACGAAACGAAACAATCTGTGCCTTAGCTTCCCCTCTGTCGGCCGCGGTTGTTCTTTGTCCCTATAGCGGCACGTGAAGGCGGTGGGGATGCGGCCATCCCACACCTGGAGGCAGAACCCATCTGCGGCGGTGCTGGGAGCGGATCCCTTCCAAGCCGTGCTGGGGATGCCGGGGGGTTGCAATGCCCGAATTGTCGGTGACCACAGACAGGAAATTGTTGGGTTTGCTGCTCAGACCAGCCGAGATCGGCGGCTTCCTCTGGGCGCGCGGTCGGCTGTGGCACAAAGCGTGGGATGGGGCTGGGGGAGCGCGGCTCGCGCCCTTCCCTTGGTTTCATCTGCTGTGTTTCTTCCTGGCGGCGGCCGTCCGTTCCTTTTCCCCACCCTCCTCCATCGGGCTCTGAACGCGGCGTTCTGCGTGGAGCCTGACGGTGTTTTACGTGTGAGTTGCTCCTTAATATTTAAAGGGCTGGATAAGGAGCTGACTGCCTCCGGGTGGGAATTTCCAGAGGGATCCCTCTCCGAAACACTGCAAAAAGCAAACCAGGAACCTCCCAGATTGCTGAATGGGGGGCTTTCTTGCAAGAAGAAGCCAAGCAGGGCCAGGAGGACGTGGTTACTGCATGGAGGGATGGTGCTGAGGTGGGGAGTGGGTTGGGAAGGGATCCGTGCTCCAGAATGGCCTTAAGGCAGCAGTGGGCCTTTAGCTTCCCAGCATGCACATAGGGATTCATAGAGTGATAGAACGGCCCGGGCTGCAAAGGCCCACAGCGCTCACCCAGCCCCAACCCCCTGCTGTGTGCAGGTCGCCAACCAGCAGCCCAGGCTGCCCAGAGCCACATCCAGCCTGGCCTTGGATGCCTGCAGGGATGGGGCACCCACAGCCTCCTTGGCGGTTCCTGGTGCAACCTGTGAAGGTGTTGGGCTTTCACCTTCACTCTTCTGTTTCTGAGGTGGGGCCGGGGGGGGGGGGGGGGTGAAGGGTGTGTGGCAATGCTGTGGAGTTCTGGATGCAGGGAGTGTTTGCTGAGTTGGGAAAGAGCACAGGGAGTGTTTGCACTGCATGCTTGGCTCATTGCAACATCGTCGATTGCACAGCTGCTGTGAGCCCAGTTTGGGCACTGGGGGGGTGATTTGGTGGTGGGATTTTATAGAAAGGCTTTGTAGGGATGCAGCTGTTACCAGAGGAACGAGGTGCTGAGCAGAATGAGGTGCTGGGGTGCAGGCTGCCTGCTCAGCCCTGCGTTATCTGCCTGCTGCATGCATCCTGCACAACGTCCTCCTGCTGCTATCATCTGCAGTGCCTCCTGGCACAGCTTGCACGGTCGCTGGGCATGAGCCAGGGTTGCACCTCTCAGGATGGAGCACCCACAGCTCTGCAGGCAGCTGTGCCAGCTCCTCCCCACACTCACTGTCAAAAAAATTCCCCCCTAACACTTAACCTGAATCTCCCTTCTTTTAGTTTAAAGCCGTTCCCTGTTGTCCCATCACTGTGACCCATCACTGCAGTGCATGGGGATGGAGGGATGCGCTGTCATGGCAGCTGGAGGCTCCCTGCAGAAGTGTTTTTCCTTCCTTCCTTCCTTCCATCCTCCTGCTGTGTATCTGGGCAGTGCTTTAAGCACACCAGCCCCTCTGTAATCGAGTTTCCTTCCATTGCTCCCAGTCCCATCCGCCGCAGCTCTGCTGCTGTGCTGCTGGATGGGGTGTATGGGGGGAGCACCCTGCTACATCAGGGCATGAGCCCTGCTCAAAAACCTCGTTAAAAAGAACAGCCCACCTTTGGCTTTCCTTCATTCTCTCCCTTAGGAAAATGGGGGTGTTGGGGTCACAACGACGTTTGCAGGGCCAGGACTGGGGAAGTGGTTGCAGCCGGAGCAGGAGGAATATATGTGCAGCAGTGCAAGTGGCACGGTAATGAATCAGATTGCCAAGTGCTAGCTGAGTAATCCTATTAATGCTGAAAAGAGCTTCCTTCCTAGAGCTTGCTGCAGAGCAGGAGCCACTTCCATGCCTGCACGTCCTTGCTGGGGGTGCTGCCTGGGTTCTGCAGTGACCATCAGTCAGTGATCATCCTGAGCAAGGATGTGTCAGGCAGCTGTGCCTTGCATTGCATCCTGCGCTGCATTTTAGGGGCATGGTTAGTGCACGTGGTGGTGATGGGTCAGCTGTTGGACTTGATGATCTTAGAGGCTTTTTCCAACCTTTGAGGTTCTATGAACCGTTCACAGAACCATTCATAGAACTGTGAAGGTTGGATAAGACCTTTCAGATCAAGCAGTTCAAAGGGTTTCTCATAGCTGGCCTCATACAGGGCACGAGATTAAAACCCCTTATTAAATCCTAGGAGTACTGAGAGCATCATGTTGCTGATTGCAGCCCATTGCAGCAGGCTGGTAATGGTTTTTAGAGGCTCTTTGTCTCTGTGTGCTGCAAAGTATGATTTTTCAGGTCTCGTTACCAAAGGGCAGAAGGATTTTTTCTTTGATCCTTTCCCATTTAGAGTCCCAGTGTACCCTCCTAAGTGCCCCAAACCACACCAACAAACAGATCGTTCCTGACCCCATCACCCAGCAGAACCCACCTTCGGCCTGACCCCAGATAAATGGAAACAGCTCATTTTCTGCATTTTTTTTTCCCATGATTGTCCAGGAAGGAGTGGCTTTGGCATGTTCAAAGGAATCTGGGTGTATGGAGGTCAGCACGAGCAGGGGGTGGTGCTGGCAGGTCCCACCCCAGCGGGATCAATAGATGGACGTGTGTGTGTGTGCGTGGTCATGTGTGCACATGCAGAGCTGTACACGTGTGTGCATTTACCAAGAGAGAGAATGTACATACATGTAGGCAAACATACTGTGTGTGTATCTGTAGCATATATATGCTAAATACATAATGTGTGTGATGTATGTATGTATATCACATATACACACAGTGACATACATGTATATATATATAAACTGTGCATATATAAAGGACTGAAACCAAATCACAGCCTGAGCCCTTCCACTTGAGCACTCACACATAGGCATGTATATGTGTGTGTGTATGCAGAGAGTCATTAACATTGGAGAAGACCACTGAGACCATCCAATCCAACCATCAGCCCATCAGCACCATGCCCACTGTATGGTGAATGTGTCTGTGTGTTTGTATGTGGGTAAACGTGAAGATACACATATATGCACACACACTGTGCTCACCCATACAGAGATGTATGTATATGGTCAGTGTTTGAAAATAGTCATATGCAGGTGATATGTACATATAGATGTGTATGTGTGTGCACGATATTGATGTATATTTTAGATGTGTGATTACTTAATATATGGAATATTGACATATTTTATACGTATTTATATGTTTTATATCTGTATTATATATCTTGCATACATATCAAGCTATATCTTTGTATTCTTATGTATATATGTATTTGGGTCCATGTTAATGGGTCCATATACATATAGATAGATCTACCATACGTATAGATAGATATGGTGCTTAACAGACTCCTTGAGCTTGTGCAGGAGCTTTTAAATCGTTCCCAACCCGCATCTCAGCCCTGCGTGGTTGGCTGTGGGCGAGGAGGAGGTCCTGCAGCAGGAGGGCCCATTGAGGACAGGGCATATCCCAAAACAAGGAGGCACAGGCAGTGTTGATGTGACTCCGGGGTCTGATGTGTGAGTGCCAAGGAGCTGCTGCAGGGCTGGAGATCCCCACGGGTCCTTCTGGCTTCCCTTGAGCATGTGCTGGTGAACTTGGAGTATCCCTTGTTATTTTCTGCTGTGTGAATCCCAGATGGAAGCTATTGGCAATGGAAACATGCCAATGGAATTGGAAGGCACCCATTGGGATCGCAGAGTGGCTTGGGTTGGACGGGACCTTAAGGCTCATCTAGTTCCAACCCCTCCTTGAGCCCAGCCCCAAGGAAATCACAGCTCAGTGTTCAGCCCTCAGCTCGCTGCTGACCAAGTCTCCTTTATGTGCAGCTGCTCCCTGGCCATCTCACCATTAACCCAAAGCGTTAATTGCTCTCAGGCTGTGCATGCCGTGCCTGAGAGGTTAATCTGCAGCGAGAACCCAGATCCCCTCCTGTGCTCTGTTACACATAAGTGTTACAGATTCAAAATGCTTTTTTTGTTCCTCCCCCAACTCCCCCAGACTTCAGTGCCAACCTGTTGAGCTTCCAGCTGGGCACAAGTTGGACCTCCTTACCAAAGTCCATTGTAATGATTTCTCAGATTTTTCTGAGAGTAGCCAAGGCTTGTGCAAGTTTGCATGCTTTTCTATATTTGGTTGTGTTTAATTTGATTGTACAAAGCTGCTGAAATGTCCAGCTTAGCATTTCTACTTTCTGGCTGCGTGATGATGCCATTTTGTCACAGATTAAAAGGAAAAAGGGACAGGGACCAGAAACCCCATTTGTCATCCCGTGCTGCAGGGCTTTAGGTGTGGGCTGGTGGCCACAGTGTGGCAATGGGAATGGGTGACAGCTGGTGGCTCCTATGTGGGAGTCCAAGGTCACAGGAGGGTCTGGGGCAGAAAGCTTAGAGTCATGCCAGGGTTTGACCCAGAAAGTACCTTGGCTTTAAACCTCTTTTTTACTGCAGAAATTAAAGTAATCCTACCAAATCCATAAGCTCAAAACTTCCTGCTCACCCCATTCTGAGGGCAGAAGTGTGTCCGTGGCATCCTGCATCCTCCTGGGTTCCCCTCCACCAGCCCACGTGATGACCTGCAGCGACGTTTGGGTTTCCCTTTGGGAGGAGGGCTTTAGTTCCCCGTATGGCTGTTGATGCACCCCGGTGGTTTCAGAGGTTCTGAACCCAAGGAGAGCTTTGCAAAATGCAGTTCCCACTTTGGATCATAGAAGATCCCAAGTTGGAAGGGACCCACAAGGATCATCGAGTTCACTTCTTTCCTTTGAGCCACATCTGGGACTTTTCCAGTTTCATTTGCAGGGACTGCAAGACTTGGCAGGGAGCTTGTTTAATTTCACTTAATTTTGTTTAGTTCTGTTTTCTGTGCACGTGGACGTGGCTGGGCTCACCTTTGGGTAGCGTGGCTGTGGGGACAGGGCAAGCCAACAGCTGATAGCGAACAGTAAAGTGAAAATCCCTCCTGGGAACGTGAGGAGTTGGCCATGAGCCCCTTGCTGTCCCATCAGCTGGGACCACACGGACACAGTGTGGCTCTCCTCCCTGCTTTTCCTCCTGCCCAGCCCATTTCTGGGCCAGTGGTAGAATCATAGGATGGCGTGGGTTGGAAGGGATCCAGTTATCGTAAATGCTGCATGAGGTGCAGAGAACAGCCTATTTTTAATTTTATTTTATTTTTTATTTTTTTTGCATTGATGGAAGTGACAGCTGAAGGGAGCTGTTGGAAAGGGTCCAGAGGAGGGCCACAAAAATGATCAGAGGGCAGCCTACAAAGAGCTGAGGGAGCTGGGCTTGTTCAGCATGGAGAAGAGAAGCTGTGGGGTGAATCATTGCAGCCTTCAGTGCCTAAAGGGAGCCTACAGACAGGAGGGGAGTCAGCTCTTGGAAAGGGGAGAGAACAGCAGGACGAGGGGAAATGGTGTGAAGTTGGGGGAGGGCAGATTTGGGTTGGATGTGAGGGGGGAGTTGTTTGGTATGAGAGTGGTGAGGTGCTGAACAGCTGCCCAGAGAGGCTGTGGGTGCCCCTCATGTCCATCCCTGGAGGTGTTCAAGGCCAGGTTGGATGGGGCCCTGGGCAGCCTGGGCTGCTGTGAGATGTGGAGGTTGGTGGCCCTGCGTGTGGCGGGGGGTTGGAGCTTCGTGATCCTTGAGCTCCCTTCCAACCCGGGCCATTCTGTGATTCTGTGATGAGGAAGCAGTGACATCCCATAGCACACAACTCCCAGACCCGTTGGTACATCCCATAGCAAACAACTCATCCCTGAGCAAAAAGCTCGCCTCCGAGCTGGCTGCTATGGAGTGCAAGCAGTTATTTCTGACTTGGGAAGGTTAATCGGTTTTAACGGATGATTGATGTGTTCGTTGCAGATGTCAAGAAGGACTGGTCGGACCACGCGCTCTGGTGGGAAAAGAAGAAGACGTGGCTCCTCAAAACACACTGGACGTTGGACAAGTACGGGATCCAGGCTGACGCCAAGCTGCAGTTCACACCGCAGCACAAGCTGCTCCGCCTGCAGCTGCCCAACATGAAGTACGTGAAGGTGAAGGTCAACTTCTCCGACAGAGTCTTCAAGGCGGTTTCTGACATCTGCAAAACCTTCAGTGAGTGCCTTGTCTTCCGTTGGTGCTCTTGTGTGATAAAACTCATTAAATCGCTGCTAACGTCCTCCTTCGAGCACTCAGTGCCCAGCCTGGGGATCAGGCAGCCCAAGTGCCTGCTCACTGTGCCTTTCAGTTCCCACCTTCCGTGTGTTAGTACCTGCAGAGCACTGCAGATGTAACCCACAGGGGGGTGAGGTTTCCAGGCCGAGTGCTGCTTTCACAACAGAGCCGCTCGCAGCGTCGCACTGGGCAGGGCAGCAGCACCCTGCAGCCTGGCAGAGTCATTGGTGCTGGGTTGTGATTTCTGTTTGTGTTTTTGCAAACACCGGCGCCAGATGAAGAGCAGACCCTGCAATAGGAGATCTGCCAGATCCCTGGGTCTTCTTCTAGGAGAAAATGGTATTAGAGATTAAGTGATGATGCTCTGCTATAAAACTGTCTGGTGGAAGGAAGCAGCTGATTCTCCTTCCTTCCTCCCTGATTCCCTTCTGTAAGAAGCCCCCGGAGGGGTGGATCATTTGCTATACCAGATGTGCAATGTTTGCCTGGGACTTGCAGTGCTTTTTACTGATCTTCCCATGTTTCTTATTCACCCCCTCCCCCCAACATGGGCCACAGTCACTCAGAGGGACCATTGCTCAGAGGGACCAAGCAGTGCCCATGCTGCTGTAGTAAATCTATTTCTGCTCTTCTAGAGCAGCTCTGGTTACTCTTGGCTGACCCAGTTGTGTGAGCAGGAAGCTGGAAGGGAGCTGTTACGACACCCGCTGAGCTGGTGTATATATAGCTGGTGATGAGTCTTGAGAGGGCTCTGTGCTATTTCTTTCCTGTTTTGGGTTTGGTTGAGTTTTGGGGTTGTTTTGGATCGTCTTTTTTTTGGAGTTTTGTTTTGATAAATATTGGGAAAATTCTCCTTAAAACAGGAAAGGCTTAGGCAGTTATTTCCAAGCAGATTTAGCATCCCACCCCCATCTCCCATTGCATCTCATTGTCAATTCCAATACCTTGCTAGACAGTGAGGCCATGTGTGTCTGCTTTGCTGCTGCTGAATCTAGCAGTGAGTCATGTTGGGAAATTCTGCTGGAGTTAATCACATAATGAGAGCACAGAGCAGCCAGAACCTTACATGGGCCTGAAGGAGCTCTTGATTTAACTCCAGGCCTCCCTGTGTATTTATGAGCAAAGCAGGAGGATAACACTAATATTTAAAGATGTGCAAAGAGGGGAAATCTGCAGTGAGCAGCACAGGGAGCGCGTTGACATCTGTCGTGGGTGTTTCTGGGGTACCTGGTGGTGGGGAAGGAACGAAAGAAGAGTTTGGCTTAAACCCAAGCTGTTTGACGGCAGATGGGAGCTGTGAGGCTGAATGTGGGGGTTGCATCTTGTTTAGCCCTTCTGCTGGTGTGTACTGGAAGCCAGATGTTCAGTGGAGCTCAGCGTGGGGAATGGGAAGATGAGACTGGAGGCTGTTCATGGAGATCTGTGGACACCTTTCTATCTGGTTCTATGTACATATATATATATATATGATAGATATCTATGGAATCCGTATGTATACACAGACATAAAATCATAGCTTGGAGAAGACTTCCATGATTCCCAGCCCACCCCACCGTGCCCACTGCCCACATCCCTCAGTGCCACATCCCCATGGCTCCAGATCACCTCCATGGACAGTGACCCCACCACTGCTGGGCGGCTGTGCCACTGCAGCACCACTCTTTCAGAGAAGAAATGTTTCCTAATTGCCTCCCTCAGGAAAACCAAGCACATATTTCAAGGTAGAAAGGGAAAGAGGTAATCCCTGCTCTAACATAGCCCTTTTCTCTGAAAATCCCTTCATTTCTTAAATTACAGGCTGCTGTGGCCTGCCTCAACCAATGCTCAGCAGAGAAAATTGTGTTTGTGAGTCACTCGTAGCTTGGATCTGTTTGCTGTCTTTGCCCCCAGAGCATCTAATTACATACTTCACTAATTTTAACATATGGCATGATTAAGGACTAATTGGAAGTAATTCCTTGTGTCGCCAGCACTCTGGCTGGTTGTATCTCTACAATGCTCCATAAGCAAGCAGGATCACCCTTGCGTATGTTATTTAGGTTGTGCCTTTGCTTATTTTGCCTATAAATTACAGGATATGCCAAGATTTAGAGTTAACAACCCAAAAGATTGAGAATTCAACCCAAAAGATTGGGAATTCCTCAAATTGTGCAGTCATGTTTGCTGTGCCTGTGTTTGGCAGCCACGGAGGCTGCTCACAACAGGCATTAGATACAGGCTGCTGCTGTGCAGAGGAAGCCTGGGAAGGAGGATGGAGGAGGGATGCTTGTGCTGTAGAGCTGTGGCACATATGGTTTATTTACAGTTGGACTCAATGATCTTAGTGGCCTTTTCCAGCCTTAATTGTAGGATGATAGAACAGCCTGGGTTGCAAAGGCCCACAGTGCTCACCCAGCTCCAACCCCCTGCTGTGTGCAGGTCGCCAACCAGCAGCCCAGGCTGCCCAGAGCCACATCCAGCCTGGCCTTGGATGCCTGCAGGGATGGGGCACCCACAGCCTCCTTGGGCAACCTGTGCCAGTGCCTCACCACTGAGTGAGTCTGTGGTTCTTAGTGATTCCATGCAGTGCGATAGCACAGGGCAAGGATGCTGCCCTAGCTTTTGTTCTGCAATTGGTCTCAAATCTGAGAGCGATGGGGAAGGAAGGAAGGAAGGAAGGAAGGAAGGAAGGAAGGAAGGAAGGA
>JAPSGF010000001.1:55506588-55525726 GCA_035772895.1 Perdix hodgsoniae | reverse complement strand
GGAAGGAAGGAAGGAAGGAAGGAAGGAAGGAAGGAAGGAAGGAAGGAAGGAAGGAAGGAGGCTGACATCTGCAGAGTGTTTCTGCCCAGCGTCCTTCGGTCCTTGAAATGGCTTTGCTCCAGTATGGTGCCTGAGATTTGCACTTCCATCACAGGCTGCAAAAGGGGAATTGGTGCTATAGCAGATGACGAATGCTGTCTGAGCTACGTGAAACGGTATGGAGGGGACGTGGCAAGGCAGAGCAGCCTCCATGGCAGAGCTGGCCCATTGGGAATGGCCAGTGAGATTGCTTCTGTTCTGCATCTCTCTTAATTAAAATGGGATCATTATTGCTGCTGCCTCCTGGAATACAGCCTGTCACCACTGGGATTTCTTTTCAGAGCCCCTAATCTGCAGATGGAAACGGTCTCAGAGAGCAAAGCTCACCTCTGGGGATCCCGGGGGTGGATGTGGGAGGATTCTAGAGCTGCTCACACGTCCCCCAGTGTCCGTGGAGGTCGTGTGAAGCTGGAAAAAGCAACCTCATTCCCAGTGGAACAGCCCCTGTGTTCCCCCTGCAGCAGGGGAGGGCACTGGGATGGGAGGAGGGTGAGGAGAGGAGCCCGGTGCTGGGCCTGGCTGTGTGCCTGCTGGGTGGGCAGGCTTTGGTCTGCAGTCAGAAACCACAGAAAGAGAAAGTAAAAGTTCCCTTTTTCGGTTCAGGGATTGCTGAGGGATGGGGATGTGGTGCTGCTTATGAGTGCCCTGTGTGTCCCTGTCCCATCGCTGCCCTGCTGGGGAGGTTTTTCCTGCCCAGAAGACAACCTAGAAAGTATGTGAATGCAACTCAGCATGCTGCGTACCAGCAGCTGATTGGTATGGGGCGAACTGCAAGGGGAGCTTCAGGCTGGAGGTTAGGAAAGGGGCTTGAGCAGGGGCGGCTTTGAAGCTCTTCCTTCCAGGCTCGGCTGTGACCCAGAATCACAGTGCAGCTTTGAGCTGTGCTTGGAGCTCCCAGATCTGTTTGCAGGCTCCCAGTGAAATGGCTTTGCCCCCACTTCTGACCCACCAAACACATGGAGCTCAGAGCAGATGAAGCCCTGCTCCCTGCTTGGTGTCCCCATGGTGAAGGAACTGCAGAGCATTCTCCAGTCCATTGATGGTCCTGGGTTCCTGTGACACCCCAAAATGCCATTGCCTGGATAGGAACCCCAAGCCTCCAGAGCAACATAGAGCCCAGTGATGGAAATTTTCTACAACTCTCTACAACTGCCTGAAGGGAGGTGGTAGGAGGTGGGGATCAGCCTCTTCTCCCATTTGACAGTGATAGGATGAGAGGTGATGGCCTCACGTTGTACCAGGGGAGGGTCAGGTTGGATATTAGGAAACATTCCTTCTCTGAAAAAGCAGTGCTGTGGTGGCACAGCTGCCCAGGGGTGGTGGGGTCACCGTCCCTGGAGGTGTCCAGATGTGGCACTGAGGGAGGTGGGCAGTGGGCATGGCGGGGTGGTTGGGGTTGGGCATCTTGGAGGTCTCCAACCAGCTGCTGCTGAGAATCATCCCATGTAGCTGCAGACAGACAGATGCTCTTCGCCATCGCACCATCGCTGTGTGATTAGAGATGATGCTTTCCATCTGCTTTTCTCGTAAGCTGTTTCCCTGTGGGCTCCTCGTGCTGCTCTGTAGGTTCTCTCACTGTATCCTGGGAGCGGCCATGGGCTGCAGGCAGGATGCACTGCTGCTGCTGGGCATGTGGGAGAGGAAAAGCAAATAGAGCTGCAAGCAGGAAGGCGTTTTTCCCATGCCTCTGCATTTCCTGCCCCAGCAGCACTGCGGGTGTCCCAGAAAGGAGGAGTTGTTGTGGTGGGGAAAAGCTGCTGTCCTTCTCAGGTTCTTCCTCACGTTCTTCACTGCTTGTGGGTTCGTACCTCGGACAGTGGTGGTCAGTGGCTCAGCGTCCAGATGGAGATCGTGATCAGATCGTCCCAGGCTGGATGTGGCTCTGGGCAGCCTGGGCTGCTGGTTGGCGACCTGCACACAGCAGGGGGTTGGAGCTGGGTGAGCGCTGTGGGCCTTTGCAACCCAGGCCATTCTGTGATGAGTGACAGCTGATGTGCCCTGCTTGTCCCAGCCTTTGCCCGCAACCCGAGACGTGCTGCTGGTGGCATTTGGGAGCAGCACGGTGTGAGCTGGGCAAGGTGTCACCCCCAGGCTGTCTAGACACTGAATATGACCCTACCTTATTTATTTATATTTTTTTTTGCTTCTCTTTATAAACGGTCCCTCCCCCAGTACAGAATGTCCTCTGCCTTCTGAAGTATTTGTAATATTTCCACGCCCTCGGATGCCAAAAAAACTTCTATAAAAAGCTGCTATTTCTGCAAAAGTGAAGCCCCGTTGGTCCTCCCGGGGCTCTGCCCAGCCCCGTTTGCACATGGAGTGCTGCTGGCTGCCTTGGGAAAGCCACGGGGCAGAGCTGGGGACGTGGGACAGCCACCCCTCTGCCCATAGCTGGGGTGCACCATGCCTGGAGGTGCCTGAGGCCGTGGATGGGGTGGATGAGCTGGGGGGCACCCAGCTGGACCGGATGATCATTGAATCCCCTTCCAACCCAAGCCATGCCGTGATTTTAGGATTTAAGCTATTTTTTTCTTCCTTTATGCCCAGCTTGAAAACAAAGCGGCGTTTCTCCTGAAATATTGGGACCAATTCAGGGTTTTGCACGCGAGCAGCTGGAGGAAGCAGCCCTCACCCAGCACAGTGCTGGGATGCCGGGCAGCACCGCAGGGATGCTTGGAGCCATCGCTCCCATCCCAGCCCCTGGGCAGGGTTTGCTGCTGCCTTTTGCTACCGCCAGCAGAGGTTTGGCAGTAGCGCAGCTATTTCTAAATATGTCTAGGGGATGGGTGTGGAAGGAAATCTTACCATTTAGAGAGCCTGCCAAATTGCAGCGGACTCAGCTTTTTAAATCGCAGAGGCCGAGTGTGCCGCTGCCAACTTCTTCATTTTTTCACTCTTTTTACTGCTCTCCTGTACGCATCTGCTGTGTTCGCGTAGAGTCCGAATGCACCCCAGGACCGAAATAACGACACGTAGTCCCAAAGTGACCAAAATGGAACAAACTCTTCCCCCCCCCCCCCCCCTTTTCCCCCCCCATCCCTGTCCCCATGCTGCTGTGGAGCAGCGTCAGGCTGTATGTCACCGTGTGAGTCAGTGGATTTTTTCATCCTTACTCTTCTGTTGACAGAGCCCCTTTAAATAGACGTCCATCTCAAAGCCATGAGGAGCTGCTGGCAGCCCAGCTCTACGCCTGCTGCAGGACTGTTCTCTCTTTATGGCCCGATGCAGAGGCTCTAAGTGGATTTATTCTCTTGTTTGTGGCGCTTAATCGAATGAGTTTAATTTGACTTCAGCAACTTCAGGGAAAGGCTCAAAGTGCTGTCTGGGCTCCAAAAGGCATCCGGATAACTGGAGGCTGGGGATTTCATCCCACTCATGGAAAAACCATCCAAACATACAGCATTTGGCTCCTCCTGTCTCTCCTTTTTTATTCGCCTTACACTAAGGCTGGGTTCCATCAGTGCTGTCTCCTTCCTCTTCCTCCTCTCCCTTATGGGCACCCCCAGTCCATTGCAACCTGGTTTCAGCTCTGGGCACCACTCAGCATCAATAATTTGGCAGATGACAGCAAGCTGTTAGGAAGCGTCCATCTGGTTGAGGGTGGGAAGGCCCTACAAATGGATCTGGATGGGCTGTCAATGTGCTGAGGCCAATGGGATGAGGTTCAACAAGACAGAGAGCTGAGTCCTGCACTTGGGTGTTGGAGTCCCCATCCCCGGAGTTGCTCCAGAGCCGTGGAGTTGTGGCACTGAGGGATGTGGGCAGTGGGCATGGTGGGCTGGGATTGGGCTTGGGGGATCTTTTCCAACGTCAGTGATTCAATGATTCCATGATCAGAGCTCCCAAGCACACCATTTTCAGGTGGTTTTGCACTTTCCTGCTCTAGCAGCAGGTTTTCCACATGGAATTTTGGAAGGCAGAGCCCATGCCAGGGTGAGCCCTGGTTTTGCTCTGCGGCACATCAGGTGGCTCACGGGATGTCCTGACCGACCTGCTGGCCCCCGACCGTAACGCAGAGCTTGGCTTCGGCCCAGATAAACATTTAAGCAGCCAGGCAGCTGAAGAACCCATAATAAAATGTTCTGAATGTGCTATGGGTGAGGAGCTGCTCCATGGTCAGATGCTGCAGCACCGCAGTACAGCCACGCTCTTATCTGCAGCCATTCCCAATGCTATGCGCTGCCTTTTATTTTTTTATTGCCTTGGGTTTGTTTTGCAGAGCTTTATCTTGAATGAGTTAAAGATAAGGATAATACCTGGTTCTGTCAACTTGCGGGCGTCAGACAGAATTTGCTCCCAATCCCTCCCAAAAAATGTAGTTGGAAATCTGAAATGGGAGGGACGTGGGTTTTGAGGTCTCGTTTCTCTAGGAATCGTCGTGTCGGAGTGCAAAGGCTGTAATTTTTATGAGTCATTGGTTCGAGGCATTGGTTATCCAGTGCAGAAATATCCCACTTCAAAACACATTTCCTAGCTGGGGGCAACTGGATGAGCATTAAAGCGAGGATTTCCCCTAAATGTTGTGCGTGCTGCAAGGAAAATGATGGAGTTTTCAGTGTTTCAAGAGCAAAGCTAACCAGCTGTATGGATTTTAGGCATCCAGAATGGGGGTGGAAAAGGGAACGTAACTTCTTTGGAGGGTTTGATCTCTTGGCATATCAAAACTGGATACTGGATGTGTTGCAGTGGGCAGCACTGGTGGTAGGTGGATGGCTGGACTAGATGATAGCAGAGGTCTTTTCCAACCCTAATGATTCTGTGATTCTAAGTAGTGTGATTGCCCATAATTTTAAATTTGGGGGAAGCTGATGGATCTTGAGACAGTGCTTCCACTGGGTGATGCCATCTTGGATGGAGGCCAAGGAGCAAAATCCTTCTTCTGTGCCAAAACTGTGGGTTTTGCTCCTGCTTCTGCTTTCCCACGGCTGCAATGCACAAGGTGTTGAGGATGCAGCAGCTGCGTGGTTTGCTTGAAGGATTTGGTCCAAAAATGGTGTAAATTTGGAATTTTACTTTCCTTCAAAGCCAGTTTTTCGGGGGCAGTCAGTGCACTGTGCTGCGGAGGAGGAGGATTTTTCATCCCAGCTCTGCTGCTCATCGCTGGGCAGGAGATAAATGGGCACAGCTGGGCTGGGAGGGCTGTGCTTGGGCTGGAGCAGAAAGGAGAGATTCCACGGGAATGAAAGGCCGAGAGTTTGTCTGCATCAGCACAGCACAGACACGGATGGGAGCTCCATAGGCAGCACCCAGCAGGATGGGCTGCTTCCAGCCACGCCGCTGAGGGAATAGCTGAGATTTCACACGCTTGCACAACATGCAGAAGTTGAAATGCTAAATGGATCGTGATCATTTACAGTAATTTCAAGCAGACTTCGCCAGTGCCATCTGTCTTGTGTGTACAGACAAGGAGTCTCTCTTTAAGCAAACACAGTCCCGGCAGATGGTAACAAAAGCAGAAATTGGAGAGCAAACATTGCACCGCTCGGAGGTCAGCACTGCAGCTCTGCAGGACCCTCAGTGGGAGCCGAAATGGGGGGAGATGCGGATGGGGTCTGCTTGGCGTTGGGGCTGGAGTCCCCATCTGGGGAGATGTCTGCAGGCACAGCGTGACCTGCCCAGCAGCACGGACCTCCCATTGGATTTCCATTTTTTTACACTGCTTTAAAGACGTATCTCTTGCTTTTATGGCCAGAGAATGGGCTGGTGCCCTGAGCAGCTCCCTGTCCTGCTTTCCAACTAACTGGAGCACCACCATCTGCAAGCCTTTATACCCTGGACAGTCTCTGCTTTAGCTACAGTAACTAAACACCGCATTTGCCAAGCCTGTCTCTATTCAAAACACGCTTGAGGAGCCTTTGTAAACTTATTAATCACAAGCAGTGTCAAGCGTTTTTTTTCCGCCAGTAGTTTACTGAAAGATTGAGAAGCACAACCAGAAAAATGCTCGAAGTTGCTTTTCCTTTTTTTGCTCTTCTCCTTTGGCTCCGGGGTCAGAGCTGCAGACAGCGGTGCTCGCTCACTGTCTGCACGCTGCACGCTCGCAGCAAGCTTCACTTTTGTTTTCCCCGTTGCAGCCCAAATGCCTGCAGTTGGCTTCGGCAGGGCTGTGAGATGACGGCATGTCCAGCAGCTGGCTGTTGGGGTGAAATTTGGGATTTATCTCTGGACAACGTGCCCAGCCACAAAGGGGCTCTCGCATGCCAAGGATGCTCCGCTGTGCCTCGTGGCGCTGCGCGGCTTTGAAGCAGCTGCTGAAAACTCACAGCATCCTTTGTAATCCGAAGAGAGCGTCACGAACAACTGAGGAACTATAAAAAGTCGCTTTGAAATCAGATGGTCAAGCGTTGGGCCGTCTCCAGCAGATTGCTTTCAGGAGCAGAGCTTGGCCTGCGGCCCTTCTCTTGGCCTCTTTGAATGGTTTCAGCTGAGCGGCAGCATCAGTTGCTAATGCACCATAAATAAACAGCCGAGTATAAACCTTGCTAGCAAAATACCAGGGGAACTCCTCATTTTAGGCACTGCTGCGAGTCGTCCTGTGCTCGTGACCCCAGTTATCCCAGCAGATTTTTTCTTAATGAGATAAGCTGGAGGCGAGGGGAGTGAATCGGAAGAGCTGTCTGTATTCCCACATTGGGTGTTTGTTGGGAGGAATGGTTGAAGCACTGAGTGCTGGTGAAACCAGCTGGGAGTGGGTGCAGGGAGGGAGCTCAGTGCCATGGGTGGTGTTTGTGTCTCAATAATGAATCAGGGTGGACTGGAATCAATTAAAGCTGTGCCAGCGGATGGTTTGCGGGTGGGACACCCATAGAGTGGGAGATTCTGGCCATAGTATGGAAGATTCTGCTCAGAGAAGTTGTAGATGTCCATCCCTGGAGGTGCTCAAAGGCCAGATTGAATGGGGCTTGATTTAGTGGTTGGCAACCAGCCTGTGGCATTGGGGTTGGAACTGGGTGATCTTCGAGATCCCTTCCAACCCAAGCATTCTACCCATTCTATGGGTAACATGGAGGTGTTGGGTTAAGGGGTGCTGGGTCTGGATGTCACCAAGGACAACCATAGCCCGACTGTGGGTGGAAGCAGAGGTGGTTGTACAGGTAGCATTGTGTGCTATCACAGTGCCCCAAGCAGGGCAGCAGAGGCTCAGAGCAGGGCATAGCCTGCCAGAGAAGCCATGCTGTAATAAGGCTAAAAAATAAAGTCATTTTTGGAACGTGCTGTTTATGATGGCAGCCGTCCCCTGGCAAAGGTGGAAACAGCAGCCACACAGGGGCTGGGGGCAGACTGCATCCCAGCAGCGCCAGGGCCTCACCACTCTAATCATGAAGAACAAATTCCTTAGATCCGACCTGAACCCACATTTTAGTTTAAAACTGTTCCCAGGTCTTTCTCCTCCGCGCTGCTCTCTGTCCACTCATTGCCCACCCTGTACTTGTGCTTGGGATGGCCCCAACCCTTGCACTAGGCCTTGCTGAACTTCCCAGTCCTGCCCACGTCCCTCTGGATGGCATCCCTTCCTTCTGTCATGTCAGCTGCACCACTCAGCTTGGTGTCATCCGCAGGCTTGCTGTGGGTGCACCTGATCCCCCACTATCCATGTCATGAATACTGGTCCCAGTATGAACCCCTGGGGGACACCGCTCATCAGCAGCCCCCTCCTGTTAGCGTTGTGCATAGGAAGTGCAGTGTTTGGCCATAACGCCGTGTTAGCTCTCCAACCATAAGAAAGGTGTTTGTTCCAGACAGGCTTGATCTCGACTTCATTTTTAGCCACAGCAAAACAGGAAAATCAGCCAAGGTATTTTGAGTTACTGGATGTGGTTCCTTAAGGAAGGATTTTCTCTTTTTTCCCCATTGTTTTCATCTTGCTTTTGTTAAAACGGTCCATTATTGCCCAGCAGTGGTGGGGTCACCATCCCTGGAGGTGTTCCAGAGCCATGGAGATGTGGCACTGAGGGATGTGGGCAGTGGGCACGGTGGGGTGGGCTGGGGTTGGGCTTGGGGATCTCGGAGGTCTTTTCCAGCCTTAATAATTGTACATGTTTCTCTCCAGACATCAGGCATCCAGAGGAGCTCTCTCTTCTGAGAAAACCCAGAGATCCGTCGAAGAAAAAAAAGAAGAAACTGGATGACCAATGTGACGACGAAGCCTTCGAGCTGGAGGGCCCTCTGATCACACCAGGGTCGGGTGAGCCCAAGGGCACTTTGCAGGGATGCGCCTACGGGGAGCAGGGACGAAGAGGCAGCTAGATAATAAAACGGGAGCATATGTAGGGAAAAATGTGTAGTGGTATTGACCTGACCTAGCTCCTTACTGTCTGTGCAAGAAATGGGCCCCACGTGATTTCCATAAGCTCCCTACACTGGTGAGCGGTCACGCTGGCACAGATCAGTGCCTGGGGCAGAGGTGTGTAGGGAAGCAGAACAAGGCCAGGCTTTATAAAATAAGAAAGAAACCAAGCGTGACCACATCAACACAGATTGTGTTACTGAGATGTTTTCTTACCCTATTAAGAAAGAAGCTAAATGGAAAATCATTCCTAACTTCAAATTCCAGGTGTGTTTTGGGCAGTACCGCTGCTCTAAACCTTATTTATAGCCCAGCAGAAGCAGCCTTGTTATTAATTGCATTAGAGCTCCCTCGTGCAAAGGGTGTAGTTATGGATTGGAATGGTACAAAGCTCTCATGGCGGGGGGTGGGGTGGGGAGGGGGGGGTTCTTGCTGCTGTGGGATTTTGCCAGCCTGTCTCACATAGCATTGCTAACGAAGCAGCACCGCTAACGGAGCAGCACCGCTTGCCACAAGCAGCACATCCATGCGGGGTGTTTGCAAGCAGAGGGTTGTTCTGGCTCTGCTCCACGGCCGGGGCTGGGATGAGGGAGGCTGCGAGTGGGAGCACTTAACCCTGATGGAGTCACAGAGGCAGCCATAGTGCTGTATGCCTGCAGGCAGGCGAGACGTGGCTGGCAGCCAGCGCTCTGGGTTTGAAATCCTGCACGAGAGGGATGCAGGGCAGCAGTCTGTGAGAACCCAGCGCCTTGGGGTTCAGTCGATTGGTTTAATTGCCTCTGAATTAAGCGAGGTGAGAGCGAAGGTCGCAGCAGTGTGGTCAGGGTTGGCATCTCCACCTGGGGACAGGCAGCATGGACTGGCTTTGTATCCAAGGAGAAATACTCCCTTTTTTTCCCTCCATTGTCGCTCATTCTTTTCTAAATCACTGAAAAATCCTTCTGGATGTTTCCGCTCCCATCTGGAGGAGCTCTCCCTGTGTCTTTCAAGGCTTCAGCCAAAGCTCGTTGTCATTTGGCACCTCCATCAGGAGAGGCACTCAGCAGCCTTTCCGACAGGCAGCGTTCACAGGGAGCATCTCTGTTAGATTAATTCCAAGCCCTTGGCCCGCCTTGTGGGAAACGTATGCAGAAGACACTTTTTAATCTAAATTATTTATTACTCTTGCAGTCAGTTGCTTTGAACTGTCTGCTCAGTTTGCCTTTCTCGTACGGCGTCTGTGAATGTAAGGATTTTTGCTGCAGGTTTAATTGCTGCAGTTACCTGTGATGTTCAGGTCCCATTAGTTCTACATCATCTTCTTAATCTGAATAAACTCTTGTCAGTGTTGTTCCAGTGTCTGTGCGTTGGATGCTCATGTAAAATGAGTTGCACTTCGTGATCTGCTTATTTCAGTGCACGTAGATTCAATTTTTGTCACTGAGGATGTCTGGCAGCACAGCCAGCTTAAACCTCTGCAGACTCACAATTAGCCCTGCCCAGCAGTCTCCGTTGAATCATTGAGTCATTCAGGTTGGAAAAGATCTCTAAGATACCAACGCCAACCCATCTCCTCCATGCCCACTAAGTCCCTCAGCATCACATCTGAAGTCCTGCATTCACTTACAAAGAAGTGCTACAAGCATCCTTGGCTTTCCAAGGCTTTCTTGTCTTCGTTCCCATTTCCCTCACAATCAGGCAGTTTACAGTCGCATTTCTAAACGATTCAGGTTTCCTTGCCATGGCATTGGCTGTGTTTGGTACGATGCCATTGACCAGCCTAAAGCATCAAGGCTGATTTTTGGGGCGATCCCATCAAAACTGCATGAATTTGGCTCACTGATGTCAGCTGTGTTGTTTTCCACAGAAGGGTCTGTCAGACACCCTATCATTCCAGATCAGATTGCTGGGACCAGATCTATGCATCTAATTCCATTCTGTCCTAAAACTGGGAAAACCCAATGTTGTCCTGCATCTTTACAAAGCACTTGGAATAATTCATAGAATCATAGGATCACAGAATGGCCTGGGTTGGAAAGAACCACAGTGATCATCCAGTTTCAACTCCCCTGTATAATTCTTCAGTATTCTCTGAAATTTTGTAGCAGTCTTCAAAATGGCAGAAGATACAGAAGATATTTCACCTATCCGGATGCAGGTTCCCAAAGTGCAGACCCACAGCTGTTGTGTGGGATCATTCACATCTTTCCTGCGTGATGGATTCAGACCATCGCTGTGGCTCAGCCTTCTGTAGTTTCTTGTGCATTCCTAGAATTGTAGAATCACCAAGGCTGGAAAAGACTTCCAAGATCATCCAGCCCAACCATCCACCAATAGTTCCCCATTAAACTACGCTCCTTAGTACAACATTTATATGTTTCTTGAACACCTCCAGGCACGGTGACTCCATCACCTCCCTGGGGCCTCCAGGGAGGTGATGCTTTGTAAGGTAGATTTGGAGTGCATTGAATTGCATGTCTGAGCAGGCTGGAATATGGAAACAGGATTCCATAAGGACACAACTCTTTTCCAGAAAGCCGAGTACTGGTCCTCCTGAGTCGTGCAAACATTTATTCCCAGCAAACGATGTTGAGCTCATCGCCTGATTTACATAAGCAGTGGAGTCACTGACATTGGGATGCGCTCAATGAACATCCATTACGCTCAAAATATGGATTTTATACTCTCAGCATAAAAATCAATGCTCCTTTGAGATCAATGGGGACGATTTAGCTCTCAGCTATTTTGGGGTATGAGATGCCAAGTCGGGTCAGCTTTCTTCTCTAGGTAATTTGTAATTTTAAAAGGCTTTTTTTCCCCAACATGGAGCTGTATGAGCCGTAAAACTTCAGAGCGCCTGGGAGTAATGCATGCTTTGGGATTGGTTTTGCACCAAATAGCACCACTCGCTCGGCGTATTAATATCAAATTGGCCACATAAGCAAGCTTCTCTGCCCATGAAATGCCACATTTCGGTGCCTGGCCGTTTCTTGTAACACGAGCAAAAGAGCTGGAGTCACTCGGGTTACTTTGCCTGCCGGGTCAGCTGGCACTGCTGTAAGCACTTGGAAAAACCAGAGCTTTTGGTGCAAGTTGTTCACCAAGGGAGCTTCTGGGTGGCTTTGCAAGCATCTGACGTGTCGGTAGAAAACAAGTGTGCAGGGTGCTGTATGTGGGGCAGCACGGGAGCACGCATCTCACAGCCGCATCGCTGGAGGAGCCTCCCCTGCAGTAAATCAGGGTGAAAACACGGCAGTTTCGGGTCTGCGTTGAGCAGTGATGATTGCCAAAACCGTGGGGTCATCTGGGTTGAAAAAGACCTTCGAGATCGCCGAGTCCAACCGCTGTCCTGAGCGATCGCAGCAGTTGTGCGTGGGAAACTCAGAGAATGCTCATCTCGAGTGGTCCGGCATAACCCCTGGTTTGGCAAACGCACCTGAAACGCCTTCCCTGATTTTAAGTGCCATCAGTGTAACGAGGGGAGTCTCAGCCAGAGGCCAGCTCCGCACTGGGGTCGGGTGGCTCAGCCTCACGTGTGCTGCTCAGCCCTCTTAACCCACACTTGTATTTCCAGCTCTCCTCCTTCCCTGCCGTCCCGGTGACTTTCTCTCGCCTTCTCACTTCCCTCCTTTCTTTCCCTCTCCATAGGCACCGATATTCTTTACATCGGCCCCGTCAAAGGTGAGCTCCACCTCCTTAGGACTTTTGTGCTCTGCCTCTGGTCTCTCTGGCCGTGCCCTTAGTTTATTTTCCTGCTCCTCTAAAACCTTTGACTTCCAAAATCTTTAAGCTCCAGGTAACACCGGTAAGTGGGGGGTGGCCCAGGGAGACCTGCGGGTTTTCCCACGGATTCGGCTGGGGAATGGCTTTTCCATCAGTTTTGCTCTTGGAGAAGAAAGATAGAGAGAGAGGTTGGGGCAGCTTGTCATGGGAAAACAAGCAGCGCAGTGTTTTCCAACTGCGGAACAAAATGGTAAAAGAGAAAAAGGGAAGGTTTGACATCCGCTGGCTTCGGTTTTGTGTCTGAATTGGCTTTGTGCGGAGCGGGGCTTGGCCGCAAGCTCACAGCCGGCCTTTCTTCCTCTCGCTGGTAGGAAACATCTATTCCAGCCCAGGACTGTACAGCAAAACCATGACGCCGACGTACGACGCTCACGACGGCAGCCCCTTGTCCCCCACATCCGCATGGTTTGGGGACAGCGCCCTGTCGGAGGGCAACCCGGGCATCCTGGCCGTCAGCCAGCCCGTCACCTCCCCCGAGTCCCTAGCAAAGCTGTACAAGCCACAAGCGCTCCTCGACAAAGCCAAGATCAACCAAGGGTGAGTCCACCATTTGTTTTTTTCTCTCGTCGGGATCTTCAGGAGCCCTCTGTGTGTGCTACCCCTTGCTGGTGATTTGCAGGTGGTTGGATTCGTCCCGATCCCTCATGGAGCAGGAGGTGAAGGAAAACGAGGCTTTGCTGCTCCGGTTCAAGTATTACAGCTTTTTCGACCTGAATCCAAAGGTAAGGAGTTAATTTCTTGGCTTGCACCTTGCAGGCAGACAGTTTGGGTGAAGGATGCCCGTATCTCCAGAGTGCTTTTGTGGTGGTGAATACTCCACCACTTTGCAAATCGGTGCATGCATCAAGGGCAGGTGTGCACGCTGCCGAGCCCTGTGCTGAAAGGCATTGCAGGGACTGCATTGTGTCTGTGAGCCTTGTCCAGCCCGGGCTGAAGGGAGCATTGAAAAAGGGTGATCAGTCGATGGTGTGTTGTGCCCAGAGCGAGGGAGATGGCGGGTCTTGCCCTGGCACATCTCTTATGGGCTGCGCTGTTTCTCTGTGTGCGCAGTACGACGCCATCAGGATCAACCAGCTGTACGAGCAGTCCAAGTGGGCCATCCTGCTGGAGGAGATCGAGTGCACGGAGGAGGAGATGATGATGTTCGCAGCGCTGCAGGTAGGAGATGGCCCCCAACACTTGGTTTGGTCAAGCTTCATTTTGTGGCTGTTGTAGGCTGCTCTGTTGATGGATTGCTTGGGATTCTCGTGCTGATAGGAGTTGGACTGCGTCTGTCTCCTGTCTCACTTGTTGGGCAGTTAACATGTTGGCTGCCTGTTACTCCTTATGAAGAGGAATGTAGCCTTCTTTTCCCAAACATGTTTATGTCTGCCTGGACTTGTCGCTTTGCCCTGTTTGACGAAGTCCAGTGTAAGGACAGTAGGTTCCTGAGCTGCACATTGCTGGCACGCTGCCCCCCAAACAGCTGGTGGTAATCTGTGGGTTTCCTGGAACGATGTATTTATCTGCTTTATGAAGGCCTTGGTGTGATTTGGCATAAATACTACACCTGCTATTGATTTCTGTGGGACGGACAGTGGGCCATTTCCTACGTGCGGTCTGGCGATCCTCGTTGCTGGAGGATGTAGAAACATCCCCATAGGGAGCCCGACTCTGCTCTTAGGGCCCCTCCCAGGAAGAAAACGGGGAAAACAAAAACATAAAGATTCAGCTTAACTCTGTCAGCAGCCCACATTGGGCTGTGCTTAGTGCTTGGACTGAGATTTCACTGAATTCTTGTAAAAACAACGTGAGACAAGAAAGGCTGTGGGTGCCCCATCCCTGCAGGCATCCAAGGCCAGGCTGGATGTGGCTCTGGGCAGCCTGGGCTGCTGGTTGGCGACCTGCACACAGCAGGGGGTTGGAGCTGGATGAGCACTGTGGTCCTTTGCAACCCAGGCCATGCTGTGATTCTATGATGGGAAATCTCTGTGCATGTTGCAGTCTTATCACAACAGCTGGGCTGTTTCAGCAAAAGTTGGTGCATCCAAAAATACTGAGCAGTTATCACTGGAAGAACGCGGTGCGGTGCACAGCCTGGTGGAAGAGGGGACAGCAGTGGGTGCAGGCCGCCTTTGCTCATGCAGCCATGCCTTGCCTTTCAGTACCACATCAATAAGCTGTCCATCATGTCGTCAGAAAACCATCTGAACAACAGCGACAAGGACGTGGATGAGGTGGATGCTGCACTCTCTGACCTAGAAATCACCTTGGAAGGTGGCAAAACGTCAACAATTCTGGTAAGGGCTGTGGGCACGGGGTCGCACACATCCCCTCCTTGCCTCTTGCAAGCAGGGATCACTGTTCTGAGCACCCAACCTGCCTTGTTTCCTTTTTCTCCCTTTTTCTTCTTGTTGCCTGCAGCCCAGTGGAGCAACACGTTTGAGCGTGATGATCCTTTTTTCCAACCAACCTTAATGACCCTACAGTTGTGATGCAGAACATAGAGCCCAATAGTAGTTTCATACTTTGAAGCAGAACTGCCACCCTCAGCCTGCAGAGATTGGCAGGGATAGCAGCATCACTGGGATGCAGCAGAAATAGTGGTTTCTAGTGGTTGGCGACCCTGCGCATAGCAGGGGGTTGAAACTAGATGGTCATTGTGGTCCTTTTCAACACAGGCCATTCTATGATACTATAATTGAAATAGGGCCTGGTTGTCTGAGCCAAGAGACCGTTCGCAGTTTCTTTGCAAAGCTGAGCTGAAGCACAGCACTGAGGAGCAGTCCCCACCAGACTGGAGCGAAGAAGGCAATGATTCATCAAAAAAAATCCATCCCTTTCTCTACCGGTTGCTCCCAGTAGCCATTTCCAGATGCATTCGAGTAATTGAATACGGATAATGGGCAATTAGTGGATTGTTTGTTTAGATTCTGCATTTTTTTTTCCCCCGTGGTATCTATAAACAGCATTGCTCACTGCAGACAGAAAGTAAACTGTCCCACTGCTGGAAGCTGCTGCAGTGCTGTCTGTGCTCCATGTCATTTGAAAACCCTTTGGTTGGAGCTCATGGGAACTGGAAATGCCATTCAGTGTGACAGCGCTCAGCAGGAATCCCATAAAAACCATAGAATATTGCCCTCTGCTTTCCAGGCAGCACTCCCATGCAGTAGATGCTCTGTGTGCTTCCTCCCCCCAGCACTGGAAGGGACCATTTGGTGGTTGGGTCTGGATGACCTTTGAGGTCCCTTCCATCCCAACCCATTCTACGATCCTCTCCTTTACATTTTCAGGGTGACATCACTTCCATCCCGGAGCTCGCTGACTACATTAAAGTATTCAAGTAAGTACTGCTGGGAAGAGGTGGTAGCAATGAATAATTCATGGTCCTGCTGCCTCCTGTCCATTTCTTCCCCTCCCGACTCCAGATTTCACTGTGTTACCATGCATGGAAACCACAGAGCTGTTATCCTGCAGTTTGCAGCACCTAGGCACCATCGCTGTGAACACATTTTGCTTTCTCCAGCACTCAGCACAGCCACTGGGTATTATTCCACGTTGTTCCCAACCATCCCATTTGATCCTGAAGTTCTTAAATATCAACCCCTGTGCATGTCCCTGTTCTCAGGATTTGTGGGTTTTGTTCATTCTGTTGCAACGTGGATGCCTGGGAATGGCAGCAGCTGGATGTTGGCTGGTGCCGTGGCAGCTCCCAATGTTTTGGCAGTTCTCTGCTGCAGCACAGCTTATGGTAAACGTTCTGGAAACTGAATAAACCCAACGGGAGTTGACAGGATAGGTACAGGGGCAGAAAAGCGATGGCAGTGGAATAGCTCCATAATGAGCCCCTCTGTTGTAATTGTCTCTGCTCCAACTGGGGCAAAGCCGCAGGACTGGAGCCCACGCCGTGCTTCAGGGTGGGTGGTTTTCCCCTGAAAGCAAACCATCACACAAAAACCTTACTGTTTGCTTTGACATGCTCGTTTGCCAATAAAATCAGGCACTAGCTCTAATTGCTAACTGCTCGCCAGTTGGAGTGTCAGTTGTCAGGGAGGGAGGAGGTGTTGCTGGTTCACTCTGCTCAGTCGGTGCAATCTCTGAGAACTGCAGGTTGGATAAACCTCCAAAGCTCCATTAAGGCATCAGTGGACAGTTTGGGTGCTGGGCACCTCGCTGCTGCTGCATGCGCATTTCTGCTAGCCCAACTTCTACATCTCCTTCTGTGCTGCAGTGGCACAGCTGCCCAGGAGTGGTGGGTTCACCATCCCTGGAGGTATTCCAGAGCCATGGGGATGTGGTACTGAGGGATGTGGGCAGTGGGCAGGGTGGGGTGAGTTGAGCTTGGTGATCTTTTCTAGCCCTAACAATTCTGTGATTGCAAGCGGTCATTTCGCAGCCCGATTTGCATCCCACCAGCTGGTTAGCCCCATGTTTGTAACGTCCCACACCCTGTCTCACAGGCCCAAGAAGCTGACCCTGAAAGGTTACAAGCCATACTGGTGCACCTTCAAAGATACCTCCATCTCCTGCTACAAAAGCAAAGAGGAAGCCAATGGGACTCCTGCCCACCAGATGAACTTGAGAGGTAGGAGCAGCACTGATACACTTGCGTGGTATTCCAGTGATCATCTGCCACTGCAACACCTTGCTTTTCCATTTGTGTTCCTAGTGTGCCATCCTGGGTGTGCATAAATGTGTGTAAAGGAGAAAGTGGCTGGGCTGGGATGTCTACCACATGGCCCATGACCCCATTAGGTGCTGCCAGCTCTCCAGTAGCATATCTGTTTGCCACTCACCTCTCAGGATGGCCCATTTTTTGGCTGCAGAGTGAAGCCACGCAGACTCTGGTGAGCCCAGGGAGACAGCCTGGAGGAGAGATGGCTCCAAGGAGACCTCATTGTGACCAGGCTGGATGTGGCCCTGGGCAGCCTGATCTGATGGGGGGCAGCCAGCCCACAGCAGGGTGTGGAACTGGATGCTCTTTAAGGTGCCTCCCAACCCCAACTGTTTTATGATTATGGGGTGCTGTGATTCTGTGACCTTGGCCATCCCCATTCACCACCCCATGTTGGCACGGTGGCTCATAGCATTTCTTGAGCACCCAAAATGGGATGCTCATAGCGCTGAACATTGAGGTGCACCCACATACAATAGGATGTGAGTGTTCTGGACCAGGCCAGTCACATTTTCCTGCACTTCCATGAAAATTTGGGGACCAAGTGGTGTTTACCATTGGATCAAGGCCAAGGTGTGGGAGGTGAGTCCTGGGGGAACCTGTTAGCTTCAGCCTCTCTGCTTTTGGGCCAGGTCTTCCATTTTCCTTGCTCTGGGAAGAGGAGCTGTGTGCCACAGTTTGTGTCCCTGTGATGCTGTCCCATTGGAGCTGCACAGTGAGATCTGTGATTAGGCAGCACCTCGCTGGAGTGCTTTGCCTTTTCTTGTCCATTCCTTGTTTTCTCCTTGTTAGAGCGTCCTTCTGAACAGTGGCTCTCATTGCAGGATGTGAAGTCACCCCAGACGTGAACATCTCTGGTCAGAAGTTTAACATCAAGCTTCTGATCCCCGTTGCAGAGGGAATGAATGAAATCTGGCTGCGCTGTGACAACGTAAGTCTGTCCCCTCATCCGTATGGGTGACAGCGCCCATCTCCTCTGCTCAGGTCCATCCCCTGCATGCAGGAAGGCTGTTGGGTGGTTTAGTGGGGTGGGCAGACGCCTCGTCCCCGGCTGACAGTCCATGGTCTCACTGTGCCACAGGAGAGGCAGTACGCCAGCTGGATGGCCGCCTGCCGCCTCGCCTCCAAGGGCAAGACGATGGCGGACAGCTCGTACAGCATGGAGGTGCAGAACATCCTCTCCTTCCTGAAGATGCAACACCTCAACCCGGACCCGCAGCTGATCCCAGAGCAGATCACAACAGACATCAACCCCGAGTGCCTGGTGTCCCCACGCTACCTGAAGAAGTACAAGAACAAGCAGGTAGGGCCGGCCGCGGGGCTGTGGGGTGGTGTGTTGGGGTGCACCCTACTAAAACACAGTGCCCACTGAGATCTGTGCTCCGGCGTCAGGGAATGGCACCCACCACCATAATGACACTTCGTAGGTTGAGTGCACGTCAGCAGCAGTGTCTGTCCCTCGTTTGAGCTGTGTTCACCCCAAAAAGATGCTGCAGCTCAGCCATGCAGGATCCTGGTGCTGGCACCAAAACCTGCACTGAGCTGTGTAGGAGCCCTCAGGATGAGCGGAGCTGCAGTTGCTTGCAGTGCTTTGTGCAGACTTGGCTGCACTGCGGTTTGCATATTTCTCTCTCTGCTTTCCCCCCCCTTCCAAATGCCAGTCCTTGAAACATTGCTTCATTTTACATTGCCATGACTTGTGCTTGAACTCCGCGCTGCATTCAGTCCGTGCATGACAGAGCTGATCTGTTTTGTGATGGAAAAAAACGCATGGCTTTCTGAAAGACGTTACACTCCAGTTCAGCAGCAGAAATAAGGAAGGCCTTGCTCTGTGGCCTCTCACTGACATGAATGGTTCTGCAGCCCGAGTTCTTGGGCTGCGGCTGTGTTCGACCTCTGCAAGCCAAGAAGAAGGCTGCAACTGAGAGAGGCAGGAAAAATATAACTTTTTATTGGCACAGCACGATGATTTCCTGGCAGTGGAGTTATATTTTATATAGCCCTTATTCTTCTTCTGAATGAGCCTTTATATCCACTTGGATGGTGGAGAGGCTGCATAAATATCCAGCTTTAACATACAGCACCTTCCAGGCTCCAGCTCAGTAAAATGGAGGCACCTGGAAAAATAGCAGGATAGAACTTACTTAGTGTGCAGGCATCCTTGCTATGGAAATCAACCACAGGGCATGGGCCCTTGGGGACAGTGGGCATCAGAATGGGAGAGCTGGAGAGATAGGGGCAGTTCCAAAGGCTGTTTGCTGGGAAGTACGGACGGATGGACGGACAGACGGATGGATGGATGGATGGATGGATGGATGGATGGATGGATGGATGGA
>JAPSGF010000001.1:55456687-55469068 GCA_035772895.1 Perdix hodgsoniae | reverse complement strand
CCCTGCTCATCTCTGTGGCTCCTCTGGCCCCTCTCCAACAGCTCCCTTTCTTGTACTGGGGGCCCCAGCCCTGGGTCTCACAGTGACGGGGAACAAAACACTGCCATGGAGGTGCTACTCAGCACCATTTTGAAGCAAACCAGGGGTTAACCTGAGTGCCTGCCTGTCAGCCCAGTGTGCCTGAAGTAATCCAATTAGAAGAACAAGGAGGAGGCAGAAGCACAGCCTGGTGCACCGCTGCTCCAGTCTGACACCACACCACGGCTGTGCTGCACACCCAGCTCCACACCGCCCTCTGAGCAGAGCCCGCGAGGATAATGCATGCTGATAGATGACGTTAAGGAAAAGAACATCTTCACCAAGGTTTCTTTTCTGTCTGAATGATCATTCAAACAGCTGCAAAATTCTTACGGAGCACAAAGTCAGTCTCACACAAGGCCAGATTGCAGCCCTGCCAGACACACACAGCAAAGGCAGCACTGGTCACAGGTTGCCCAAGGAGGCTGTGGGTGCCCCATCACTGCAGGCATCCAAGGCCAGGCTGGATGTGGCTCTGGGCAGCCTGGGCTGCTGGTTGGCGACCTGCACACAGCAGGGGGTTGGGGCTGGGTGAGCGCTGTGGGCCTTTGCAACCCAAGTCATCCTAGGATCCTATGAAAGCACACTGGGATAAGCTGATTTAAACAAGTTTTATTCCATTGTTTGATGAAAGGAAATTTATTGATATAAAAAAAAAGTCAAGAAACGAACTTTAAATCTGCTAACCCACTGAGGCAGGTTTATACACTCACACGGCAGATGCTATGAGAACACACCTCCACACCTTTACTTAATCTGGGCTGTAATGAATTTTATATTTCAGAATTGCACAGAAAACACTTCTGTAGCCCCACACTTGCAACCACTGTTACCAAATCACTAGCTACATGTTATACAAACACCTTATGAGAGTAACCAAGAGGTATATTATTTCTCTCTTTTTATACATTAACCCAGCACGCCCTGTGCAATCAATCACAAATGGCACAGGTCATTTAAACAGGTTTGTAGTCAAGCTTGGATTCCAGCTTCTTGGAATCAGCCACTTTTCTAACAGCCTTCATGAAGTCTTCCTGAACTACAAAGTCATGGTCAGCACGGATGGCAAACATACCTGTAAGAAATAATTGGGCAGTAAGTTGGTGCTCCTTGAGAAGATGGTGTTCAAATGACAGCAGAAGGGATCTGTCTTACACCCCCTGCACAAACCTTTACACATATCTTTTATGCAGTTAACAAAATAAACCCTCCAGGAAGAGGATGAAACCATCCTTAAGAAAGGGATATACAAAGCAAGTGTCAGCAGAATACTCCCCAACTTCCTGGTTTTAATCCACTCACAGCAGTGTGTGGGAAACTGTTGGAGTGATCAGTAACAATCAAACGAGCCCAACACAATTAAGAGAGTACCTACCTGCTTCAGTACAGACGTTTCTTAAGTCCGCTCCATTAAAGCCATCAGAAAGCTTCACAATTGCTTCATAATCTAGTCACAAAACACAGATGTCAATCAGAAGTAAATTCACATTTCTCCATTGGATGCGACTGCAATACATGGCCAGCTAATAATGGAACACAGCTTGGAGAAGAGAAGGCTGCAGGGAACCTCATTGTGGCCTTCCAGTGCTTGAAGGGAGCTTGAAGGAGGGGGAACGGCTGTTTGTGAGGGTGGGTGGTGACAGGACAAGGGGGGATGGTTTGAAAGTGAGACAGGGGAGGTTGAGGTTGGATCTGAGGAGGAAGTTTTTCAGCCAGAGGGCGGTGAGGCACTGGCACAGGTTGCCCAAGGAGGCTGTGGGTGCCCCATCCCTGCAGGCATCCAAGGCCAGGCTGGATGTGGCTCTGGGCAGCCTGGGCTGCTGGTTGGCGACCTGCACACAGCAGGGGGTTGGAGCTGGGTGAGCACTGTGGGCCTTTGCAGCCCAGGCCATTCTAGGATGCTGTGATCTCAGCCTACTAGGTTGATAAGTTACATCAACTGAAATAATCAGCTGTATTAACCCATCCATTAACAAATAAATGCATTCGAGCTGAAAGTTCATATTATGTACTTAAATCCCAGAGTTGCTGATTTGGATATTACAAGCATCAACATGAAATGCAAGAAAATCCAAATCAAGCAAGTGTTCAAATCATCATTTAAACAATAAAAAAAAAAAAAAAAAAATTAAAATCCAAGCAATCATCTCAGTCCCCTTCCTCTTATTAAAGCGCATCTACAGAAGATATAAGGCATCCTGGGATACGAAGCCTGATGTATGCATAAAATATTTACCAAGAGCAACAGCTACGGTTATGGTTTCTGTAACAGGTCTTAAAAACACTGCCTGTTGAGCCTTCAGTGCTGCACATTAGAAGTCATTTTTTAATCAGGTCTTTATCGTAGGGTTTTAATGCCATGCACACCCCACTTTGCTGATGAGATCATTCTGGACTTCATCCCAGGAAGTCACAGCTGAGCACCACTGCCTTCCCACATGACGTGCAGAAGTTTAGCTAGTAACTCATTTACACCTCCCTGTGCTAAATGGCATCAAGGAACGATCCCACCCTGCTTTAGCTTTATTCCCCACAGATACAGTGAAACAGGCCAAAGTACCTTACCCCAGGCTCATGATTTGCCTTGGAGCATCTTTTGTATCTTAGCCTACAGCCTGATGCACATTTATGCCAACAGCGCCGCTAAAAAGGCAGCCCTCATCACTCTCACCCTCCCCCAGCTCATCCCCGCTCCTGAGCCACCCTCTATTGAGCTGCAGCTGTTTATGCAGCCAGATGGTGAACGAGATCAGTTCCACTATCCAGATCATGCAGCCTGGCTGATGAATAGCTCGTGTCAGCAACAAGGCGGGGGCGGAGAGGGGGTGGCACGAGGCTGGGAATAAGCAGGCAAGGTCTGCAGAGCCCCGCTGAAATAAAAGGCAGCCAACATTGTTTTCAAGTCAGATCACAGTTACAGCTTTCCTGAGGAAGGCTCTGAAACTCAGCTGTGAGAATACAGGCTGGTCAGCTTGGAGAAATCCACACGTTAGATGAACCTCCCCAGATTTACATTGCTTCTCCCCCGTGCTGTAGAGAATCCTCTACACCAGTAACCAAAGACAAGCTCATTTTCAGGTAACCATAGGGTTTTCATTATGCCATCTCTAAACTCCAAAGTTAAGTTTCTCTGACTTCTAAAGCTGCTTATTTTCAGACCACTGTGGTAGAGTGGGTTTGTGTTTTGTTGTTCGTTTTTTTTTTTGGCTAAGGGAAATGCTGCCTGTTTGCATAACAGGAAGCTACCTGATGAGAGTCACATCAGCTTACTGTTTTACAGCCGTGCTCTTCCCATTTTTACAAGCTGAGGTAGAATATCCAGGCAGGATATGAATAATTATAAATACTCACCTATTTCCCCATGTTTAGTGATAGGACCTGCATGAATCTTCAAAATATCTAATCTGGCTTGTTCATTTGGCAGATCGATATCTGGAAAGAATTACAGCTTTAATAAAAGCAGCAGGGCATCACTCATACACAGCCAGTATCCTTTCAGCCACTGTAACTCACGGATCTTCCTATCCAGCCTCCCAGGCCGCAGAAGTGCAGGATCCAGAGTGTCTGGTCTGTTAGTAGCCATGATCATTTTAACTCTGTGCAGAGTATCAAATCCATCCATCTGATTCAACAGCTAGAAGAAAACAGAAGTTTGTATTTAAATAAGCCCAAACCCTCTAGCTCGATCTATTGCAACATGCTTCCTGCATACATATTTGCACTGAGTTAATAAAAGTGGTACAGACAAACCAGAAAAGCTCTACAAGCCTTCTAAGAGAAGGCCACAGCTCCCTGTATATTCTATAAGTAATAAAGAAGAGCTTAAGAGAGACACTGCAAATGCTTTGTCCAGAGAAAAAGATAGGGAACAAAGCAGAGCTCCAATGTGAAAGGCTTGGCTAAAGCAATATGGCCATGAAAGCAGTGCAAGTACCAAAGAACCCAATGGTTGGCTGACACATTTCAAGTGCAACACACTAAATCCAGGACATTCAAATTAGATTTGGAGAACAGCCTTTAGAATACTAATAAACATATGAAGGCATTTCATTGTGAAGATTCAAAGTACTTGTTCTTTGATCAGAATGATTTAATTCTTTATGTAAGGCAGATACATTCTTTTGCACTGGACAAACTGTTGGCAAACACGGGCCAATGAAGTCTCTTGCTAGCTTCAGAACTCTTTAACTGTCACTAGTTTTAGGAATTCTCTTCACACAGCCACGTTCACCAGAGCACTGAGTACAGAAACAGAGAAACAACACTCCTCCTCCTAGTTTTGAGAACCAAACTGTAGAAGTGCTAAGATTCTATCATGCCAGCATCTTAGGGATTAAAAGATACAAGCCCTTCTTTTCCTCTTGAAGGAAGTGAAGCCCCCCCAAACAATTAAGAAAGATGGAATATGCAAAGCCAAGTCACAGTAAGGAGAGAAAACATTCTTAATTTCAGCAATTGAAATGGAGTCACAACTGAGTTATCAGGATGTGCAGCTGCCTTTTGTAAAAGCACTGCCTAGATCAATTCAGCTTAAGACATTCACTCTGAAAACATTCTACCAAGCCAGATCACAGTGCAGCAATTCACAGCTGTCTTAATACTGACTATAGGAAATGTAACCAAAGTTTGGGCACTCACCTCCATCAGAGTCCTCTGAATTTCTCTGTCAGCTGAGGTGCCTTCAGAGAAACGGCGGCCACCTGCAGCACACCAAACTCAAACCATTACTTTTGCCTTCATATAATGTTATGTAAGAACACAATTACATATCCCTCTTAATGAGAGAAACTGGGAAAGAATTGTTTAAATGCCTCATGCTTCTTGGTATAGTCAGAAAAATCTAAGCCACATGCAAATAGTTACGGTTCTAAGCTAGCTGTAATAGCTCCAGGTGGAAGGACCTCTTTGTCCTGCTACATTTCTTCTCAAAAGACAGCATGCACTCATTTGCTCATAAGAGACAGCAGCTTGATAAATGAGTTTAACGCTAGAAAAACTCCCAGCCACCCTCCAGGCCACAAGCCTTACCAATAGCATCGATCTCATCCATGAAAATGATACATGGCTGATGATCTCTGGCATAATTAAACATCTCTCTGATCAGTCGAGCACTTTCACCAATGTACTTGTCCACTATGGAACTTGACACCACCTTGTGGAAGACGTAAGACACGAGTGAAAAGGCAGTACAGCAAACAGATTAAGCACACCTACATGCATGTGTGTGAAGAAGTAAGGTTACACTACCTTTAGAAAGTTGCAGTCAAGCTGGCTAGCAACAGCTCTGGCCAAAAGTGTTTTCCCTGTACCTGGCCAGACAAGAGAATGATGGTGTTTAACTAGTAAATCAACAAGTCTGAGCATCACCTTTAAGTCTTGCCCCACCACAGGGAGCACGAACAAGAGGCAAGATCTGTTGGTAGCCAACTACTCACCTGGGGGGCCATAGAGCAGGCAGCCTTTTGGAGGTATAATTCCCACACGCTGAAACAGTTCTGGGTTTGTAAGTGGCAATTCTATTACCTGTGAAGACACAAATAAATGAATCATAGAATCACAGAATGGCCAGGGTTGGAAAGGAGCTCAAGGATCACGAAGCTCCAACCCCCCACCACACGCAGGGCCACCAACCTCCACATCTCACAGCAGCCCAGGCTGCCCAGGGCCCCATCCAACCTGGCCTCCAACACCTCCAGGGATGGACATGAGGGGCACCCACAGCCTCTCTGGGCAGCTGTTCAGCACCTCACCACTCTCACACCAAACAACTCCCCCCTCACATCCAACCCAAATCTGCCCTCCCTCAACTTCACACCATTTCCCCTCGTCCTGCTGTTCTCTCCCCTTTCCAAGAGCTGACTCCCCTCCTGTCTGTAGGCTCCCTTTAGGCACTGAAGGCTGCAATGATTCACCCCACAGCCTTCTCTTCTCCATGCTGAACAAGCTGAGCTCCCTCAGCCTGTCTTCACAGCGGAGGTGCTCCAGCCCTCTGATCATCTTTGTAGCTCTCCTCCAGACCCTTTCCAACAGCTCTCAGTCCTTCTTGTATTGGGGGCCCCAGACCTGAACAAAATGGTGTCTAGGTCTGGGGTGACTGTTTCAGTTTCAAAACAGACAAGAGGTCTCAGGAGGATAATGTAACACTTGGCAGCCTGTTTTCCAAATACCTGTATTTTTAGCTCTCTACGTAGCATATTTTGGATGAGAAACCATTTAATAAGACATGTAATTGACCTAGTTGATCAATTTGCAATCCTGCCCTCGTTGGTCAGTCTTCAGTTCTGCAACTGCCCATTTCTCTTAATGCTTGTCGTTGAAACCACGCTTTGCCACTGCCATAATAGCCAGAGTAATTCCAGCAGTTCACGTGTAAAATTAATCTGTTGGCTGCCAATCCTAACTATGCCCTCAGTACTCCCTTAGCCACGAGGGTTTTGCATCCTTCAAACTCCCTTTAAAAGACTTTCTTAATTTCAATCCAAGCTTGTGTAACACCAGAGATGAGTTATAACCACCTGAGAACTGGTCAGTGGTGCTCAGAATAACCCTTCCACGCAGCTGTAAGGTGCGTACAGCACACAACCTCTGTTAAAGTCAGCTGGCTCACAACAGCACGACTCTTTCAGCTCCCACATTCCTGGGCAGCCCTGCACAGCCTGCCATGCTGATGCCCAAACTAAGAGGATTACTTCGGTATGAATGCACCAGCATCCTGGAATCACACTGCTGTTCACCACAGTTACAAAGCTGAAAAACACTTCAGAAGTTATTTTCTAACACAAGGAAGATGCTGTGCAAGCTAATGAACTGTGTAAAGCACTCAGCTGAGACGGTCCTCTAGCAGCCTGTCTCACAGTTTAGGACAAACATAAAACATTTATGCACTGGAAAACTTGGCTCAGAACACATCCCACTGTTTGGTAGCATTGTTCACATTGGAATACCTCTCTCAGCTCTCTGATTTGCTCTGACAACCCTCCAATCTCAGAGTATGAAACGTCCCCTGGATCTTCATGAGACATATTATAAACCAGGGGATCCACTTCTCTTGGCAAATATCTGGAATAAAACAAACAGGAGTAAGCATGCTTTATTGTGCAAGTGGTTATAGGTTATTGAAAGAAATCCTACTGCAAGTACAAGAATTATTTCTTTTCCTTGCTTCACCCTGAAAACAAGGCAAATATTTGTTGGGGAATAAAACAAGCAAACAGAACAAATCCCAAACCTAGCAAACTTTTAAAAAGCCTTAGAGCAAATGGAAAGTGCTGAAAAGGCCAAGCTGTAACTGAGTATTTTTTTCCCCTAGAAGACCAGGCAACTCCTTTTTCAACAGATACACCAGACTTCCCTCAAAGCACTTGTCTTAAACACTGCTTTACTGAAAACTGTTACAAAGTATTACATAACTGATTACTCAGACTTCTGCATTATCTGTTCACATAGGTATTTTCCCCCCCTTTAGGTGAGGAGTATAACAGAGCAGAAGCTTACCTCATAATAGTCAGAGTGGTCATATCCAGAGCAACTCTTGTCCCTGGTTTCAGCTTGCTTTTGTCAAGCTAGTAACAAAGAAGATACTGCTGTTAAAACCACACACCAAAACAATGTTTGGTTTTAGCCACAATGTTTATTGTGCTCAATAAGACAAGAAGAAACAAGGCTGCTATGCTACATGCCAAGCAGCTGCTCTAGTAAGCACTGCTTGTAGCTCAGCACCATTTTTGGGAATGGTAAAGCTGTGAAAAAGCAGGTCAGCTATTTCACAGGCACCCAGACGTGAGCCAGGAGCTGCTCCAGACCAACAACCCTGTAGGCTGCCACAAATGGATGCCAGTAAAGCTAAAACAAGAAGAATTTTCTGATGTTGAAAGAGATCTTGTACTAACTTACTTCTGCTACTTTTGAAAATAAATCCTATCTCTAGACCATAATTCATATTCATATGCACATCTAATTTGTTTCAAACTGCTGTCAATCTGAAAGGATTAGTAAGAGGTCTAATCCCCCCCTCTGCTCAACACAGAACAGAACCAGCTGCTTCAAAACAAGCAAGCAGCCCTCCAAGCACACAGGGAACAGCCTGTTCACTTGAGACTGAACTTGCCACCGACCTACTCAATGGCTTCCTCATTTCTGAACTGCCAGGAAGGGTGCATAGATATTCCTGACCTATTTTCTCCAAGCCTTTGTTCATCTTTCCACACAGTTCCACCTCTTCTTCAAAGTCAGCCACTCCAGCTGTTGTTTCCCTGCTATCATTCACCTCAGATGCCCTACCTGCCTGCCTCTGAAGTTTTTGCCTGCCTGTTCCACTTGTAAGAGTTTTAAATAAAGCCTGATATCTGCAATCCTATCCCAGCACTCTGTAGTATCCCCTGCTAATTTCTGGTGGGCTTAAAACTGCTCATGTGCATTTCTCACCTTGTTTTTGGGTAATCTCATCCAGGACACCAGTGTTATTTCCCCCACCCCAGAGACATGAACAAGAAGGATGGAAATCACCTCGTGGCTGCTTTCATTCCTTTGTTTTTAAAGAGGCACTCAATCTACTTTTGAGGAATATAAAACCTTTTCATTCTGAGCTTTACAGACAGGGCATCTGAACAATGGGGGTCTCTACAACTGTTTGCAAGCTTCCCAGCTCCCCTGCTGGGAGATTCAGAAGGTCTGGTGCCCACATGGATTACTCAGTCTCCAGCAGCTTTAGGATCAAGCTGTCACTCCTCCCTGATTGGAGTCACTGATAAGGCCTCTGTACAGCTGCCTAACCATAAGAAATAAGTAGGAGCTTGAAATCATATCAGATTTCACACAGCTCAATAGATTTAAGCTATTCTCTAGCAAGAAGATGAAAAGAAACCACTTGACCTTGAATTCCTTCTAAAGCACACTTCAGATAGGGAAGTAACATTGCCTTAATTTACACCCTATGGCTCTCCTTCAGCAGCACAGCACAGCCAAAAGGGCCGGGATCAAAAGCTATTCTTTCAGGCTGAAAAACTCTGTAAAGTTTTCAAAATGCCATAATATCAAGGCAGGTATCACTGTTGTTTTTTTTTTGGTCTCTCCTATCAAATCAAGGATCTTTTAAGATCAAAGAGTGTTTTTTGCACAAGAATAAACTCCAAAGTCCATGCTGCAAGGTCAGACTCATCCAACCACAACCTATTCCTGAGCATTTCTCTCTGCTGCAACACAGAACCTCAAGACTAACACATCAAACCTTTCACGTGCCTCAGTGGAATTAAGCAGGCTTGTCTCAGAAGAATATTTTGTTCATTCCAGTGATAGGCTGCCCAGTCTGTCACTTCTTGGTTGCCTCAACTCCTCCTACAGTGTATTACAGGTGAATCATCTAAACAGAGTTGGTTAAATTGTGCATTCAGGTTCTATTACGAGGCTTGAGGTCATGAGAAGGAACAAAATATTTTTCTGAGATGTAAGTACCCTTAATTCTGAGAGAATCAGAGCCCTGCAAAACACCTGCAAACATTTTCCTTCAGCAGAACGAGTTGTAGGACCAGTTTTCCTTCCAAAAGGTATTTCCATTATACAAGGGAAAGTGCCACAACCATGACATGCTGAAGTGCAGCCGCAGTTCCTTTTCCTACAGCGCACAAACCAGCTCAAGATGAACAGAGAGGTCACAGCTGTTAAGAAGTGCTTGTGCTTATTTATGCATTAAAACAACTAAGCAAAATGCTGCTGCCTTCTCAAGATAGGTGATCCTTTCTCAGTGTCATAATCCTATCCAGAAGATGCCTTACAGCCTCACATTTCAAAGGCGTGCTTCTTTGCTCCTCTGCATGACTCAGGGATGAGCCTGACAAAATAGGACTGAAGATTCACTCTCACTCCCAAGAATGACTCTGTGTTGCCAAACACTCACTACATTCTGTGGTTCCTCAGCAACACCAGGCTTTTGTAAAGAATTCCTGATCTGCAGTGTCTTACTTACTGTAAATGGAACACATTAACCAACCAGCAGCTCTGCAACACATTACTTACGCTTTTGTATACCTTTGTACAAAAACAGGTAGTAAAAAGCACCTCTAAGCTGGTTCTGGCTGTATCACAGGCTGAGCTGTTTTGTAAGCAAGGTTCCACACTGTCAGCTTTTACGGTGTATCTAAGAAGTGCTGCTGAAGAACCAAGATGCCTTAAGTTGTTCAAGACAAAACTCTCTCATGAAGTGTTCAGGGGTGTAAAGTGAACAGGGGTGTTGCCTACCATAATTATTCATTGAAATGGAGTGCAAAAAGTATCAGAAAAAAATATAAATATCTAGTTCTAGAGCACTAGATCTATGGCTCAGCACAGCACTGCCATACATCGTGTTCACAGCACGGCAAGGGAGATTCTTCACAGCTTGAAGGCGTGATGATTTATTTTCAGAGTTTAAGATCCAGCAGAAATAGTGAGCTTCAAATAAGTGAAAGGGATAAATACATGCAAAGCTCCAGGAGCATTTAGAACCACCTTATCGTTACTAAGAAGATATGCTATTGCCTGATAGGAAGGCAGAGAGCCAGCAGGCACCTGTATAAAGCAGCCACATCCAGCTTAAAGAAGAAAATGCTGAATGCTATTCAGAATGAATGAAAATGAAATGAAAAGCCATGTTAATATTCAAGACCAAAGCAACCTCTTCCTGAATTTCACACAAATCAGCTACCTGACGGCGACAGCCAACCACGTATCTTGGTCCATTTGTAGCCTTCACGATAACTAGAGAAAAAAAGATCACAGAAAAAAAATGTTAGCCTGACTCACAGTTCCAAACCACACCTCTCAACTATGGAGGATATCCTATTTTCCTGCCAATACTCACATCACTAATGCTCTGATTCTTTACAATTGTCCATCTTTAGATGAACTTCAATTGCAAAAGCTTATTTACAGAACTTCAGAACAGGTTGATGTACTTACATTTCTCTTCCGTTAGCTGTTTAAGCACCTCGCCAACAATCTGCAAAAGAATAAATGCAATATTAGCCTACAGATTAACTAACCCTTGCCAAACAATATTTAACGTGCTTCAGCACACAGAAGATGGCTTTGAAATTCTCCTGCTTTAAGTTTCACACTAGTGCTACAATTTCTATTAGGAAGGACAAAGAAAGAAAGCCTTTCTACCAGATATGCGTGGTAAGACAGTTCCTAGAAGTGTGGTCCTCCTTTCTCTTTGCTGCACCATTCCCACTTACTTTTCCTTTGTAACAATGTGAACTTAACAACTGCTAGGCAAGCTGTTCCAGCTACTCCTAGGCAAGCTCACCATCCACAGCCACAAGCTGTTACGACTCTGCCTCTTACATACCTGTCCAACACTCTGCAAGGCCTTGAGATCATTTTCTGACTTCTCATATTGCTTGGTGAGCTCCTTCAGCTGCTCCCTTACTGGACAAAGAAAGAAAAACACTTTTTTGTTTTGATATACAAAAAATAAAACCGGTCCCAAGACTGAGCCCTGGGGGTCTGTCATCTGGACACAGAGCCATGGGTGACCACGAGGAAATTATTCCTTTATTCCTATGGGAAATTATTCCATCATTCCTGCGGGAAACATGACAGTGAGAAATACAGCTTCGATAACTTCCAGCCCTGCAGGAAGCAGGGAGGAGCAGAAAAGCAGCAGCTGGAAGCCGTGCACTCAGCGAGCCATCCTGCTGCTCAGGATGTCGACGCAGTCATATGTGACCAGAGCCACAGAAAGAGCGTGGCTCGGGAGGACCCTTAGAGGAGCCAGCTGCATGGCAGGGACACAGCCCAGCTTTGTGACGGACGGGGCGCCCGCAGCTCAGGGCAGCGCCTGACCGCCGTCCCATTAAACCATGCCCACCCCACACCTGACCCAACCCCCTCCCCTTTCACCCCAAAGCCCTCCGCCCTTCTCCCGTGGCCATCACGGCGCTACCCCCCCATTGACGCCCCCCCTCCGGGCGCCGACGGCCGCACCGCGCTCCCTCCGGAGGCTTCTGTCCCCCAGCCGTTCCCCGCCGGCCTCCCCGCACGGCACAGCCCCGCCTCGCGGCCCTCAGGACCGGCCCCGCCCGCTCCCCTCGGCCGGGCCGGGCCGGGCCGCTGACGAAGCGCGGGCAGCGTCACGGCGCGGCGGCCCCGGGGCTCCGCTCACAACCCCCGCACGCCCGCCGCCCCCCCCGCCGGCGCCACCACTCACGCTCCTTGAGGCGCCCGTCGATCTCCTTGTGCTCCAGCAGCTTCTTGCGATAGTCCTGCAGCGCCTTGTCTCTCGGGTCCGCCATGATGAGCAGCCGCCGCTCATAGGGAATGCCGGGG
>JAPSGF010000001.1:55356525-55456187 GCA_035772895.1 Perdix hodgsoniae | reverse complement strand
GCATCTCTCCCCGCTGGGCAGACCCAGCCCTGCCTGCCCATCCCATGCCATGTTGGGCTCCCACACCCCGCCTGGGTGGAGCAGAACCCATCGCTGCTGCTGAGCTCAGTGATTTCACAGGTGCCAGGAAGCATGTGGCATGTGTTTGGGACTTCATGAAGTTGTGTTTCATCTGAAACAACTGTTTGAATTGTTGCAGGCTGAAGACAGAGATGTTTTGGGAGCAGGGAAGGTGTCTTAGGGCATCACCCTCCCAGGAGAGTGCTTACCTGGAGTTCTTTGCAGGGTGGTATTGTGCTGGGTTAGTTCTAGCTTGGTTTGGCCACTAAACCTTGCAAACTCAGGCCTGGTACAAACATTACACAGAATCAGGGAATGGGTTGGGTGGGACTTGAAGACCATTCAATCCCAACCCCTGTTGTGAGCTGGGTGCCCCCCAGCTCAGGCTGCTCACAGCCCATCCTCAGCCTCGGGCACCTCCAGGGATGGGGCACCCACAGCTCCGGGCAGTGCCAGCTGGGGATTCTACAGGCGTTTCTGAAGGTGACTTCTAGAGCAGCTGGGGCATGGCCCAGTCTGCAGGCTGCCTTGCTCGGGGTTTGCCAGGCTTCCAGAAATGTGTGGTTTGGGGTTTTCTATTTTCGTTGGTTAGCCTTTTTAATTCTGAAACAGTTTTATGTTGGGTAACTGGATTACCAAATCAGTGCTGGTATTTTTTTTTAATGGGGGTGGTTTAGGCTAGTAGAAATCTTAATTGCTATGCTGGTAATCTTTTTTCATTACTTCGCAGAAGTACTTTGCACAGGACAGTGAGGTGCTGGGCTTCAGTGTGAATGCAAGAAACAGAAGCAAACCTGCACATCAGAGTGACTTAGCACTAATGATTTGCTCAGGTGGCAAAGGGCACTGTGGCTCACTGTATTTCCCTTCACACCCACTTAAATCAGCGTGGCTCAGTCTAAAATATCAGTGCCTTCAATGGAAAAGCTTTGTTACCTAAGCACTGAGTCCCACCCTAGGCCTGAGCGCGGGTTCCTTCCCCTTCTGCCAAGGGGGAACCTGCACATTCCTTCAAGTTCCTTCAAGGTGCTGGGCGTCCAACCCAGGCTGTGGTTTCTTCCCCTCCCCTTTCTGTGTGCTCTGAGGGCGAGTGCTCATTGCCTGCCTTCTCTGAAAGAGGGCATGGAGCTGTGCTGCTGCAGTGGTGATCACTGTGGTCCTTGGGAGATTGTTATCTGCCTCTCTGAGTGACCCAAGGGCTCTCCGGATATGCATCAGCCCATGCTTCTCACATGGCTCTTCCTCTTTTCTCCCTGCATAGTAATTTATTTGGCCCTAATTGCAAAGGGCACTCTTCCTTGGAGGCTTTTCCTTGAGGCTTGCAGGGTTGTGGCCTATGTGCTGGGGGGAATGCTGCTCTGTGCTGCCCGCTGCCAGGACCTGCTGAGCTTCTGGAACAGAGGCAGCGAGGGGATTTCCCACTGTCAGTGTCCCACATCACTTCATAAATCAGCAGCACCCATTTAAAATGACCACCTTGGTCTTAAACCCCTAAACCGATCTAGTAGTGGTGGGTGGCAGCTGCCAAGTGTTGTATTGCTATTTTGGCATGCAGGAAAATTCCCTGGTGCCCAATTGAGAGGGAATGAGTGGTATGCTCACTTTGTGGACGTGGTGATTTCCCCGAGTACTCATCATGGGGCTGGGAAGCAGCAGGCCTCCTCCTGCTGCGTGTCTTTCTCACCCAGGCAGTGAGCTACGTGTCAGAAAGCCATAGCTGACTTTGTTTTGCTTTGGTTTTGTTTTTTTTTCTGTGGGGCTTACACACAGCATGAGTTGTTAAGGATGATGCAAGGAGTACCAGCTTCCTGCATCAGATCTGCAGCAGATGTTTCCTTGCCAAATGGCTGCCAGGGGCACAGGGAAAGGCTGTTGCAGTCTCTGTGGTTCTGATCAAATCAAACAAATGGCTGCAGCACAGTCAGTTGACAGCACGGACTTTAGTTGAGTGCCGTAACCTTTGTGGCATTATTGTTGCTTAATTAGACCCTTATGCAGATGGCAGCTGTTAGCTGTGTGCCATCCTGCCCAGAGTGGCATACTGGTGTCAAATGAGAGCCTGGGCTGATGTGTCAGCTGGGTTTGGTCTTGATAAAAACATCTGTGTCTTGTCTTGCGGTATGTGTGTTATCTCTGCTCTCTGAAGAGATGGCAGTGTTTGCCTGATGCCTACTGCTCTGGCATCAGTAAACTCTTAACATACGTGTGTGTGTTAGGGAAAAATGTGTTTAATCACAGAATCCTAGAATGCCCTGGGTTGCAAAGGCCCCCAGCGCTCACCCAGCCCCAACCCCCTGCTGTGTGCAGGTCGCCAACCAGCAGCCCAGGCTGCCCAGAGCCACATCCAGCCTGGCCTTGGATGCCTGCAGGGATGGGGCACCCACAGCCTCCTTGGGCAACCTGTGCCAGTGCCTCACCGCCCTCTGGCTGGAAAACTTCCTCCTCATATCCAACCTAAACCTCCCTTGTCTCACTTTCAAACTGCTTGCCCCCAACAACAGGCAAAAGACAAGTCCTAAAGGATGCATCACAAGGAATTCTTTGGCAATTCAGCACATTCAGCTTTATAGAACCATTAAAATAAGAAAAGAGCTCTGAGATCATCAAGTCCAACTGCCAACTCAGCCCAATAAACCAGTGCTGTTTTGTTCTGGTCAGATTTAGGGCAATAACTCAGTGGAAAATGAAAGAAAATCCTCATCTGTGTTATCTGTGCTCTGGGGCAGCGCTGACCAACTTGTTTGTGCTTGGTGTTCTGTGCCAACAGGTCACGGGCCATTTAGACGACTGCACCTGTGATGTAGAAACCATCGATGCCTTCAACAACTACAAGCTGTTTCCTAGGCTGAATCAACTTCTGGAAAGTGACTATTTCAGATACTACAAAGTAAGTTTCCCATACAAGAAACAGATGAATATTTCTCAATAATTTACTATGTTTTTGTTTTTGTTTTTTTTCCATGGAAGTTATTGCTTATCTCTTAAAAAGATACCCCCCCATTTCAGCCAGGCTGCCCAGGATCCCATCCCACCTGGCCTTGGATGCCTCTAGAAGTGGGGCATCCTCAGCCTCTCTGTTAAAGATATTTTCTTATGCATTGTTTCCTCTGAGGAGCTGAGGCAGTAGAACAGTTTGTTAAATTAGGGCTCAAAAGAGCTGGTGGTGGGGAGGCCAAATTGCATAATGAGGATGCTCTTGATGTCTTCCTGTCAAGGAGGAAAGCCTGGTTTAGCTGTCAGACAGTCAGATGAAGTTATTGCAGTTATGCCAGGCCATCGCTGTTAGATGATGTCTGCTCCCATTCAATGAGATTGCATCTGTGTGACTAACTGTGGGTTTGTTTGGGTGTGCTTGGGTTGTGGCCAGAATCTTACCTGCCAAGGGCATGTGCTGAACAACGACTGTTTCCTGATTGTTTCAACAGACAAAAAATCTGTGTTCTCCCATAAGAAGGGTTTAAGACATTCTCAACTTCTTTTTTCCTGTGAAGAAAGGTTGAGGGAACAGGGCTTGTTTAGCTTGGAGAAGAGAAGGCTGTGGGGAGACTTCACTGTGGCCTTCCAGTGCTTGAAGGGAGTGGATAAACAGGAGGGGGAACGGCTGTTTGTGAGGGTGGGTGGTGACAGGACAAGAGGGAATGGTTTTTAAATGGTTTGTGGGCCTTTGCAACCCAGGCCATTCTATGGTTCTATGAACTTTGCTGCACTGCAGATTAGAACAGCTCCATGTAAAATCACCAGCAGACCTGCTGGCTCATATGGTGTACAAAATACCCAACCAGAAAGGGTTGTCTGTGCCCAAAGGGCATCAAGGTGTGCATACAAAACATACACACAGCCCAGATAGTCTTGGCTGTACTGCATGAGTACACACATCCTGTATGAGAGAGACATGAGTGAGCATGGCAGACTGAAATCAGGCCTTAGTTTGAAGTGGACACCTTCTGCTTGCACTTGCACTGCAGTACTCAGCTCTGCACCAGGTTTTGTTAGCAAAAGCCTTTCAGTGAGATAGCAGTGTATGCTGGCAGGTTGTGATGTGGAGGGTTGGCTTGGCTGCATGGAAGAAACGTGTAACAGGATAATGTGTTATTTTTAGGTAAACCTAAAGAAACCGTGTCCTTTCTGGGATGACAACAGTCACTGTGGAATAAGAGACTGTGCTGTAAAACCCTGCCCATCTGTGAGTAGAGCACCATTCCCTTCTCTATTTTCTCTATTTGGCCTTTGCAGCCCGAGAGTAAAAAGCAGGTAAATATCTTACTGTGCTGGCTGCTGAGCCACAGCTCTGCTGTGGCTGCAAAGGAGGCTTCCTTAGGCACAGTACTGCTGGGATCCCTGAAGAAAAGCTGAAATGGTAAATTCTGACACCTTGAAGAAAGGCTGGGCTTCCGACAGCCAGCCCTCCACCAATGGAAACTCTTGTCCTGGCCCCTTTTATTTGATGCATTAGTAGAATGATTTTAGGGGCAAATTCCCTGTTGCTGTGTACTGTGTTAATTGTACTGTGTTAATTGTTCACCCCGCTAGCCTGTGAGCTACACAGCGATGTGCTGTTTTGTCTGATGAACTCAGCCAAGCCCTTTCCAGCAGTCTCTATACATAAAATAGCTCTTTCAGAGCCCTGTGTTTCCCAGCACAAAAGCAGATACCTTTGCTCTTGCATCCTGGACCGAAGGGCTTTGTTCACTGAGCTGGAAGAAAACGTGGTGATAGCAGGTGTCTGTCTGAAAAGAAGGGGATAAGACAGAGGGAATTAGGACTTGGTTGCTGGGTTGGTAGACATGGTGAAAATGCCCCCAGCCTGGCTCTGTGGGATGGCAGCCAACTGCAGGCTGTGTTACGTGCTATTTCTGGGGTCTCCAGAGCACTCTGTTCTGATGCTCCACTGGGATATGCTGTGCTGCTGGTACAGTGCAAGGGCAGTGTGAGACCCCAATTGCATGCATTTACCAAACAACTGCAGCTTATTTTTGCATGCAGCTTAAAGTATAATGCCAGTATAACGTCTGTCCCTCTCACCTGGGATCTCTGTGAAACCTGAAGTAATGCAGCTGGTTGCTTGGCTGAAAAGTGTCTGCGGTGCTACGGCAACAACAGAGTGCAATGGCAGTGTGTGAATGTCACTCCTTATATAAATTCTGATCTGCATATTACATTTACCTCATTCCCCTCTCCCGTGGACTTCCCTACCCTTCCAACAACTCCTTTGGTGGTGATTCCATACAGCTGCTGTGGGAGACTTCAGGATGACGTATATCAGGGCTGGGAGCTGCAAGAGCTGAAAAGAGGCAGTTGGGCTTCTGCCAGCATCACCTGGAGGTGGGATGGCAGCCAGCAGCTGCTCTGAAGTCTGGGTTGGCATCTTCTACTTTGTGCTTGGTGAGCAGAGCACAGCCTGGTGGAGCACTGGGGAAGGCTGCTGACCTATTGAGAATGAGATTCTTGCGAAAAATCAAAATAAAACACAGGGAATATTGCTTAACTTTTGTCAGTGGAGGAGCCAGTCATTAGAGATGGTGTAAGCTAAGCTGGGAGATTTGATTCCTTTTAAGCCCTGGGAGCTGCTGTAACCTTCCTAATCTTTTTCAAACATTAGGCTGAAAGGCTTTGTCAGCTTCACATGTAGCACGTGCCCAATTTTGTCTTTCAGGACGAAGTCCCTGATGGAATCAGATCTGCAAGTTACAAGGTAGGTTTGTCTGCATGCACAGAGTGACACAGCTTGCAGGACTTTGAGTCACTGTAAGTGATAAAAGCCTTCTTGGAGGCTTCCCTGAGTCCAGGTAAAGCACAGTGTGTCAGAGGCTGCTGTGATTCCCTGCAGCAATCCCCACAGCTGCGCCAGGCCCTGAATATTTGCAGACATCTTGTGGAAATATCAACTGTTAGAAGTGTTTCTGATGCTTAAACTGTATGCACAGCAAAGGCCAAATTATAACATCAGCATGCCTGCGTTGTGATCTTTGCTTTGCTTCTCAATGCAGTATTCAGAGGAAGCCAACAGCCGTGCTGAAGAATGTGAAGAAGCCAACAGACTTGGGGCTGTGGATGAGTCATTGAGGTCTGACTTCTTCCCACAGCCCTTACTTGTCTTGAAGGAACCTCAGCATCAGTGCTCTGTCTGATGCTCTTCGTCCTTTCTTTGCAGCAAGGAAACCCAGCAGGCAGTGCTTCAGTGGACGTGGCACGATGACTCTTCAGACAGCTTCTGTGAAGCTGATGGTATAATGACCTGTTTGATCTGACCAACGCTAAGCAGTTCAAGTTCTCTGTAGAGCTTTGAGGCTAATGTGTAGTATTTCAGCAAGCCTGAAGCGTATATGCCATTTCTTCTCCCTCCCCATCCCCTACCCTTTTGAAAATAATCAAAATCTTCACTGGTGTTCAGAGTCTTGCAGTGCTTAGCAAGTTAGTGAGCATGCTCAGAGGTGGCTTTGCCATCTGTGGCCTTGCACTGTGATAGCTCAGAGTGCCAGAGAGCTGCTGCAGTGGGTCAGTGTGCAGCAAATGCTGTGCACCTGCCTTTTTGGAGGGCTGTTCAGCATGCAGAGGGGTGGCTGGCTTGGCTTTAGAAGATGTCATTTCTTTGGAAGCTGTTGTCACTGACCCAGCACTCTGCCCCACAGACATCCTTTCTCCCGACGCAGAGTATGTGGATTTACTCCTGAATCCTGAGCGCTATACTGGCTACAAAGGACCAGATGCCTGGAAGATATGGAACAGTATTTATGAAGAAAACTGCTTCAAGTAGGTGCTTTGGGACACAGGTGCCACAAACCTTGAGTCACTGTGAGCCCTGACTTCTGCAGAGGGGCTGCACATGCTACAACTGCTCAGTTAACGCCCATCTTCCAGTCTTTGCTGCACTGCTGCATGGTGTGGGCTGTGGGAGCAGGGGGTGAGCCATAAGGGCTGCCTCAGGCTGTTCCTTGTACCACAGCTCTGCAGAGTGGGGATCCAGCAGCCTGTAGGCTGTGCATCTCTGGTGCGATGAGGTCCTCATCACGCAGCCCTGTTCTCCCTGGATCTCATAGCAGCGAGGTCCCTCCCTAGTCTTTGGCAGTTGGAGCTGTGCTGAGATCTGCTCCTGGGGCTGTGATGGTGGACACAGATCTGTAGTCTTGCCTGCTATTACCTTTCCAGTGATTTCTTCTCTCTGCACACTGCAGCATCATGTTGCACCAGGGCCATGAGATGTTTTGCCCTAGCTGTGTGTTTTTTGTTTTTTGGTTTTTTTTACAAAGAAGGAAGAAAGAAGAGAAAACCTAATCTCTCTTTACTCTTTTTCTGTTGGAGTAGGAGGACCTCTTAGATCTTCCTAGGCTATTTAGCTGTGGAAAAGTAATTTCTTCCGCTGTTGTTTCTGCACAACAAGGAGACAGTCACGTATTTACTTATCTAAATGATCTATTTTTTTTCCTCTTAGGCCTCAGAATGTGAAAAGACCTTTGGCATCTGGTAGAGGTGAGTCATGTATTCATCTTGCTAAGTGGTTTGGTAGCGTACTGCTCTGAGCTACAACAGCAGCAAATCCTGTGTGAGCTACTTTTGCTGAACAGGAGCTGTGTTCTAGCTCTTGATCAAGTCTAGAATAGTTACAGCCAACAGAATGGCATCAGGAAGACTGTCCAGCATCCATCATGGAGAAGGGAGGTCTGATTCTCAGGGTCTTGGAGAGGCTGGGGACAGAGCTGAACCCTGAGTCAGTGCTTGCTGTGCTCAGCAATGCCAGACCATCTGGGAGGGACTGAAATAAGACCCTGGCTGGGATCCTCGGGGGAAACCATTTAATAGGAGAAACTCTGCCTTAGAGGCAAAGACTTAACAGTGTAAATGAAAGTTGGGAGGGGTCTCAGGAGCATACAGGCAGCTGCAGGCTCAAGGCTGCTAAGAGAGCCTGTGTTTCCTGATGCCCCATCGTGCCCAGACATTAGAACATCATCAGTATGTTGATGGCCTGAACTCCAGCAGTGTCCTCTGAGGTGATCTCTGGACTTTCTCTAACCTGTGCAGGTGGTTTTCCCACTCCTTTGAGCTTTGCATGGAGGAGTGACACTTTAAGCACAGCAATAATGAACTAAGTATACAGTGCCCTTTAAAATCCAGTGTTTCTCTTGAGGAGTGCTGTTGTTTGGGGTGAGGTATGAATGAAATATCACAGGCACCAGGGAAGGACTGTAGTTCTGAAAGAAACAGGACATGAGAACAGGGTCAGGTCTGATGCCTGTGCTGATGCAAATGGCTGGTGAGTTGCAGGAGTATCTTGTCAGAGGTCATACAGGAGGCAGTTGCATTTCCTATTTTCCAGTCTCTGCTTTAACTTCCTTTGCAAACACAGATCCCTCCTGTGTGGGTCAGGTTATGTGGGAGCATTGCTCACCAGGTACCTCGCTGCTGCAGTTAGAGATCACGTTTTGTGTTAGGAAGATGTATGAGCCTCCTTGGGAAAGCTCATCCTTTTGTCAGAGCAGGCTAGCAGAGCAATCTTAATGTTTGTGTTTTGCAGTTTAGCTTTGGCTGTGTGTAATTATCTCCTTTATTTTTTTTCTCTCCCCGCCACTCGCACCTTTCTCTCAACAGGAGACGATGGAGGTGAGTGGCACTTTTTTACCCATAGCAAAAACAGGTCCTCTCATTAAAAACACAAGTATTGGGAGTCTTCAGGAGTCATGGCATGAGCTTTTTTCAGTGCTGGCTACTGCTGAGGAAGCAGCTCTCAGGCTGTGCTTTGGAAGGCAGAGTTGGTGGGAGCTGCGTGCCTCACTGCAGCTCCCTGCTGGAAAGGCTGAGCTGTTTGTGCTCTGTGGTACTGGGCCTGTCTATGGCACGTCCCTCCTGTCTCCAAACTACATCCAAATCCTTTTCTGTTCTCCAGATTATTTTCAAGCAGGTGGTAGCAGGGGGTCAGTGTGAAACACTGCCTTGTGTGATTGTACACATTTGGTTGCACTGTTTTATTTCTTTCTAATAAAAATACCCCCTCCCCACACTTAGCAGTAAAGAAAGCAATCTGTGGCCTTTGTTTCCCTGTAGGTCACAGCATCACACAGTGCTTTTGCCCCCCCCCAGCTCTTGCCAAGGTGGGTGGGAAGGATCCATGCATTATGTCTGTCTGCTGCCACCACTGCCTTACAGAGACATCAGGCAGGCAGAAGAGTGGGGAGGAAAACCCTTTTTGCTCTCTTCTACCACCTCTATCCCTGCTTCTACAAACTGGAGTGAGCAGAGTTGCTCTAGGTGTGGTCTCAAGGGTGGTTTTCAGCCGTGGGAGCAGCCGGGGGGGTGTTAGAGCCTTCCTGCCACTACAAGGCACCTCAGACTGACGTGCTTTTTCCCTTCTGTTTGCAGGGCAGACATTTTACAAGTGGCTGAAAGGTAATCCTCTCTAAACCTGGCATCTCTTCTTGGGATGAATGCAGAATGGCCGTGGAGTGAGTGGGGGCTGCTTGCTGCTCTGGGGTTTGGTGAGATCTGTCTGATAGTCAGGAGAGGAAAATTCAGTATATGCTTTCAGTATCTTAAAAGGCTTGTTGTTTTTTTTTCCTTTTTTTTTCCTCCAGGTGTCTGCATAGAGAAACGAGCTTTCTACAGGCTCATTTCTGGTCTCCATGCAAGCATCAACATTCACCTGAGCGCCAGGTACCTCTTACAAGGTAACTGCCACTTCCTGCCTGAGCTTTCCTGCATCAGCTCTTAATTGGCCCAGCCTTCACATCCATGGCTCAGCTAAATGCTAGTGCAGCCCATCCCAGCAGGGCTCAGGCCTGCTTCTGTGCTATTATTCTCTCTCCCTCAGCACACAGGTTGTGTAACAAAATCAGGACTGCACTTGCTGCATGCCTTTGGGTCTGCAAATGGCTGGGCTCTGCTCTGTGCTTCCAGCACATATGCCTTTTATTTTTCCTCCATGGTTATTTTGGAGTGTGCTTCTAATTGCATATCTCCCTAGCCTGTTTTTATGGCAGTCAGTGTAGCATTAATTTCATCCAGACTGAGAAATGCTTGGCTGGGCTTCTCCAAGTCCCTTGAGCTATTTCCATGTGCCATTCCCACTTTCTTTGCATCCCTTGTCCACAAGCAGCTATCTAACAAATCTCAATTTCAACCCTGGGGTTGGAAATATAGGGTGGTGTGAGAGCATGATTTGCTTATCCCGTGTGGCCATGCAATGGAATAAATCTGGTAGGTTTGGTGTACAGATATCACTCTAAACTACCATAGCTGTGTCCTTCAGGAAGTCAGCTTGTGCCCCACACTGCATGAACAACATAGGCCTTGGCCTCAGGAGACAGCTTGGAACAGCTGGGGTTGATGGAAGGACTATGGCTGTCAAAAGCTTGGATCCCTTCAGTTAGAGATGCATTTCACCATTTAGCTTGGGACACCGGGAGGGAGTGAACTAGAACTATATCTACCCACCTCATGTCTTTGTTTCTGTGCTCTCAGATACGTGGTCAGAGAAGAAGTGGGGGCCCAATGTTACAGAGTTCCAGCAGAGGTTTGATGAGGTTATCACCAGAGGGGAAGGCCCCAGAAGACTAAAGAACCTGTATTTTCTCTACCTGATCGAGCTGCGTGCTCTATCCAAAGTGCTGCCCTTCTTTGAGCGCCCAGGTTTCCAGCTGTACACAGGGAATCAAAGCCACGATGCAGAAATCAAGAACCTATTGCTGGAAGTTCTCCATCTGGCCAAGTAATTACGTTCGGTACCTGGGGAGAGTGGCTCTTTCAACCCTGGCATCTCTGAACGTGCTTTACCTTTCACTTAAAGCTCCTAGAAAGGCAGGTTCTGGGTTCCTTCTTGGAGTGGGATGGCATGATTTGGTAGCATTGTTGGGAGTTCCTTGGTATCTGCATTCAAATTGCAAAACAGGGTAATTAAGCCCGCGGTTTAATAGCCTAGGCTGCCTTTTTGATTTAGCAGAGTTGAATTTAATAACCTCCTACACATCAGTCCTGAAATTGGCTACCTGGTTGAGTCATCTATGAAATGCCAGTCCTGCTGTCATGTTTTTTGCTAGAAAAAATCCCAGCCATGCACATAATGGAGGCTTGGGCTGATGGGCAGCACTCAGAGTGTGAGGAGCAGGAGGTACCAGAACCAGATGGAAATGGGTGTCTCTAACATGATGGATGTTTGAATTTCTCTCCTCGTGCTGCCATGCCTTCACTGCTTACGTCTGTCAGAAAACAGACTACAATTGCTTAGAAACCACAAAGCAATTGCTGAGAATGTCTCCAAGGTGAAATGCATGCTAAAATTGAAAGCCTCCAACAGATCTGAGAAGCAAGCAGCTTGCAGTCAGACACAGAAAGTTTCCAGATGTATTTTAACACCTATCAGCTCTGTTCTCATACCTAACCAAGTACTCCTGTGAATCTGAGTTAAGCTACGCAAACAAATTGCAAGGAGATAAAACTTTTTGTTCCATTTCAGGTCTTTTCCACTGCATTTTGATGAAAACTCCTTCTTTGCAGGGAACAAAAAAGAAGCTGCTAAACTGAAGGTAATTGCCCAGCCCTTTCTTTTGGAATACTTTGTACCCACAGAGTACTTTGGATGTGTCTGGAATAGTACTGCATCTGAAAGGGACCCAGTAGGTTCAAGGAACTGCATTGGATATTTCCAGTTCATTCTGGTTTGGGGAGCTGCATGTTGTGGGTGTATCTTTGTCATAGCATCCTAGGATGGCCTGGGTTGCAAAGGCCCACAGTGCTCACCCAGCCCCAACCCCCTGCTGTGTGCAGGTCGCCAACCAGCAGCCCAGGCTGCCCAGAGCCACATCCAGCCTGGCCTTGGATGCCTGCAGGGATGGGGCACCCACAGCCTCCTTGGGCAACCTGTGCCAGTGCCTCACCGCCCTCTGGCTGAAAAACTTCCTCCTCATATCCAACCTCAACCTGCCCTGGCTCACTTTAAAACCATCCCCCCTTGTCCTGTCACCACCCACCCTCACAACCAGCCATTCCCCCTCCTGTTTATCCGCTCCCTTCAAGCACTGAAGGCCACAATGAGGTCTCCCCACAGCCTTCTCTTCTCCAAGCTCAACAAGCCCTGTTCCCTCAACCTTTCCTCATAGCGGAGGTGCTGCAGCCCCCTGCTCATCTCTGTGGCTCCTCTGGCCCCTCTCCAACAGCTCCCTGTCTTTCCTGTACTGGGGGCTCCAGCCCTGGACACAGCCCTGCATTTGGGGCCTCACAAGAGCAGAGCAGAGGGGGACGATCACCTCCCTGTCCCTGCTGGCCACCCCTTTTTTAATGCAGCCCAGAACACAGCTGGCCTTCTGGGCTGCAGGCGCACACTGCTGGCTCACGTCCAGCTTCTTGGACCCACCAGGACCCCCAAGTCTGGCTGCTGCTGAGGATCTGCTCCAGGATCCATTTCACCAACTTGGTCCCACGGAATTTAGCTTGAACAGAATGAACGCGCTTGGATTTGGATTAATACATGGAAGAAGACCTGGTTAGTGTGTAACTGTGATCAGTTTACATCTCTTTTCCCCTAGGAGGAGGTCAGGCTACACTTCAAGAATATTTCTAAGATAATGGACTGCGTTGGCTGCTTCAAGTGTCGCCTGTGGGGGAAGCTGCAGGTGAGCTCTGTCAGCACCGTGGGGCACGACTGGGAGCAACTCATTTATTGGGACCATGGAGCACAGAGGCAGTTCTTAGATATGTCAGCTTCAAGGTACAGATCAGTGCCAGTGAGCAGGAAGCTGTGTGGGGATCCCCACTCTGTGGGGCTGCCAGCAGCTGCCCGTTGCCTTTGCAGTTGAAAACTGGGTGAACTTCCTGCAGCTGCACCCTGAGAGTGGGAGGGACTCAGAGCCTGAGATAAGCAAGGCAGAGGTGCTGCAGGACCGGGCTGCTGCCAGATCTGTGCTTTGTGTTGTGTGTGGTCAGGCCTGGGCAGGAAGCCTTTGCTGAGCAGCTCTGCTGTCTAAATAATGCTAAATAAACAGAACGTCCTGGCTCTGTCCTGCTTCCTTCTCTGCTGTGTTACATGAAGGCTGCGTCTTGCCCTGTTAAGTTGATGTCAACAGGAACCTTTGCAAGACAAGGAAGAGAAGCAAAGTTAGGCTCCTGTGCCAGGCTGTGGATGCCTCTTGTATTAAACCATCTCCTTTTCACACACAGACACAGGGCTTGGGCACAGCACTGAAGATCCTTTTTTCTGAAAACCTGATAGAAAAGATTCCTGAAAGCGGCCCTTCCTATGGATTCCAGCTGACAAGACAAGAAATCGTGGCTCTGTTTAATGCTTTTGGAAGGTTAGTGTGAGACCTTATGCACGCTGCTGCACTACATCCCTCTCAAGCTTAATCAGTCCATCTTCACTGGCAATATTGGTGTTAACTTCTGGTGGTACTTTCTTTCAAAGAAGGCCTCAAGTGCCCAATGATGTTCGTGTGGAAGTGCAGCGGTGGAACAATGTAAAGCCACTTGTTTATATGCTGTATTTTTGTAAGGAATTGAAGGAAGTGCTTGGATTAACATGCAAAGAACTCGGTGTCTTTTAAGAAACGCCGTGACTGCTCAGGGAGCACACTGTCCCCAGACAGAAGTTGCTCTTCTTACCTATTCTATTTTTGCTCTCTCCTTCAAGCACTGCAGTTCCACCAGTTTGTTCCCAGTTCCACCCTGCAGCAGTGGCATTTATTGGGCAGCCATCAGCCCTGTCCCTGGGGGGAGCAGGATGAGGGCTTTGGCAGAAAAGGAGGGGAGCTCTGCAGGTCCACATCTCTGCTTTCTGTTAGAAAGTGATCTGGGTAACTCAAAATCTTAAAACAGAAGGCAGTCCTGGCAGGGAGAGGCAGACCCTCTCTGTAAGGAAGAGAAAGTCCCAGGCCTTATCCTCAGAACCCAGTCCTGCATCTTTCTTTGCTGACACTCTGGGGCCAGAATGCATTGAACAAGGAAATGAGGGGCATGATTGAAAGAGACCTTCAGAAGAAACAAACTCCTCCTGCCAGGAGATGCAGCCATCTGCATGGCTGGTAATACTATGGTCTGTTTCTTGACCTCCAGTTAATGGGTTTGTCTGATGGCTGCTGAGCTGTGTTACAACCTGCTCCTCTGTGTCTCTCAGTTACAGAACCTTGTGTATATTTGTTTTAACCAAAACCTAATTTAGCAGGATTTCTAAATTCTGTCCCTCAGAGCTGCTCGGAGCTCTCCTTGATAGCTCTCCCTTTCTTTATTCAGAAGGCTGGGATGCAGATGTGGCTGTAATGTTTTTGTTGCCCGCAGGATTTCAACAAGTGTCAGAGAACTGGAGAACTTCAGGACCATCCTACGAACCATGCGGTGAATCCAGCACAGAAAAACTGAAGCTTTCCTGCTCACCTCCTGGGTTCAGCAATAGGCAAACACCACAATTCGACTGCACTCTGAGGGCTGCAGGTGAAGGCCACGTGCTGAGCCTCAGGCTCTTGGCTGACTGTCTGTCTGGAAGCTGCTGGTGCCAAATATTTTGTACAAAAGCAAAACCCTGTTGTTCTGTATAAAAGTGAGGGCTGTACATAAAGTTTATTTTCTATAGATCATTCTGAACAGCTTCTCTAAGTACTGCTGTATTGGTTGAGTGGGTGAGATCGCTCTCTTTACCTTCAGAAGCTGAAGGCAAAGCGTGAATAAAGTTGGGGAAAATTCCTCCATCTGTTCTCTGGCTCCATGCTGGCCCTCACAGCATCCTTAGAGGGGCTTAGAGGAATGAATCCTAGAACAGCCTGGGTGGCAAAGGCCCACAGTGCTCACCCAGCTCCAACCCCCTGCTGTGTGCAGGTCGCCAACCAGCAGCCCAGGCTGCCCAGAGCCACATCCAGCCTGGCCTTGGATGCCTGCACGGATGGGGCACCCACAGCCTCCTTGGGCAACCTGTGCCAGTGCCTCACCACCCTCTGGCTGAAAAACTTCCTCCTCAGATCCAACCTCAACCTGCCCTGGCTCAGTTCAAAACCATTCCCCACCGCTCTGGGACAGAGCAGAGCATTGCTGCGCTTTTCTGACCCTCTGCTTTGCACCCCGTGCCATTGGGTGAGCAGATGGCGTTTCAGGCCAGTGCTGCAGGGGGAGCAAGGCCCTTCCTTGCAGAAGGCGATGGGGGTTGCAGAGTGCAGCAGTGCGCGGAAGGAATCCTGCAGCTCACCATTTGGCCACCTCGTGCCTCCATCTTGTGTGAAAACAGGCGAGCAGCAGCCCAGGCCCCGCTCTTGCCAGGTGCTGAGCTGAAAGCACACCCTGAAAATGGTGACTCTGGGTTTTGCTCTTACAAGAAAGCGGAACGAGGGAATCAAATAAGGTAAATGCAGGGCCGGCACAGCCCCCCTTCCCAGCCCTGCTGCCAGGAACCAGGGCTGTGAGAGAAAATAGGGCTTTGTTACAGCAGCCCTGCAAGCTGCACCGCTTTCCAGCAAGTGCCTGAGGGCAGCCACCTGCCTCAGGGCTGAAAGGGGCCCTCAGCACCTGTGGCAGCAGGTTCTGCCAGGAGCTGAGCTGGGGCCTCTCCTGCAGCCAGCATTGGGGCCTTTTGGTTTTTCCAGCCCTCCTCAGATCATTAAGGTTGGTTTGGGATCAGCTCATCTTCCTGGAAGCTGGGTGAGGCTAAAAAGGGAATGGATGTACCTGCTGTGGGGCTGCTGCTCCTCAGAGCTGCTCAGTGGCCGACGCAGAGCTGAATTCTGCCGCTCCAAGGACAAGAAGCTGGGGAAGTAGGACAGAGCTGCTGGGACAGAGCAGAGGCTGCAGCTCCCCCCCTCCCGGGCCAGGCAGATCTGGCTCTGCTCTCCCCCCATGGGCAGCCCCCTCCCACAGCTGTACACCTACCTGCTCCATGCCAAGGGCTCACATGAGGTGCGGTGGTGGCAGACACCGCCGTGCACAGACGCAGCACGTGCTCTGGTGAAGCAGCTGCTCTCTGCAAGGAGCTCAAGGCCACAGCTGATAAACCTGCGGTGTAAGGAAAGCTGGGAACACGGAGTTGCTGAGATGAGGTTTCTGCCTCCTCCACAGCTCAGTGCCAAGGAGATGCTGGGTGGGTGACAGGCGGGGACCAGAGCCTGAGAGTGGGACAAAGCACAGCCCACACAGGAGCATCTCCTGCCCTGGGAGCTGCAGGCACAGGAGCAGAAACCAGAGAAGGGCAGAGGATGCAGCCTGAGCTCCTTGTGCCCAGGCCTGCAGAAGCAGCAGTGGGTAATTCCTCCCAAGCCATAAGGTGGGGGGCTGCAGGCACTCCCAGCACAGCCATGCAGGCACAGACCAAGGATGGAGGCTGCTGGACAACAGCTGGAGCTGCCAGGAGCAAAACTCAGCAGGACCTGTGGCCACGGAGCACAGAAACTTGCTTTTATTTCAACATCGTAGTGCTTGGTTACAGCTTAGTGAAGAAGAAATAGGTACATTCATTGGCCACAGCTTCCTGTCGCAGCCAGCAGCTGCCGGACTGCAAAGCCAAAACACTGTTAAAGAACACACACACAGAAAAACAAAAAAGAAGTTCAATGAAAGGCAACTATGCATTAAAAAAAAGTCATTGTACTTCTCAGCTATAAATTACTTCAGTAAAACACGAGACAACCCCAGCAGGAGCAGTCAGAGCTCTGAAATTAACGGCCATCCATACGAGTGAATAAAACCAAAACACTTTGCCAGTCACTCACGAGTACATCAGCAACGAGACTCACTGCCAGCCCAGTGCCAGGAAGATCGCATGGTTGTGTGCTTCAGTGCAATATGAACAATGAGCCTGTAGCCCTTTAGGTTTTTATTTTATTATTATTATTATTTTTTGCACTACACTCCCTTCCCTCCAAAGAAAAACTTAAAGTGCTCCAAGTGCTTTGGAATTTAAGCAAGAACAGGGGCCACTGGTGTCACTTCTTGTCTTTGGTGACTTATGGCAGAAGAAAGAAGGACAGGACGGGCTGGCTCCTTCATGAGCTTTGCTGTAAGCCAAGCAGTGATTGAGATGGAGCAACCTCTTTGTGCAGCCCGGAGGGAGGAGGCAGGTCTCTTCCACCAAGGGACAGCAGCCAGGGGAGCTGTGGCAGGCAAGGTGAAGATCTCTGGTTCAAGTACTAAAGGAGATGGATGTGCCAGAAGCTGCGGTCTCAAACCCCTCTCCGAACAGCAGCACAGGTCGCTCTTGTTCTGGGCCAGCAAGAGTGAAGCAGGTTAGCACAGAGGCCCACAGGGCAGCACAGGGACCACGCCGAGGGGAAAGGTGTCCCCAGTGCAACAAGTGACATGAGCTCAATGCAAGCAAGGTGGGTGACGGGGCGCCTGCCAGCCACGAGGGCAAGGCTGCAGGAGGGGCCAGGGCCGCCCCAGGGCTTGGGGCTCCTCACACACTGCCATGTGGACACAAACCTGGGGCCTTCAGCACCCAGTGCCACCCGGTGCCCCTCAGGCAGACCCAGGCAGCACTGTGCTGCTCCACACGGCCTCCAGCCAGGCAGCTCTCCCAGTGTCAGGCGGGTGTTTGAGCAGCTTCAAGTAGGTTAAAAGCAGTTCCAGTTCAAGTTTTCACTAGAGGTCAGAGCAGCTGCTTGCCCAAGACCAGCAGCTGCACCCAAGCACGTGTCCAAGGCTGCTTTGCTCATCTCACAGAAGGCTCAGAGACAGGCTGGGAGTAACATCCAGTCTTAAACGGCCTCATCTCCGAGAGCCCAGAGCTGCAAACCATGTCAAACCTGACCATTCCAGTTCAAGAGAGGGAGAGACATCTGGAAAGCGATCTCCTCCTCCCCTGACCCAGCACACTCAAACTCTGAGCACTGCTAAGCCCCCAGCACAGCTGCTGCAGGACTCCAGGTCCCCCCCCCACTCCAGGGCTCAGGAGAGAAGAGGAAGGAATAGAGCCCAGGGCCCAGATTTCTGTAGCTTTACCACTGCATGTGCTGCCACCACAACAAGAGGCATCCTGCACCTCCGCGGTGACTCCACTGGTTCACATTTGGTCAGCTTAAAATCTTGTCCTCTACTAAACGCAACTCGTTACTGAGGCCCCAGGCTGGGAAAAGCAGCTCTAGTTTTACATGCGCTTTGGGCCACGCATCTTCCTGTGCACACTTTTGCAGAGCCTGCTCCAGCCCTAAGCTTTCCCAAAGCAAGCAGCCTGCAGAGCCTCGCGCCCTCCCTTCACTCCAGCCCAAGGCAGCCCTCTGCCCTGCCATAAGATCACTGCACGTAACCAACCCTCTAGCTTAGCGCCAGGAGGAGCACTTATCTCACCATCACAGGTCTTTGCTATGGATATGCTTTGAGCTCAGCTTCAAGCCCACAGTCCTAGGCAGGATGGTTCAGCATCCAGGTGGAAGGACCAGCAGTCAGAGAAGGCCCGTTCTCAGCACAGAGGCAGCAGCCCCCCAGGGTGCGAATATGGCACGGTAACACACTGCAGGAGGCCCTGCCCACAACACTGTCAGCCCAGCTTCACACTCCCACGTGAGTCAGGATGCAGAGTACTTCACGGAATACATCTTTGCAGGAAGACAGTGCCTCTCCCAGCTATGGATGTGCAATTAAAAGAGTAACTAGAACAGTCTCAGACCAGACACAGTCTGAGCAAGATTCATTCCTTCCAAGTGTGCAGATAAAAGTGCAAATATGCATTTGATGTTTCTTTTCTAGTGAGGAAGCTCTGGTGCATTTAGCTGCCAACATCTTGAAGACCAGACCAAGAAAAAGCTTCCAGAGAGTTCAGCTTCACTTTGCTACATGGTACCTTAAAGTCACAGTTCTCTCGCTTACCGCCTGCAGCCGTGGGCTCCGTCCTGCTTACGGCTGCAGCAGGTAGTGGAATGTTTGTGTCGATGAGTTAGATGCTTCAGGGAAGAGGGAAAGAAAACCAGGTTACAATCCTATACATGAATGCCACTTCTGGGAGAAAAGGGACCTCGCAGCCTCTTCAGTTCTGTGCTGCAGGACACGAGCTGTGGTGGTTACTCAGCTCCGAGCTGCCTGCAGCAGAGAGCAGCGGGGCGCTGTCGGTAGCAGTTCCACCGGGGGATGGACCCACTGTGTAGCTGTCGTTCCCAGCCAGAGACCCGTAGCAGCCAGAGCACTGAGGGGTGGCCAAGCTGGGAGGAGAGAGGGAGAAACCAAACAGGAACTCAGACAAGTAATTTGATTGCTTATCCTCTAAGCAGCTCAGAAAAGACTTCTGCCCCAGCGCTGCCCATGGTGCAAGTCTGTGTATCCTAACCTGCTTCTGCAGGTGAGATCTCCAAGGAACATGGCCTTGAGGTGTGAGGAGAGGAGCAGCAGGCCCTACAAAACTGGTTGAGAGGAGATGCAGTGTCTCCATTCCTCACCAAAACCCCTGGACTCAGAGCCCTGAGCAGCAAGGCCAGAGTTGCCAGACTTCCTTTGCGGTCTTGCTGCAGACACCAGACTGCTCTCCCCCAGTCCAGGTTTTCCTACAGATCTGTCCCAGCTGCCACCCAGGCTGCAGCACCTCACTTCCTAGAGTAAGAACCCCTCTGAAGTAATTTAGGGGCCTCCCCTCCTCAGCTGAAGAAAGATCCTAAGATCAGCCTGCCCAGATGAGGTCTCCTGTCCACAATCACTGCACATTTCTGCTTACCCATTGCTGATATCCACCTCTCTCCAAGTAGAAACAGCTCTGAGTTACAGAAGGGGTCACTCACAAGGCTCCTTGTGACCACCCACCTTGCCCAAGCTGCCTCCTGTGCCAGAAGCAGCTCTGTTGCTTCCACGCAGGACAGTACCTAAGCTCTCACTTTCTAATACAACACTTACCCTCCTTCTCTGGCCCCAAGCCGTGACAAGTCATCATCACTGTCATAGCGCCTCGGATTGTCAAAGAAGTAGGCTCTGGAGCTGTAGCTGTGACTATTGACCATTCCTGCTGGAGTCTGTTAAAGAGAAGAGAGATAAGCCAAACATGAGATTTCTGACAGCCTTTAAGTCTGATCCTGTGCACCAGGCACCTCAGGCTCCTCCCTGCACAGGGCTATTTGAGCTGCAGCACCTTGCTCAGACCTACCAAGTTCTGACTCAGTCTCTGAGCTCGGAAGAACAGCACCACAAAAGTAGTTGGCACCAGCTCCCAGAGGAAAAGGACCACTCCAAACACCACGTATTCTTCACTGCTCTCTTCCACGTGCACCTGCATAGGGATGTAAGAAGTGCTTACGCTAAGTCATCAGCAGAACTACACGGCTCCCAGAGCTGGGCACAGGGCACAGCTTAGGAGAACTACAAGTGCAGCAAAATCCTTATGAAGACAGGAGTCCCCTAAACCAACAGTTGTCATCCTTAACTCAATTCATTACCATTTCAAGTGAGAGCTAGCAGCTCTCTTCAGTGTGCCACCAGGGTACTGCTAAGGTCCCTCCCTACTCCAATGATTCTCCCTTGCACACAGCCATGCCTTATTAAGCATTGCTTTTCTGCTCTACTTGACTTGTTCCTCCTCTTCCCCAAAAGAAGAGTTAGCAGACTGAAATTGATGCATACAACAGGGAATCTCTCTCAAAGAAGTAGACAGACTGGGGAAGACTCAGGTCTGTTCTACTCGTGAGAATAAGCAGGGCTTCTGAAGGCAGAAATCCAGCTTGTCTGGAGATGGAGAGAAACAAGCACCCCACGCAGCACCCTCTTCCTCTACCCTCCTGCGAGAGGCACGCAACCCCCTGCCACAAGTTGTGGACTTGGAGGAATAATGGACAAACTCACCTTGTCTGAAAGGTTATCCCAGCCATAGTTAAACGGACCAGGAACACTGTCTGGAGATATGGCCACAGCTACCAGGTTATAGCAAGCCCTTGAGGAATACAGGAGAGCAACTACAGATCCCACGAGAATAGCTTGGCAGACAGATGTTCCCTGGAACAGAAAGAACAAGGTTTTTAATACAGACCTTCCTCTATAGAGCTGGGACTTTACCTCTCCTCCTTAACTGCATGAGAGGCTGCACAGACAAGAATGACCTAGAACATTTGTATGTTGCTGCTGAAATACTCAGAACTGGTTAAGAGCTTCCCCCTGTGATGTGTTCACTGGAGTAGCAGAGTGAGGCAACCAGCAGGGCCAGGGAGCAGGGAAGGCTCACGGCACAGGAGTGTTTGTTCTCAAGTCTTTATTGATCGGTAGAGACCAAAGATGTTTCAGCAACCAGCTTCAAACCAGTGACCCAGAGGTGCCCTCCCACCCACTGCCTTTCTGTGGCAGCTTCTAGAAGGGCAGCTAACAGCCATTAAGAAAATACTGTTTTTTTTCTTTTAAAACACCCTGATCAGGCACAAACTGCAGACACGCCAATCTGGTTATTTACTCTGTAGCAGTTCAGCACCTCACACACACACTGAACTTTGGCTGGAAAAGAAGTCCAGATATTTGGGGAAGGCCTCTGAGAGAAGGTAGGAAGGACCAGCATCTGAGCCTCAGTGCCACAGTGGGAGAAGCCAAGCCCACCATACACAAAGCACCACACCTAAGGGTGGCTAGATGATGAGCTGCAGCCTTCTGCCAGCTGCCCTATGCTGCTGAAGGAGGACAGCAGTCTCCATAACCTTCCAGACACAGTGTGTCAGAAGGAGGGCTGCTATGAAGCACCCTGAGGTCACGCACCTACCTTTCCAATAGGACTGGCTTTAGGAAAGGAAACTACTTGATCTGTAGAGATAGAGACACATCCAAGCAAAATGCAGCAACGGCCCACCGTTGTATGCAGGGAGACAATCCACTCAGGCAGCTCATCTCTTTGACCTTCTCCACATCCAAACCAGCTATGCCATCTGTTTTCCCAGTCTTAAAGCTTTGCGAGACACTGTCTTAAAAAGTTAGCATAAGTATGCTTTTAACAGACTAATTCCTGTTATGCCAAAGCACAAGAATGCAGCCTGCTCTAGCACCATTAGCAGAGCCCTCAGTATTCAGGAGAGAAGAAAGGGGCAGAAAAGCTACTGAAGCAAAGCTCCAGCAGACAAGGAGCACAGTACACAGCACAGGATCTGGCAGTCTCCTTCTCATATCAGATGGCTCAGACCTTCCCACATTGTGGCAAAGGCTGCAGTCCTACCAGGCCTCTCCAGACTTGTTATATTGCTTTGAGAGTCAGCAGGTTTAGTCAGAGTTCAGGAGGCAGGGCAACTTTTCAGGCACTCAGATAATGCTTCTGCACATCTGTCCTATTTTTGCAGCACCTCCACAACCCTGAAAGTCAAGATGTGTCTCCAAGGTAGGAAATGGAGACAGCATTTGAATGTGAAAGACCTCTGCAAGTCAGGTTGAGTTCTCAGCGATAACACAGGCTTCTCCAGAGCACACTGTATAAGAGCAAGGCCCCACAGACAGCCTCAGGTGTGTAACCAGAGGAAGTTGCCATGTCCATAAATCACTGCTGAGAGAGACTGATACACTAACTAGTGCCCAGAGCTGGTTAGAGCTGGATACCCGGCCCACAGAGGCAGGGATGCGAGCAGGTTGTCAGCTATGTTATGGCTCCTGCCTCATTTCAGATCCACGGGGCTACAGTCCTTAGGGATACTTGTTACCAGGGCCTGGTAGGCAGCCAGCCCCAGGCACCTCCAGCCCACACGTCCTGCACTCAGGGCACTGAACTGAAGCTCCTCCAGTGGTCCTGTAGGTGACCTGCTAAGGAGCAAGACGCCTCCAGCCAACACAAGGCAGTTGTCTTGACCAAGATGTCCTTGTAGCACAGCCTGCAGCAAGAAGGCTTACCACCCACTTTATCTTATTCCTGAGGGGATTCAAAAGCCTCCACAAGCTCCGTGCTCTGGCTGGCCTTTTGCCTGAGCCAGGCACAGCAGCACATAAAGCCCACACATACACTTGCTTGAAGGAGTCCTGGAACCTTCCATCAGGTGAAAATACAGAATTCAGATGTGAGAAGAGCTGTACTGCTGTGAGAAGACAGGAGCTCAAGAGTATCAGAGCCAGAGAGCTGGCTTCCCTGCACCCAGCTCTTCTCAGATCCTTGAGTTGCTTAAGACAGGCAGCCAACACTGGGCTAACAGGAAATCCCCTCTGCAGAGAACTGTGTTATGCATCTGTCAGTTATCAGTACTGTGCAGACTTTTCTGTACTCAGTGGCTAACACACTATAAGTAGTAAGAGATGTGGTTCTTGGAGAACCCTCTTCCAGTCAAATCCTAAATTAAACCTCTGAACCTGAACAGAAAAAGCAGCACTTCCATCTCCTGTAGTGCCAGTGAAGCTACAGACAAGTTTCCCTGCAGCACTGAGGTCACAGCTTTCCTACAGCAGGAAGATGCACCTTCTGCAGGGATGTGCCCAAGAGCTGCCATCAGGACGGCACTGCTTGAAGCACACAGACCCTGCTGGGGATCCAGAGGTAACACAGCCCCACTACAGCTTACAAAGCTTCCACCTACCTTAGACTCGAGGTAGACGTTTGCTGAAGACATCTTTCCCAGTTTGCACATGCAGCACGCCAGCGAGATGGCACAGAGGATGAAGAGGCTGTCATTGACCAGAGCACGGGCAAGGACTGTCCGCCTCAGCTGGTTCTCTGGGACTTCGCTGTGGATTAGCATTGCACACGTCAAGTTCACAACTAGGAAGAGGAGGCTGGTAAGTATGGAGCCCAGATACAACAGAACCCTGGGGAGAGGAAGGGGGGAAAGAAATGGAGTTCAAGGCAGTTCTGGGGTCGTTCTTCACCAGCCTCCTGCCTCATCAGGCAAAGGGCCCCACTGCTCCACTCACTCGGAAGGCAGGCAGTCAGTACAACTGCTGAAGCTTCTTGAATATCTCAAGTGTGCAGAGCCTTTTTGCTTGAGCTGCTTTCATACAGCAGGAGCTGCATAAGTAGTCTGAGTTACAAGACTCATCTTCTGACAGTCAGGTTCTTATCTCACAGATTTTGAGTGTTGCTGTAGCTCCGCATTAACTCCAGTCAATACTCTATGAGTCATCACAATCACTGCTACTCCTTTATTGAAAGCCACTGGAGCTTTCATCTTCCACTGCGGGTCTCCGTGGAAATGGTCAGGAAGCACCTGGGCTGCAAACACATCCCACCTTTTGCTCAGTGCTTATCCCACAGGTCTTTGTTGTGGATGGGCCCCCTCAGAAGAGCCTTGAGAATTCATCTAGCTTGCTGCTAGCACCACCAGTACTGAGCTGCTGCTGATGTGTACAGAGACAAGCAGCATCTTTCAACTTCCTCAGTCCCCCCAGAGTTCCCAGCCCTGCTCCAAGGCCCATCTTTGTCAGAGCTCAGCTAGGTGCATTAGCTCTGTTGCTCAGCCTCTGGGGTCCAAAGCTCCCATTCCTAACACTGCAGCATTCATTCATCTTAAGCTGTTTGAAGGCAACATTAGAGAAGCACCACTTACTTGTACTTGTTGAAATCAGCTGCACATTTCACTTTGAATATAACCTAGGGGAAAGATTTGCACAGCATTACTTGACATGACCTATAGTTTACCTCCATGCTTAATAAAGATACATATAACAGGAGAGCCAGCATCCAGTAGACATCTTGAAGGATTACATCGCTTCCAGAGCTCATTTGCAAAAGACAACAGCACCCCTTTTCCTGCAGGAGCCAAGCCTGAGTGTAGGTGCTCAACTGGCAAGAACATTTATTACCCTATAAGGGACTTTAACATCTCACCTAAGGACTTCAAAGGACAGAAGTCAGCACCCAGCAGTCACTAAGAATGTTCAGAAACACATTTAGTTCACCAGCTTTGTGCTGTGTATTTTAGGGGTCAATCACACTCATCTCCCTCATACAGAGGGCTGCTTCAGCAAGACAAACAGTTGATCAAAAATAGACCTCTGGTATTGGATTGTGGACCTGCAGGCTCTAACAAGCATGTGGCTCTCTCAGTTCCTCCATCCTGAAGATGCTTGTATGCTGAATACACCTGAGAAGCAACTGAAATGGAAGGCAGTCCTGCAGAGGTGGAAGGCCCAGCTTGCCAAGCTGTGGGCACACCTGACAGATGAGTAGATCAGCTGACAGTCATTTGCAGACTATTTCACTCTTCAAAGCAACGCACACACTGCCCAGAAGAGAATCTGGGTTGTGAGCTTTCCCAACACCAGGGATTAGCAGACTCAAGCTGCACATTGCACAAGGACCGGTGCTTCAAAACAAGAACTCCACAGACTGCAGGGTACTGAACCCATGCCTGCAACCCCAGCTGCTGGGGCTGAAGGAGAACTGCTCACCCTCAGACACCCTACAGCACTCCCATCATTCAGCAGAACTGCTTCCATGTCCCTCCAGGCAGCAGGGTGGCTCCTGCTGATGCACACTGGGGCAGAGCTCTGAGTACAAGAACAGAGTAGTAAAGGGTGCAAACCCTCCCAAGTCACAGAGCAATGGCAAAGTACTACTGCAGGGGGACAGGAGGTCACACGTGGTCAGGATAAGCAGCATGTGGGCAGTGCTACTCAGAGCTCACTGGTCACACAGCAGTTCAGGCAGGAGCTGTGAGAAGCACAGCTGCTGCTACAGACCCCAGCAGGAAGGATGCCAGCGCTGAGGGTCACATTCAGCCTGTGTCCTGACTACAGCCTGTGAAAGAACTTAAGTAGAGAGCCCTCCACAGCTAGATCCAGCAGACAGTGCACTTGTGCTGACCCCACCAGACTGATCACTATACAGGCACAGGTTTGGTTACAGCACTTCTGCAGGGTCCTCCCTGTCAGCTTCCAGCGCACAGCCACAGCCAAGGACCACTCACCTCTTACAAGGCACCCTTACTCAGCTTTTCTGTCATAGGATTTCTCAGCTCTCACCTTCCACTGAGGTAATGATGGCACTGTGAAGCCCCCAGAGATCAGGCTCCTGCCAACAGGATTTCCAACAATTTTTGGAATTTAAGGGTTGTCTTAAACAAAAACAATAGTTTTAAGCATTTGAAAGCCTCCCCCCGACCCACAAGCTATTGGACAGCTTCGACACCCCTGTTCCTTGAGCCACTTCTTATGTTTGACTCTTCTCCCTGCCTGAAGGTAGATGAACTCCAGTAGCCCTTGAAAGTAGGGAAAAGACACGTTAGTTGAGCAGAGGGAAGTATCCATCCTCCACAGCAAGAAAGCACAGTACTACAGGCCATCCAAAGCCCTCTACTCTGCTCCTGGCCAATACCAGTCAGCAGTGGAAACATGGCATAATCCATGCTAAGCCCAGAGTTAGAGAAAACCTGGGCCTTGGTAGGAGGGGCACAGCCATCTCAACTCTGAGAAATCTGAATCCTGCCTTATCCTCAGTTTGTCTGCAGGCTGCCTTCAGGTGCTTTGGGACTGCGAGAACAGGCATCAAGGACAGCCAGCTGGGAAGCAACTTGGCTCAGCCCTGATTTGTGCAGCATGGAAATCCATTTAAGATATTTGTACTGCTGCTCTGACTCCCAGAGGAGCAGCCCGTAACCACAGTCTCTGAGCAGCAGTGCAACTAGTGAGCCTTCACTATTGTATTCCAGCTGATAACCCCGGGTAGAACAACTCATCAGCTGGGCAGGGAGAAGCCACTGGTTAACAGAAAGGAGATTCTGGCTCCAGCAGCCCCACTCATGACAGCCTCCCCGGACTGCCCTACGCTCTGGGGAATGAGACACACCAAGCTGTCTTAGGGTTAAGAGTGCAGCAGGAACCTGAGACTCATGCTTGGACTGCTGCCACAGAAAGCAGGACAGCACGGTACCAGCCTTAGGCTTTTCTTAGCCCCTACTATGCAGTCCTATAACTTCAGGAAGAGAGCAGACACCACTCAGCTTACAGTGTTTGCATAGTTATAAAAACATAACTCATCTGATGACATAACTCACTGTTTCTTCACAGGGATGGACGGGGTCAGTAGGTGATGCCAGGCCAGTTCACAGTGCACCTCTGGGATTTGAGCCAATGCTGCAAGGCTTTCAGCACCACACTATCTGCTGCTCTCAAAGCCCAAGGACAGCTGATGTGGAGGGCTCTGCTGTAAAGAAGCCAGCACAGAGTGCTCAGGAGTAGTTCTGCTCCTTGTAAGAGCAGGAAATGCAGGCCCATGTCCTCAGGCAGGCACACCATACCAAGTTGTAGCAACAGCCCCACAAACAGGGCTGATTTTCTTTCTTCCCCTGTTCAGCTGGCTAGTCAGCCCAGGAGCCATGCAGTTGCCTGCTGAAAATGGAAAACAGATGTCTCCATTGGCCCAGAGCAGCAGGACTAGGCAGTTTGCTGCTAAGCAAGCCTTTGGTAACAGTTAAGCAAATCTCTGTTGTTTTTCTGGAAGCAAGTCCTTTCTGTGCTTTCCATCAGCTACAGACTTGGGAAAAAAAAAAAAAGTGAAGCTAAAAAAAAAAAACCACACAACCCAACACCACAGACTCTGAGGGCCCCTATAAAGCTAGAGGTGTTTCTGTGACAGGAGCAGGTATTGCACAAAGGTGATGTCCCTGCTCACATCACTGACCCCAGAAGGTGAACTTGCTATGGGCATGCTCTCAGAGCATCAGAAACACTCATCCTTGAAGGTGTGCTGGAGATGTCAGTTGCTAAGAGATGACAGGTAAAAGACCACATCCCATAGATGGCTCTGGACCACTTTCAGCCCTAATGCTCACCCAACTGCAGCTTCACTTGGGTACAACCACTCGCAACAGATCTGAAATATCCAGACTTTCAATCCTGTCCCTTTTCTGACAGAATCAAAGTCTTTTTCGCTTCATAAACTGAATGAGTTTGGGCTCTCCAGATGCAAAGTAGAACTGTGTTCTGCCTCGACACGAGGACAGACTTTACTCACTGCGAGTGCATCCATATTCTCTCACTGCAGTCATTCAGCACCAAGCTGAGACTGCTTTGGGACTGTACTCCATGAACCCTGTTCAAGATCTCTCCCATCCACCCCTCTGAGGAAAGCTGGAAGTCACCTATAAGGAGGATCTCTCATCAGCCCCACTAATACTGAGATCACCCTCCACCACCATGAACACAGAACACACTGTGATGTTCTAGAATAGCCGGTCCCTGGCACAGCCACCTGTTCAGCCAGGAACTGTGGGGCCCCAGGGAATCATCAGCCCTTAGATGGAGCAGTTCTGAGTTTAAGTGACCCTGTACCAGCTATTCCATCAAGGAAAAGGCCACACGCCAGGTGTGCTGCACGAGGAACATGGAAGACTGTAGAAGAAGGCAGGAATGGATGAAGGCTTTTCCAAATCTCCATCTGAAAAGGCAGGAAGACATCAGCCTTGGATAAAGGACAAAGAGCTCCCAGGCTGGATGCTCTCTCCATGCATGTCTGCTCCAGCACAATTAGAACAACAAGGGATGAAAGAGGCTGATGTCATCTAATCAGATGGACCACTTAGAGAAACCCAGACAGGTTAAGGGTTACGGCCACACCAGTCTGGCAGAGCAGCCCAGCAGAGCCCCACCACAGGCAGAAGGCCTTCCTCATTGTTGCACTCAGCTGCTGGCTCTCAGGGGAGCTGGGGATGCCAAGCGTTCAAGGCCTCGGAAAGGGTCAGGGTGGAGGTTGTGGCTACATTTACATGTATTGTGCTCCTGACAATGACCTGGGGGAAGCAGTAATTGGCAGGCTCTTGGGAAAGGTAGTATTACTCAAGCAGATGCCTAACTGGCCGAGGAGCTACTCCACACAAGGCAGACAAACATCCTGGGCTGAATATCTGAGCCAGCATTCTAATGGTTTGAAGCAAGGCTGAGGAATTCTGATGCGATGCACTATGATCTTCCAACTTCCCAGAGAAACTCGTTGTCACAAGCTGAAGCAGAGGGAAGAGATGCTCCCAAGCAGAAGGCATGACACGTCCTCATGTTCCAGGTGAAATGGAAGACACTTATTGCCAAATAAGCAGCCCACACACGTTTTGTCAAACCTCCCAACCCCCTCAGGGATCCCAGGGACCCAGACAGGATAGGGACTGGACAACCTGACCCCCACAGACAGGATGAACACGAGGCAGCTTCCTTAACTTGAATTTCAGCCCCAGTGTTAGCTTGTGCTCTAAGCTGCTCTAACTCTTCTCCTATATTTGTTGCTTCCTGAGGCTGTTCCCCCACTCAGCATCATCTCAGCCTCACCCTGAAGAGCTCTGCAAACCAAATGAGATGATTGCAGAACAGCACAGGCCACACTTCCCTCCACTGCTCAGACAGATGCCACTTCCCCAGCATCTCCACAAAGAATGCACTGTGCACAAAGATTAGCTGTGCCTGCAGCACAGAAGCAGCCTATGCTTTTATCTGAGGACGCCTCAGAGCACCAAAAGCCCTGCACTCCTCTACAGGTTGCTGTCAACTGGCCTGTAAAAACTGAGAACTGATGGGCCTTCCACAGCATCACCTGTTTGAGTCACACTAGTAGACATAATCACCTCTAGATCTTGAGCCTCTTTAGCTAAACCACAGTTCTTCCACAGTAGCTTCACTTTCTTCCACATAGAGCATAATCAGCATTGTTGTTCACATCCCTTAATGCAGCTCCCCGGGTGTTTTAAGGAAAACACTGAGCACATCCCAGCCAAGCATGCAGTTGGCAGAAGGGCACCATGTGTTGGTAGCTAAGAAAAGGACAGGCTAGCCTTACCAGCCTGTTATCCAAGCAGAAGAGACCAAATATCCCTATATATAGTTAATACTGTTTTTTGTTGTTTTTTTTTTTTCTTCCCATTAAAATGGAAGCCAAAGAGCACCGAGGGCTTTCAGTCCATCAGCTGCATTTTCTCCAAACCCCAGCAGCTACAGCTTTCACCACTTACCACCACTGTGAGATCACTCAGACCACAGCATGCTGGACACCCGTGCTGCTCAGGATGGCCAAGTGTCAGTAACTAAGCACGCACACCCATCTTAATAAGCCATCTTATCCTTTCCCACTCTAGATCCTGAGCTCTTATTTCCTCAGACAGGATTTCCCTTGGCTCTAGGTCTTCAAGGAGAAAGAAGCAGAGCATACCCAGCCCGTGTCTGCTGCAAAACAGATAGCATGGGAGGAAGGGCAGCCTGAGAGCCCATCTGAATGTACTTCATTTTTATTTAAAGCCTTTTAAAAAGCCTGCAAGGAGGCAAGCCTGCTATCGAGTCCAGCGATTTGGAGGAAAACCGAAATCAAGCCAGTCTGCAGCAAGAGAACTTGGGCTCCTGGGTCAGCCTGCCTGCTGGGTGACATAAACACCTACTGGTTGGAGCAGTTGGTAAGTCAGGCTCCCTTTAACACACAAGATGGATCATGCACACTATGCAGCATTTGTTACTTCGCTGCCAATCGACAGGCAGCATACCCAGCACTAATAGCTTTCACCAGGGGCAGTTTACCCCCACTTCCTCCAGGTGTTTGTGTCAGGAGGGGAAAGAACCCAAAAGGCAGAAGCACCCCCCCCCGTCTCCCAGCCTCGCATTATCACGTGCACGTTGATATCCTAGGGAAAATGAAATCATAATTCCTATTGGTGACACATCGGAGCGACGGAGCGATTCCGCTGTGTGCGAGCGATTCCTTTGTGAGGCTGGCAAACAGCTGAGAGCTGCAGAGCAAAGAATCCGAACAACAAAGCTGGAAGGAAAGTACTGTCTATTTATGAAACAAGTCACCAAACGGGAAGGCAGAGAGCCGCTCACGAGAAACTGGAGCAGAAGCAAAATATCCAGAGGGGGAAGGGGAGTGGAAAGCTACGGCTTTAAAGAATAAATAAAAGCAAGTGAAAGGAGGGTAAAAAAACCAAGCACATAATGAATGATGGGGAAAGGCAGAAAAGGAGGAATGCAGCTCAGCAACAACAGCCAGCAGCGTCCTGAGCGTGTGGGGAGGGGGTCAGCAAGCACTGCTGCCTGGGGAGGGGGGCAGAGGGGTTTGGGGGGGGTGGGGAGCGGGAGGTGAGGGGGTGAGGGGTCTGGGGGGGGGGGGAGGTTCTGCCTGACAACAAGGAGCAGAAAAACAAACCCGAGAGGAGGGATGGAGAGAAGGAGGGAGCGCAGCAACAATAGCAGAAGAGGCTCTGGCTGGTGACGTAATGCTTGGCAGCACTCCAGGGCCCTGCTGCTCGCTGCCACTTTCTGGTCCTTTTTCTTAGAGGAGGGGAATGAATAAAACGAGACAAAAACCAACAACCCCCAGACCAACAACCCCCCCACATAACCTCCCCCCCCACCCCCCAGCAGCAATGGGGCCATAAGGAGGACACGGACACACACACGGCAGGCTCCCACCTCACCCCAAGCAGGGTCCCGCCCCCTCCAGAAGCACCCAGCACCCACAGCCCCCCTCCCCCCCCTCTCTCCCTACCCCCCCGCCGCCGCCCCTGCTCTCCCCCCCCCCCCCCCCCCGGAATTCACCTCGGCGAAGTAGAGGTTGAGGAGGCAGAGGCCGGCGAAGAGCAGGCAGCCGGGCAGGCAGTAGAGCAGCCAGTGGGCGAAGGGCTGCTGGAGGCGGAGGGCCTGCAGCGAGTTCTGCAGGTAGAAGGAGAACAGCGTGGTCCTGAGGGCGGCCCAGAGCAGGCAGAGGAAGAGGCAGAGCGTGTGGTAGCTCAGCCGCCGCTCGCGGTAGTAGAGCAGCAGCCAGAGCTGCAGGTAGGCGAAGAGGAAGAGCGCGGCGTACAGCGCCGTGTGGAGCACCGTCAGCCCCAGCTCCACCGCGTAGGGCACGGCGGGGCCCTCGGCCAGGGCCGCCCCCGCGGCGAGGGAGCTCATGGGGCGGCGGGAGGCAGGCAACGACCGCCGCGCGCCCGCCCTGCGCTCAGCCGGACAGCGCCATGCAACAAAGGGGCGCCGACCGCCGCCGCCGAGCAGCCCGGTGCCGGGACCGATCAGCTGAGCCCGATGATTTGAGGCGCTCGCTCCTGACAGCGCGCGCTCGCCATTGGCTCCCCGCCGCACCGCCCCCTCCGCGCCCGTCCGCCGCGCCGATTGGTCGGCGCCGCCCGTCGCTCACGCGCCCGCTCCCGCTCTGCCCCCTCTCGCCGCTCGGCTCGCCGCCTCCTCGCGGGAAGGGCGGCGGGGGCGGGGCGAGGCGCGGAATCTCGCCGCCGATTGGCTGTTGGCCGTCGGCGCGGGCGGCGGCGGCGGCGAAGGGGGCGGGGCGAGGCTGCCCTCAGCGCCGCGGTTGTGAGGGTCCCCGCCGGGGCGGGGCGGGGCGGGGGGGTCTGGCATCGTTAAGGGCCCGGTGGGTTCTGGGGTTCCCGCAGCGGGAACCCGTCGCCCGGCAGCCCTCGGGTCCCCACAGCCACAGCTGTGACATCTGGTGAGGGGCAGAAGGCCTGGCAGCTCAGGAGTCGATTCTCCCCTGCGAGGGGCTGGTTTGGGGGGCAGCGCTGCTGTAGGCTTCGGTTAGAAATCCCTGCTGCTGTAAGGCAGCACTGGGGGCCTTGGAGCTTATTTTGCCCCAGCAGGGCCAGCAGAGACACCCCTGTGGGTACTGCGGTGGGTCTGGGGCTCTGCAGCAGACGTGGTGGGGAAGGGCTGCTGCTGGAGACGCGGGTTGGGTCCGCTGTGTCGTGGGGCTGTTTGGGTGTAGGTCAGGGACGCTCTGCGTTCTGTCCCTACGCGGAGATCCCTGTGGCTGTAGGCACAGCCAGCAGGCGGGTAGCTTAGAGACACCCCTCGGGACCAAGAGATCTCAGTTCAGGGCTCTGAGGTCACCGGAAGGTTCAGACCGGCACAGCTGTATTTCAAGCATCCCGTAGGCAGAGAGCAGGACGGGGCTGCCTGCGGGTTCCTGTGGCACACAGCCAGGCCGCAAAGCGTGCGGGACTGCGGGATCCTCCAGGACACCTTCACACGTGGTGCTCTGCTTGCGGCTGGGGACGAGGGACGAGCGCTCCAGCCTGTGCCCACCAGGTATGTGACATCCCTAAGCCATCTTACAGGCAGCTCAGCCATAACATCTACCTGCACGGTGCCGGCTGTGGGAGGAAGGGCCTCGGGGACAAGCTGGGCAGAGATACGGGCAAGGCGTGGGCTGTCAGCCCGTGCGCCAGCAGTGGAGACTTCCTCTCCTTTTGTGGGCAGAGGGGTGAGGCTGCTTTGGCTGCTGGACCAGCAAAGAAGGAGTTCCTGGGTGCTGGGAAGTGGGACCTGAAAGTGAAAATGAAAGTGAAACTCAGGGAAGTGGCTGAAGGCCCCTTTCCAGGGTGCTCTGCAGGAGAGGAGGCCAAGCCCCAGCAGGGAGGCAGCATGAGGGCATCACTGAGAGAAACCCAGTAAGGCAAAGCACGCTGGGCAACAGGCAAGGATTATTTTGCTGTAAATGTGTTTTCCCATCCCTGTTGATGACCCTCAAGCAATCAGAAGATTTCTTGTGCCAAAAGATGCAGCTCCTGTAGCTCACAATAGCCTGCCCTATGGGCCCCCTTTATTCAAACCCCGTATCTTCAATGCCTGCACCAGGCCCTCTGTCCTGCCCGGGATTTGTGCCTGCCTGATGTGAGGTCCAAGTGCTCAGCATGTCTGGTTTGTGGATCACAGGGTAGGGGAGAGGCAGCGGCACAAAGAGATACTGGGGGAAGTGTTACTGTGGGAGAGGAGCTCTGTTATCATATGACTTAATGTGCCAGATGTGCCTCCAGTCACATGAGCTGTCCTGGCGCTGCTTTGTGCAGCAGATTGATTACATAGCAGTCTGCAAGGTCCTTAAAGTGCTGTTTGTAAAAAGTGTAACTGTGTGTGCACAAAAAGCCTCTCAGCCCCGGGGCTTGAAAGTGTTTGTGGATAAATACTGGAGTAATACTGTTGCAATTAGGCTCTTAACTTCTCTCTGGGTGCAGAACACGGGTCTGCTTTCAGCTCCTAGCATTGGTTACATGGGGTTGGGGTGCTTTTTGATATGCTCACTGTAGAAATAAACATCTTTCTGTGGTTGAAGGGGCAAACTCGTGACAGCACGTGATGAGAGAACGCTGCAGTGATCAGAATTAGCCAGGATGAGAACATCACCTGCCTTCTGCTGGTCACAGGCCCCAGCATGTGCCTCCTTCACAGGCTGATGTGCAGAAGGGGCAGGTGGAATTGGCTAGCAGATAGTTCATTTCCATGGCACAGGTGAGCATGGCCCCACTCAGAGAATCACAGAATGTCAGGGATTGGAAGGGACCTCAAAAGAGCATCTAGTCCAATCCCCCTGCCCGTGCAGGAACACCTGGATTATGTCCCACAGGAACGCACCCAGGCAGGTCAAAGAGAATTGCCCTCAGAAATGCTGAGGGAGGCTGACTGATAAGCAATTTATTCCAGCAAAACTATGTAGTGACAATTAACTTTAGAATTGTCATCAGAGGTAAGGGGGATCCCAGCCCATGGTTACCGGTAAGGGGGATCCCAGCCCATAGTTACCGCTGCAGGAATCCCAAGCTAAATCAGTGTGGCACAAGCAGTTTATGCCAGTGTGTCTCTGGTGTATTTACTCTTATTTTAGGTCATCTGCAGTGGCCCTAACCATTTTACCTGGCTTTGTCTAGAAGGCATGACAGTGAAAACACAAACCTTGCACAATGGCTGTGATCTGCTAGGCTGCCCCATGGCCTGTTGGTTTCAGGGCTTCCCACAAGTGACACAGAGCCCTTCCTGGAATGACAGCAGCCAAAGCAAGGCTGCAGCTTGTCCCAGCTGCCTGTAGTTGTCAGGAGGTTTTCCACTGTTAGGATTTTTAGCTGTAAGCTGTTCTCTGGATCATCATGGGTTCTTGGTGAGATCTTTTTCCTTGGAGTCGCAGCTGTAACGAGGGCCAGTTCACATATCCCTGGTATTTTCACACATCCATGGTAATCCTGCAAGTGGCTGCTGTAGGCAGTTCGGGCTGTTTCCAACCTTATGGTGTTAATCTTCCCTCGTTGAAAAAGAAGTGACACAGGGAATGGCCTAAAAGCTGAGTAATCCAGCGGACACTGAGTATGGAAGGCTGGATAGCAGTGGTGGCATTGAACACCCAAATGGAGCTGTGACTGTATGCTGGAGCACTCCTGTACCCAGTCAGTACGTGGCTCACTGCATAGCAGTCTCTCCAGTGGCATTGCACATTGCCTCTCTGAGCCTGCGTGAAGTTCAGTGCAGGAAGAATGCAACTGGGGAAGCTCTCAGGGACCTCTGCCCTGAGACTGCACTAGATCTATCTGAACTGTCCTTTGGCCAAGCTGTTCTTGATATCCTCCTCACAGGTGGTTTTCTCCTTTCTTTATGAGCAATTCCAGCACTCTACCATGAACTGTTTTGAAGACAGCTTTTCGTCCCCTGGTGCTGTCGGTCCCCTACTGAGTCTGCTTTATGGTTGGGCTTCTCGGAAAGGGTGGTCAGGCACTGGAATGCACTGCCCAAGGAGGTGGTGGAGTCACCGAACATGGAGGTGTTCAAGAGACGTTTGGATGTTGTGTTGAGGGATAGGATTTAGCTGGGGAGTATTGGTGATGGTTGGACTGGATGATCTTTTAGGTCTTTTCCAACCTTGATGATTCTGTGTGTGATATTTAGGCTTTATTTTGATTCCAGAGAAGTATTTGAGTCTTCAGACTTGCCAGGAAGCCCTTAAGCCTGGTTTTACCAAATGCTGGTGGAAGGCCAAGCTGGGCAGGGAGTGCACCTCTAAGGCAGGGACAGGCCTGGCTTTAGAGTAGTTTAAGGCAAGATGTGCTCAGGGGCCTTACGTGTGATCTTAGGACAAAATGGGGAATGGCAGGAGGAGGAGGACAGGATATGAGGATATGAGGGATATAATCACTGCCAGATTTCTAGCTGGGCGGGTAGAGGCTGTTGTAATACTGAGGCTGAAGGAACAGTCAGTAGACTGACAACAAATTCTTCTCCTGTGAGGAGATGTGTTTGCAGTGGTTACCAGCCTGGACACATTTATGGGGCATGATTTACACAGGGAGGAGAAAATCCCAAATTCAGGTGTTTCCAGTCTCTCTCAAACATGGGTGATAAATCTTGACTTTTGTTCCCACCACTGAGTGCTTCTGAAGTTCCTGTTTACATCTGGGAGAGTTGCAGACTGAACCAGAGGCTGGGCTGGGAGAGCCAGAGGGCTGGGGCCTGCAGAGCTCAGCGAGAGCTCAGAAAAGAGGATGAGGAGATCAGGGCTGGGAAGAAGTTGGAGTTGTGTCTTAAACTGCAAGCACCCTCCTCCAGGCATCAGGCTGCAAAGTATTGGAATCATTGTGGGCTTCTCCTCTGGCTTTGCCTCCTTGGTATTAAACTTTCCCATTTGACCTGGGCTGGTTCCTACACGCCAGGACTGAGTTTATTTTTCCATCCTGCTGTAGCCAAGTTTGTCATTCAGTAAACATCCCCCCATCCCCTTGATCTCTGTCCCCTCTGTAAGCCAGATGAACAGATGGGAGGGCAAAGAACCAGAAGCTCCTGGCACATCCCGAAGTAGGAGGGAGAGGATGGAGACTTTCAGATGAAAAGATTTCATTCCTTTCTCAGCTTTGTTCCTTTGTGCTGTTAAGGCCTTATCCGAACACCTCATGTACATGAGGGAGAGAGAAGGAGGCCTTTGAAGGTGGAGCATGCCTTGCTGTCACTGCCTGCTCTTGGAGCAAGGCAGAGGGACTTTGCCTGCTTGTTTTTGAGCATCTGACTTTGGGTTCATAACAGAGCAGCAATAACAAGCTTACAGCATCTGACGCAGCACTGGAAGGAATAATAGCCCGTGTACACAGGGACATTTGTTAAGGAAAACAGCTGCAGCTCATAATGCAAAGCAAACAGCTTCTTCAAGGCTTGAATTCCAGCTTTGTCTCATTGTTGACCAGGAACCAGCCTTGCTCTAGCATGCTCAGCAGCAAAGATGGGTACCCAGAGAGCAGGCTGCAAGATAGCTTGGTATTAAACTGGGGAATTAAGTAGTAAGAAGTTGTTTTTTCATCCTGTAGTCAGAGCCTGTTGTCCATATCTCTCCATAGCCCTTTAATCCAAGTAAGAGGAATTACACAGCTGTGGCAAGGCACCTTGGGGAGCGCTGCTGGTGAAGCCTGGCAGCAGGCTTGCACACTTGGTCTTTGCTTCATTCTCTGAGGCATCTCACAACTTTTCTTGGCTTTCCTCCCAGACATCTCCGTGTAGAATCCTGGAGTGGGAGGGAGGCTGCCAGGCCTGTCCTGCAGCCTGGCTGTGTCGCAGCTTTTGCTCCAGTGTCACTGGTGACAGAAAGAAGTAAGGAGGGACTGAGCAAGACATGACATGGAGCAGTCTGGACAAACCCCTCTCCCGTTTGGTTCAGCTGGAACCTTAACTGCAGAGAGATGGGGCAGACACTAGGAGAGTGTATAATGCCATCACTGTTTTCTTTCTGTATTTGTAATTTCTGCTTGACCCAAAATGAAAAAAATGGGAAAGAAGAAAAATAACCCTAAACTGAAAGCACTGAGGGTCCATGCATTTGCGGGTACCACTGAAAGGAAGGGGAATGGCCTTTTGCTGCCATCTTCATGGCTGTGTGGGTCACCTGCTGTTCTAATAACTAGTTCATGACTTTCTCCAGCTCTCTGTGCAGCTGCCACATTTGTAAATTACAGTCATGCTCCACCTATCTGAACAGAAGACATCCATATACGTGTTCATATATATGTTACGTGTGGGCACATATATATATATATTTATATGCTTTGTTTATCTGTTTGTTTTCCAGTTGTGGCTCTTCTATGCCTGTGACTGATAATAACCATGTCAGCTCAGGAGGACAGATGGGTTTCTTCCTTCTCTTTCCTGCTCTTCTGTGCTGTCTCCAGTCCAATGCTGGGAAGCGCAAGTCTGCTACAGGAGTTGAGCCCCCACGAGTATTTCAGTGGCTTGCAAGCTAACAAGGCTTCCCTGGCTTATTTCAGCCATACTGGTATGTATTCAATAACATGCATTTACATGAGCCTAGGTTTTCAGGGAAGACTCATGTCAGAGTGTGTGTGAAAGTGGAATCATGAAGGGTCAATTCCTGAAATTTTTAAATGCAAAGCTATTTTGAGGAGCTGGTCAAACTTAGCTGGCAAATCTATGTTTGCATAGCTCCTGAGTAGTCCTTGTAGGCAGAGGTGTCTGGGGGTGAGATCTTTCCTGCTAGTGTCCCTAGACACACTCCTTCAAGCCTTTTCATTAATTTTGCAGATACCCTGTAAGGAGCTACTCTCTGAAATGGGCTGTATTTCTTTTCCAGAGCACCTCCCAGAGTAATTACAAGGAGATCTATCAATTTCCCTTTCTTGTTCTGCTCCTCCGTGGCCCCCAAGTGTGGTTTTCTGGAGATCTAGACGTGGGCTGAGACACCAACACAGTTCTCACATCAGTACTGAGGGGCTGGCTGGGTGTGTCAGAAAGGAAAGTGGGGAGCCTGCAGCCATTCGTGGTATTGCCCACAGTTAGTTTGGTTTCTGTAAACACCTTACTCTGAGTAAGAGCAAGGCCACATTATGTGAGTGCTGTACCATTGCATGGCAGGAGGACTCTTGAGGACTCTGTGAGGACTTGCAGCCCAGCAGTACGATGCCCATCTAACAAAACCACTTCCAGTCCCTGTCTCCCCAGACAGCTCCCAGTCAAATCCCTTCACACACCTCCACCTTCAGCCTGCTGCAGCTCCCTGTTTGTTCTTGCTCAGGCTTGCACAAATGTCCTGATGATATTTGCTTGGGGACTTCAGCATGCTGTTACCATGTCAGAGCACAGACAGTGCCCTGAAGGCAGTAACAGGGGACATGGGCAGTTACTAGTGGCACCTGCAAAAGCCTGCATGCAGCATCCTTGAGCATTGTTGCTGCTGCTCAGTGCAGCTGTAGTGCTTTGCAGTATGTCCTGCAGCACAAGACAATGGATGTCGTGCTGCTTAGGGATCTCTGGCATCTCGGAATGTCATAGTGGCTTGCAGGACTGAAATCCATCTGAATTTAAAGATCAGTCATAAGGGATAGTTACACCGATGCCCATCCTTTCCCTTGTCACAGGCAGACTGTGATGATCCTGGTCTGACCAGGGAGTGAAATACTCCCAGAAAGGCTAGCATTGCCAGAGAGAAAAGGGTTGTTCTGCTCTTCTGCTTCCTTGTCTGTAATGGGAAGGGACTAACAACAGCCTTTTTTGGTGTTTCAGTTTCTCCTGGTGCCCAGCCCTTCTTGGAGCAGATTGAAAACTCGGTTGAGGCTCTGCACGACTATGGCATTTCAGTGGTGAAGGTAAACGAGAACAAGGAGTGGGACAGAGTATTTCTGCAGGGCTGACTGTGGGGTTGACAGAAATTGTCTGCACCTTCCTTGGGTGATGGAACATGAGAAAGTGAGTTCTGGCTGCAGCAGAGCATCCAATTTTTTCCCTTGCCCTGGCCAGTAGTAAGTACACCACACAGCTATGAATCAAAAGCATCACACCTTCTTCTTGTGGGTTGTGTCACACGTTCTGTCTGTGGGACAGGGGCAGATTCCTTTATCTGAGGAAGACTTTATGTTGTCCACACTCCAAACAGAGCTCTGATTCGCATTCATGGGTGTGGGGGATATTTAACTTCTCAGATTTTTCTTTAAAATTGGCATTTGCTGTGGGAAGCCTCATGTATCAAGCATAGCTGGCTCGTCTAATCTGATTTCCCAGGTATGTCATGTGTGGTGTCACCTGGTTATTGCTGTGTACCTTAAACATGGTACAGGGAAGAGTATGATCCCCACTGTGTTACACAAGAGAGCCTGCTGATTCACCCAGAGTATGAGACCTGCACAACTCAATCTTGCTTGTGCACTAGGAGAGAAGCAGCTTGAGCTATGAAGAGTGTTGAATGGGATCAGATCACTTCCTTTCCATACAATACAGTAAATGCTAAACAGATTTTTTTTTAGTGAAACCTTATGCAGACTTAGGAGAGTGAACTATAAATGTGGGCAAGTACAGTTAGATTTTGTAAGGAGTATTTTTACGTGTGTGTGTGTGTATTCCATTGCCTCCAGGTACAAACTAAGTTCAGTAAGCAAGTAGTGGTCTCTCCCTTTGAATGTACTTGGCAAATCACAAGATCTCTTAATACTGTCTGACCCAAATTAAGGGCTGAAATGGAAACTCCAGTCCACACCACTGGACTCTGTTCATCTTACTGTGTGATTGTATTTTCTCTCTGGTGCTGTATGCTTGTCATCCTTTGTGGAGATGAGTAACTGATGACATACTTTCAATGTCTAGGTCAAGTGTCCCAAAGAGGATGTCTCAAGATACTGTGGAAAGGAGAATGCATTAAGGAAAGCCTACCTGTTCAGGTAAGCGGGAGCTGTCTGACCTCCACACTGTGATTGCTTTTAAGTACAGAGGTTTGGATGAAATGCTATTAGGGAGTAGAGATATCTGCATAGGAAGAGAGGAGCCATGAGGATAGCAGTGGCATAGAGAGTTCAGGAAAACGTTTGTAATATCATAGAGTCTCAGAATGGTTGGGTTGGAAGGCACTTTAAAACTCACCCAGCCCCAACCCCTGCCATGGACTGACTGCCACCCACCAGACCAGGCTGCCCAGGGACCCATTTAGCCTGGCTTTGAATGTCTCCAAGGATTGGATGCCCACAGCTTCCCTGGGCAGCTGTGCCAGGGCTTCACCACCCTCTGAGTAAAAAGTTTCCTCCTAACATTCAATTTAAATCTCTTCTTAAAAGAGAGGTTTAAAACCATTCCCCCTTGTCCTATTGCTAACTGCCTGTGTAAAAAGTCAGTCTCCCTTTTGTTTATAAGCTCTTCATAAATACTGGAAGGCTGCAATGAGGTCTCCCCAGAGTCTTTCCCTCCCCAGGCTGAACAAGCCCAACTCCTTCAGCCTTTCTTTGTAGGAGAGGTGTTCTAGCCTTCTGAATACCTTTGTGGCTCTCCTCTGGACCCTCTCTAACAGCTCCATGTCTTTGCTGTGCTGGGGGCTCCAAGCCTGGATGTAGTACTCCAGATGGGTTCTCACGAGGGCAGAGCAGAGGGGCACAATCCCCTCCCTCCCTTGCTGCCACCTCTCTTTTGATGCAGCACAGGATGCAGTTGGCCTTCCAGGCAGCAGGCGCACACTGCTGCCTTTTGTCCAGCTTCTCATCCACCAGAACCCCCAAGTCCTTCTCCATAGAGCTGCTCTCAGTGAGTTCTTTTCCCAATCTGCAAACATATCTGGAATTGAAAGTTTCCCTAGAAGGTCCAAAACACGGAAATTGGATGCTTTGTCCTCATCACGAAACACCTTTACCTGTACTTTTTTAGCAGCACATACCTGTTCTGTTACAAGAAACAATCAGAGAAATCTTCTGTCACGTGTTCTATCTTGGGGACTCCCACCACCAGGTTCCCCAGGGCCTCATTCAGTGTGCTAAATTTTGGATCTAGTCCAAGAAATAACCATTCTTTGGTGCTCTTCCTATTGGTGTGATTAGTTCATCTACCTTAGGTGGGAATGTTTAGCTCTTGATCCCTCTATGGATTGTGAGCTGGAAGCTTTCCATATATCAGGTAGGGGGCTTTTTCAAACCTGATGTGCTCAGTTCTCAGTGATGGTTGTGCATGGCAGAGGAGGAGCAGGTCCTAGGAACTGCCCAAGTTCAGTCCTGACGTTTTTTTCCCAGCAGATATCAGGAGTTGTTCTACACAGCAGAAATAAGTTTAGTGTGTATAGCTAATCCTTCGTGGTTTCTTTTGTGACACTCTTTCTTCCCTCCCCAGAGGTAACGTTCTGATCAGAGAATTCCCTACTGATGCCTTGTTTGATGTGAACTCCATTGTTGCTAATGTTCTTTTGTAAGTACAGACCAGACTGATCTCTGTGAAATCATTTACTCTTTATTTTTACTTGTTGATAGAAAGTTCTGCATAAATAGAAACTCCGCATATTCCTGAGGCTGCTTTCAGCCAAGCAGAAGGCTGCTTCTCACTTTGGTCTGGTTTGACCCTGTTAAATCTGTGTCCTCCAGATGATGGCTCACCAGTACACATCTGGGAAGCTGTGTTTGGCTGTTAATCTTGCACCTGCAAGCAAGAAGCTGGAGTTTTTCCTTTGCATTTTTTCCCAGTCATGGTTATGTAGCTGCATATTTTCTCCTAAAAGAAAACAGTTAGTAATGAGTTTTTTGGCTTCTCAGTGCCCTGCTATTTAATGAAGTTAAATACGTTGAAACACTGATGGATCTTCAGAACATAGAAAATGCACTGAAAGGGAAGTCAAACATGGTCTTCGCCTATGTACCAGCTACTGGAACAGCAGGTATTAACTCTTAGCTTTTCACCTTTGCTCTCCTTCTGGAGCCCTTTTTTTCTAAGATGGAAGAGAGTTTTCGAAAGAATCTTGCAAATGGAGAATTTAAAGGATTAAAGGGGAGATCTGGAATGAGCTGCAGCAGTGAATTAGTTGTGCTTTTCTCTTTGCAGAGCACAGAGCTGTGATGGAGGTGGCTTTTGTCTATGGAACTGTCCACCAGTTTGTTCTAACAACTGAGGCAACACTGCTGAAAGACACTGGGTATGTCCAAATACTGCTTGCTCTTGGTTTCTCAGATTGTCACATCAAATCTTGGGTTGGCATCATTGCTGTCTCGTGTGGGAGAAAAATCACTTTCATTAGAAGTGAACCTCTTAGCCTGAGTTTAAAGTGTCTAAATACTGCCAGGCCTGTTACACATTAGGCTCACTGCTGGCCTCTTGCTGAGCTAGAGAATAAGACATGATTTCCAGTGAAAGAGCAGCTTGGGTTACTCAAGGGTATTTAGAAATCTTCTTTCCATCCAGCTGGCAGTGTTGACTATTCTCAGCACCCTTGAATGTCAATGAGTTCAAAGCCTGCATATGCATTCTGCATCTCAAGGTGAAAGAGTCTGCCTGGGATGATAGTAGGATAACAACTAAGGATGCACAGTCAGATCTCTTTTGCTTTTCCAACACCAGTTGCTGCTTGTGTACCTGGATTTGGACTAGCCAAGCCATTTTTGACTGCTCACCGAATGGGATTTTATAGAAGAAGAACCCACTATCTCCCTCCCTTAGCTAACTGGACAAATCTCAGCCATGAACTCCCTGGAAATTTAATGAAAAACAAATCTGGCACAATGGGTGAAGTCATACTGGAGTCACTGCAGGACAGGTGTGCCTTTCCTACTGAGACCTTGATCCTCCTCCCTCGCAGCTTGGATACACCAGGAGACCTGGCCTAGTAGCTCCCTGATTTTCATAGGGGCTGATATAGCTGATGCTATAATCTTAAGATACACTCAGCCCCAAATCTGCTTCATTCTTTATTGAACAAGTCTGGCCAGATGAAAGTATAGGAACTGCTGTGGTGAAACTGGTGAACTGCCTGAGGAAAGCCCTCTCAGCTCTCTTGCCTCATGCCTTGGCCACTTACACGTACCAAGGGATATGAGGAAACAAGTGTGTTGCATGCAGCATCACACCTTCTGGTAGTCAAAGGTTTCTGGACTTTTAGAGATGGAAGCTGAACGTGTATCACGATGTTAACAACAACCAGACTTTGTTTTAAAAAGACAATGTTAATAGTAATCACAACTTCCAGTAGCAGTGAGTTCTGCAGTTTAATTTCATGAGATGGTGCTCTTTGGAGTGTTGTAGTTGAGACTTCCCATCTGATGGCTTCACTGGAGCTGGTCAGCTCACACCATCCCTTCTGTAACAGGAGGAGCTGGGTTAGAAGAGTAGATCCTTTAATCCTGCTGGAGCAGATCTGGAGGAGGGCCACCAGCTCGTGGGGCTGGTGCTCCTCACCACTGAGGCTGAGGGAGCTGGGGTCATTCAGCGTGGAGAAGAGAAGGCTATGGGGAGACCTCATTGCAGCCTTTCAGTACTCAAAGGGAGCTTATTAATAGAAGGGAGACTGACTTTTTACACAGGGAGATATAGGACAATAGGACAAGTAGGAATGGTTTTAAACTAAAAGAGGGGAGATTTGAGTTAGATGTAAGGAGAGAAGCCGTGGGTGCCACATCCCTGGAGGCATTCAAGGCCAGGGTTGACAGTGCCCTGGGCAGCCTGATCTGGTGGGGGATAATCAGCCCAAGGCAGGGGGTGTCACCAGATGAGTGTTAAGGTCCTTTCCAACCCAAACCATCCTGTGATTATATGATTCTGCAATTCTAATGTGAGTTGCTGCTGGCATGATATACTGCAGGGAAGCTGGGAGGGAGAGAGGAGAGTGGGAATATCAGATAGCACGATGCACCTTCAGCAAAACATTTATACAGCAGTTCGATTGTTTTCACATCCCATCCTTGTTGGATCACGATCTGGGATGGCGTTTTGTGGCAGCCACTAGATGGCATGGTTGTCATTTGCTTTATCCTTCCAAAAGCAGAGAGAACAGCCGTCAGGCTTTGGTATCTTAACGCAGCACCTCATTCTTCCTTCGAGAGATCTTATAGCCCTTTACAAACATAAGTGATCCCTATTTTAGAGACGGTGGAATTAATGCAGAGGACATCCTAAAGCTGACCCACGGGCTAACCCCACTGCGGGTGTTGGTACCAGAAACCACAAGCCAAGGAGCCACGTAGGGAACTTGATTTCACTGCTTCCTTTGGGATAACCAAAACCAAAGCTGATTAAAAGGTGAAATATTCCTTATGCAGTATGTAAGGTGTCATCAGTGAGGTAAAAGACGTGAGTAAACTTGTATTCCAGCTGTTCTCCTGCCAGGGTCCTTACTGGAGTAGCATGGCCGGTCAGATTGAAAAAAAGCTTTATTTTGTGTCCTTTTAAGCTGAGCCAACTGTTCTTGGATTGAGGTCATTTATAATTGGTAAGCCTTTCATTTTTCAGTTTTCATTTGAGGTTTCATTTGATAGTGAACACAATTCTGAGCAGTGCCTGAACACAAGTGTACCTGTTGGTAGTAGGGCTCTTAAAGCCCCACGAGCCAGTCACACCCTGAACTGAAGGATCATCTGCCTTGTAAAACATGGTAGCAAAATTTTCGTTTTGTTAGGGTGTTTTAAAACCCTGTGGTGGATTACTAGCTCAGTGTGATCTTTGTTTCTCTCTCACAGCAGCAAGGAGCCTGATGTATCATCTGCCCAGCTGTTGTTCTGCCATTGCCAGCAGGCCACGGACCTGGCACAGCCCTGCAGGAGGACACCCTTGGAGCAGGATCTGACAGTGCTAAACATCCACAGGCACCTCAAACTCATGGGAGCTCCTCTTGTGGTATGATGGGAAGGAAAAATGATGCACTCACTTGGGCTGAGCAGTGTGAGGGCAGCTGGGGCAGATGTAAGGGTGAGGGAGGTGCATGCAGAGAACAAGGCAGAGCATGAGAATCTGCCCCCTCTCCATTAAGTTAGCGGTAAAGCTCTCAGGCTGAGTTCAGGCAAAGAACAGTCCTGAGCCTGGTTCTGAGCAACACTCCATTACACTTCTAAGCTTGGTCCTTCTTTTCAGGAATCGGAAGGCCTGTGTGTGCTCGGGTGGTACTGCCAATATGAGTGGAATTGTGCTTTGTTCAAAATGGAGTGGAGGTGCACCTTGAAGTTTGCTGGGACTTCTGGATTCCTCATAGGAGGCTCAGCACCTAGAGGAGGCAGACAGCAGTGTGTCATTGAGTAGTGAACTTCAGCAGGGCTCTGTTCCCACTGGTGACAACTCTGCCCAGCAGAAAGAATGGGTAGATAAGCTGGGAAGGGTCTCCAGCCGGCCTCCTGGATGAGGCTTGTATAGAGAAGGCACTTCATTAAGCAGCTGTGTGTTACAGTGAAGCAGCATGTCTAAGAAAGAAAGGGAAAGGATGCCAGCTTTTGTATTTGACAGGGTTTTCAAACTGCCCTCAGGAATGGCTGCCAGACAAAAAGTAATTAATGGAAATTTGATATCAGGAGTTGCTAGGTCACAAAGAACATACATACTAATGCCCAGAGAGGATTGTGAAAGGTTAGAACTATTTAACCAGGGTTGTGTTGGTTCTACTTCAGTGGATGATTTAGAATCAGAGCTGGAGGCTTTTACTGGAGAGTATCCTTATTTCTGTGACTGCAGGGAACATAGTGGCCCAGGCTGTGCAGGAGATCAGCCTTCCAGGTTACCTTTTGGCCTTAGAAATTGCAGGCTATGAACCCTCTCCTGGGTTCAGGGAGGAAGTATTTCCCAGCTGTTAATGTCCAACAATTTTTAAACTGATAACAATCTGGTGATTGGTTTTTCCAGCAGTTTTCCTCAGAAAAATGAGACTTCTGTGCTTTCCTTTCCAATTACTTTTGAGCTCAGTGACCAATTTCAGCAACAAATTCAAAGAAATTCTGTTGAAATCGACATCTGGGTGTAGAAGAGCTGAAGTATGTTCAAGTGTGTGAAAATGTTGCAATGTAACCATGTATCTCTTCCAGACTGAAGTTGCAGAAGACCCAGAGAAAGTTTCTACTGTTCACTTGCAGCTTGGGCTACCACTTGTGTTTATCCTCAGCCAGAAAGAAACTTACGAGGCAGACAGGAGAACAGCAGAATTTTTGGCCTGGAAACTTCTGGGGAAAGCAGGAGTTGCCATTTTGTCCAGGTAATTGCTTTCCAATGTTTGAAGGATTCTCTTTTTTATTTTTTTTCTGTGCTGTTTCTGAGCTTGTTTACTGCACAAATAGGACAGTGGTATCACAGTCAGAGGGCTTACTCTGATTTGAAAGAGTGAATTTGCTTCAGCAAAACTAAGTTATATCCTGTGAGAAGATGTAATATTTGAGGACTTCTCCAGAATCAGGTAAGTTTGGTTTCAGGCTGTCTGGAAGCATAGAAATATTTGAGTCTATTACTGATTTAGAAGTAGAAAAATAGACTGAGGGAAACTTCAGAAAGGAAACTTGGAATGCAGAGACAAAAAGGTTGTATTTTGCCCTTAAATTAAGGACAGAAGGAAATACAGTAAAGGGCACGGACTGTGGGTGCTAGTGCATGTGTTCATGAGTGCTGGGTTGGTTTTCTGCTCAGTAAATTAGAGAGAGATACCAGAGTTAGGCAGCAAGTTTGCTTCCCATGCGGATAGGAATGAGACACTTAGGGCTATGCTGCAAAGATCTGTTAGAAAAAGACCTGGTAAAAAGGATCTGGTAAAGGAAACCACTGTTTCACAGGCTCACAAGTGGGCTGCATAGAGCAGATCCTTTTGTCTTTTGTTCTCTCCACAGTCCATCTTGGCTGTGGCCTGTCCATAAGTAGGGCTGCGAGCCTCTTGTGTGCTTCTTGTGTTTGCAAATGTTCACAGAGCATCTGGAGACGTGCACACCTGCTGCATGGCTGGCCTGTAGCAGAGCTGTGCATGGAGAGTCAGGCTGCATACATGAGAAACCTGCAGGGCATGACAAGTCAGAAACACATTCCTGTGAGCAGATGCCCCCTCCTATATTTCAGGTTTCAGAGGGGGATCCAGCAGCTTTGGGTTAGGACTGTGAAGCGGCATGTCTGCTCTGCGCCCGTGCTGCTGGCAGCAGTGCAATGGAGGAAGGAGGAAGGATGGGAAGGATGGGTGTGGGCTGTCTTCTGGCTTTCTGCCATCGTGGTATCTCCATGTGCAGAGGCACTTCTTGGCTGCATTTACATGCGAGCTAGAGTCTGCCATCTGAGCAGCTGCACTGGGATGTGGTTACCGATGGATGAGCAAAGATGTGAATCACAGAAAGGCAGTTCAGAGCCCTCGGGAAATAGGCATGTTATGCAGCACACGTGGGGTGAGTCCCACCAGGTCACTTGGAACATATTTCTCCAACACCTACCTTGTTCAGGTGAACTGAGCTTCCAGCACGTACACTGGAGCCCAAAAGCATGGCTCTGTGGGGATGTGGTGCAGTGGAGAGAGGTGTGTGTTTGTCAGACAGGCAGGTTACAGAGTACGTAACCCTGCCTATCATCACACCATCTAATGTTCACTTTGTATTTTGAAAGGGACCGTGTGGATTTGAATATTCTGCGGCGGACAAACGTTGCTCTCAAAACACCAGATGAGGTTTGATGGATTTCTTTATCATACAAATCTTATTTTCTGTCTGGAAATGCTGCTCTTGAAAGTATATTAAGGTGTTATTGTTATTTGGTGGCCTTCAAAGAAGCTCAAGGGGATGTATCTTTCCATAGCTGCATGCATGTATTCGGAACTGCCTGAGTTTGATGCTGCAGAGGAATTGTGCCTGCTTGCAGGAGATAAATGGAAGTGTTTATTTTGGGTTCTAATCAGAGAGTGATCTCTATTGTACAGTAAATCAGTGTGAGATTGTAAACTACCTAAGGTAGTACTGCAAGTGTAAATTTCCATCAGATTTGGACTTCCAAAGGCCCTTGGCCCCTTAGAAAAGGAGTTGAAAAGATGGAAGAGGAAACAAGCATGAAACTAAGAGCCAAGAAAGCAAACAACCAAAGGTCTGTGCTGAACTGATGTAACCAAATGCCTCTGGTAGTGATCTGGGAAAAGGGCAGAGCCTAAATTAAAAGAGGCTGATCAAGATGAGCTAAACTCTGGAGGGGCCTGACCCAGCTTGTGAGGCAACAAATGTCAGGGAACAGACGTTGCCCTGAATTACTTGAACTGTCACACTTGTGATTGCAGAGGTACACGATCAGACCTGAATCTGAGTGTCCCCCGAGGGCTTCCCCTGACCTGCTGAGAGATGTGCGTGGTGTGTTTCTCCACTTAGAACCCATGGGAGGTGCCAGCAGTTTGTCATTTCTCTCAGTTCATTATAAAATTCATTTTCTCTGAAGCGCCTCTTCCTGAGACAGTGCCAGAACTGGTTTGAAGCTGACACGGTCTCATTTCTGAGAAATAAATCTTGCTCTTTTCTTTCCGTGGGTTGGCAGTCCATTACCCTTGGGAACATTCCTCTTTGTTGAGCTACATGAGTTAAAAGATCATCTGTGCATTTTCCCTGTCCATGATGGGCTTCTGTGACTAACCTGACCCACCTGGGCTCGGGACCAGGCAGCACAGTGGACTCTATGCTTGTACCTCAGCTCCCTCATTCACTGTTTGGCCTCTGGGTTTCTTCTCACAGCAGCTCTGTGTTAAGGTGTTGGGAGGTGGAGCAGGTGTTCACTTTCACCACTCTAGCTACAGACACAAAATCCCACATAGCTATAATTACTTCCTGAAAAGGAAATAGCAGTCTGGAATGAAAAAAAAAGCTAATGTGCAGGTGAAACTGGGCCAAAGAAGCACATCCCTTGTTTGGCAGTTCTAGGAATCTGTTGACATACCCCAGAAATAAGAAGCTAGATGGTGAGAGGGAACTTCAAACTCCCTCTCCATTAGAATTCCCTATTTTGAGTTTCGTTTGCAGATGATAGAAGAGACACAGAGTGATGTTTTCTTCCTGTTTTCTTTAGGGAGTGCCAATCAAATACCTGATCTTGGAAGACACTGAGGAAGTTATAACTCTGGTGGAAGATAAGAACAAGATTAAACAAATCCAGGAGAATGAGGATGAAGATGAGGAAGATGAGGATGAAAAAGAGAATGACAACCAAGGTGTGTAAGTAGAAAGTGAGAAGCTAATTATCACCAGTAGGACATGCAATCAGCAACTCCTAGAGACAAGCAGAGTTAAAGCATTAGAGAATACTCTTGCAAATCCATGGCAAGCTATCTGTTTGAAGGGAAGTTGCAGAGGAAACAGAGCCAGGCTGTCTTCAGTGTTGCCTAGTGCCAGGACAAGAGATGATGGGCACAAACTGGAACACAAGAGGATCCATCAGGAAGTGGTGAGTGACAGAGCACTGGCACAGATTGCCCAGAGAGGCTATGGAATCTCCTCTTTGGAGATCTTCTAAAGCCAGCCAGGCATGGGCCTGGGCAGCCTGCTCTGGGTGTCCCTGCTTGAGCTGGGGTTGGACCAGCTGGCCTCAAGGTCCTTGTCAGCCTCAACTAATCTGTCATTCTGTCACTATGATTATCACAGTCACATGGTGTCTGTACAAACTGGCTCTTTCATTCTCTGCAGATCACTAGAGCTTCATGACAGATAGGTGTAATTTTTAGAGCAAACAACATGGGCAAACACGACACACTGTTGTGATTGGAACAGTTGCAGAAATTCTGCATGAGGGAGGAGCTACTGATGTTTGGTTGGGTCCAGGTTCTGTTCAAGCTTTAGAAGAAGCATAGGAATTACTAGTCCCTTTGGGAAGGTTTGAGAAGTGTTTTTTGTAACAGCTGTTTCAGACTTGCTTTCCTCAGGGAGGAAACAGCTTCTACAATGCTTTCTTGAATATATTTGTTTCCCGTACAGAATTGTTTTTGTTTTGAAGAAAAAGTGACACAGGAGCACTGAAGATCAAATATCCAGCATGTTTAAGACTTGTGTTCAATTTTGAGGATACAGCTGGGCAGTGGTGTGAGGTGGCATAGGAGCATTTTAATGAGCTTGTGTGTATATCAATGAGATTGTTCCGTCCATTCCCCCAGTAAGATGGTTACTTAATCTCTAATTGACAGTCACCACGTGTCTGCTGAGAAGTGGTGGCTTCCTAAAATGTTCCAATGGGGTTGCAGGCAGGGAGCTGCAGTTTCCTGTGTCCTGTGTGTTCATGCTTTTCTCCATGCAGACATGCAGGATGATCAGGTGGTGGAAGCAGTTTCCAGGGACAAGAAGCGAGAGCTGCCCCTGGATCAGATCCTTACCCTGACAGAAGAGACCTTTCACTCTGCCATGCTGGAAGCTGCCCAGACAGTGGTGCTGTTTTATGCCAGCTGTGAGTATGACTATACTTGTGCTGCTCACTGCTCTTTCCACAGTGTGATAATCCACACTTGTAGACAAGTGTAAATGATAAATATGTGCTGCATCCTGTCCTATGGGCCCTCACCCAGTGTTAGCAGTCAGATTACATCAGTTCCTTTCATTGGCTGATATTCTTTGAAGATGGTATCTCAGTATAAAGTACGTCAGTGTTTAGAGGTTTTCCACCTTCCTTTTACAGGGACCAAATCATAGAATCATAGAATCACCAAGGTTGGAAAAGACCTCTAAGATCATCCAGTCCAACCTGTCATCAATATTTTCCACTAAACCATGTCCCTCAGTACAGCATCTAAATGTTTCTTGAACACCTCCAGGCACAGTGACTCCACCACTTCCTTGGGCAGTCCATTCCAGTGCCTGACCACTCTCCTGAAGAATTCTTTCCTAACATCCAACCTGAATCTCCCCTGGTGCAACTTGAGGCCATTCCCTCTCATCCTATCACTAGTTACATGGGAGAAGAGGCTGACCCCCAGCTCACTACAACTTCCCTTCAGGTAGTTGTGGGGAGCAATAAGGTCTCCCCTGAGCCCAGCTCCCCCAGCCACTCCTCATAAGACTTGTGCTCCACACCCTCACCAGTTTCGTTGCCCTTTTCTGAACACACTCCAGGCCCTCAATGTTTTTCTTGCAGTGAGAGGCCCAAAACTGAACACAGTACTCGAGGTGCAGCCTCACCAGAGTTAAGTACAGAGGGACAATTACTTCCCTGCTCCTGCTGATGACACTGTTTCTGATGCAAGCCAGGATGCCATTGGCCTTCTTGGCCACCTGGGCACACTGCTGGCTCATGTTCAGCCCAGTGTTGACCAATACCCCCAGGTGTGTTTCTTCTGCACGGTCTTCCAGCTACTCTGCCCCAGGCCTGTAGTGTTGCCATGAATTGTTGTAGTCAAAGTGCAGGACCCAGCATTTGACCTTGTTGAACCTCATCCTGTTGGCTTCAGCCCAGATATCCAGCCTGTCCAGATCGCTCTGTAGGGCCTTCCTTCCCCCGAGGCAGATTGACATTTCTTGCCAGCTTGGTCGTCTGCAGACTTACTGCATTCAATGGCCTCATCCAGGTCATCAGTAAAGATATTGAGCAGGACAGGCCTCAGCACTGACCCCTGGGGAACACCACTCATGACAGGTCGCCAGCTGGATGTAACTCCATCCCCCACCACTCTCTGGGCCCAGCCCTCCAGCCAGTTCTTTATCCAGACAAGAGTGTACCTGTCCAAGGCACGGGCTGTCAGCTGCTGCAGGAGAATGCTGTGGAGGACAGTGTCAAAGGCCTTGCTGAAGACTAGGTAGACTGCATCAACAGCCTTTCCCTCATCCACCAAACAGGTCACTAGATCATAGAAGGAGATCAGGTTGGTCAGTCAGGACCTGCCTTTCATGAACTCATGCTGGTTAGGCCTTATCCCCTAGCTGCCCTGCAATGCTATGTGATCTCTTTCAAGACAATTTGCTCCATAACCTTCCCTGGTACTGGGGTCAGACTAACAGGCCTGTAGTTCCCCTGACAACCCTTTTTGTGATGAGAGTCACGCTGGCAAGCCTCCAATCCTCCAGTTGACCAAGAATGCAGATAGATGATGGAAAGTGGCTTGGCTATCACCTCTGTCAGCTTCCTTAGCACCTTGGGTGGATCCCATCTGGCCCCATGGACTTGTGGCTGTCCAGGTAGAGTAGTATGTCTTCAACTGTTTCCGTCTGAACTGTGGAGAGTTTATTCTGCTCCCCATCTGGGATTTCAAGGTCAGGGGATAAAGTATCCCAAGGATAACTGGTCTGATTTTTAAAGACAAACATCAAGGCATTGAGAACCCCAACCTTTTCCTTTCTGTGACCACTGGGAAAGGTAAAGGATGGAGATTCTCCTTAGGCTTCCTTTTACTGTTAATACATTTGTAAAAAAGTTTTTTTGTTCTGTTTTACTCAGCCAGATTAAATTCAAACTGGGCTTTTGCTTTTCTAATTTTTTCTCTGCAAGACGCACGTGAGACAAGAAGAAAAATGAGAATGACTTCATGAGATAGGCTAAGGAGCCTAGTTGCTCTCTTCTGCAGAAACATGAAGTTCAATTTTCTTTATTTCTTTCAAAGTCTTTCAGAGATTCAAGTGCCATAGGATGCAGAAAATCATAATGTAGCCCTGTCAAAAAGCACAGTGGGGTTGGTTCATCACCTATATGTAACTCAGAGCTGCTTCTCTTCTGTGTTTCAGGGGAGGCAGTGTCACTGGCAGTGCTACAGTCTTACACAGAGGTGGCTGATCACCTGAAAGGTAAGGTGCCACAGTCTGAGTGCTTGTAGAGCTGGTTTGCATCTGCCCTGACAGTACACACCAAAAAACCGGAAAGATATTGGTGGTGTCTTGCTCACTCACCTACAGTATACTCATTTTTAGTTCCCAAACTCTTAAGGAAGGCATTCCCATGTTAAATTGCTTAGGAAGAGAATTTGCTTCTCTAGCAATATTTGCAGTCCCTTTGTGCTTCTGTAAAGTCATGGGACTGGCAGTGCAACCTCGTGCAGTCACCTGGTGCTTTTGGTGTAAACTGGTGCACACCAGCTGCCCAAACCACCCTTCAGCTGGGACTGTGATATTCATGGGCACAGTCATTTCATCACCAGAAGCAGTGAGTGACACAGCACGGGTTTGAAGGTAGAGGGTCCAGCAGAAGACACCATAGTCTGCATCAGAGGAACAGGATCCTGTTGGTGCCTGAGCATGAGGCTTGAGAGCCAAATCAATGTTTGCCAGGGAGGGGTGGTACATCAAGTCTCCTGCTTTTGGAAATCACAACATGGTTATTTGATTTGTAGCAGAGTGGTAATTGGCCCAGGCTTTGGTAGAAGCATCATAGACAGGCGGGGGCAGGCCCAGATCCATGAGGCAGGATGGTGTCAGAGAAAGAATTTAAAATGACTATGCCTTCAGGGCCCGTAGACTGGGTTAATTACATGGGAAGTCTCATAGGCAACCACAGAATGCCAAAAATAATAGATGACAGCAAAGGATCAGTAACATTTAAAGACAACACACATTAGGTAATCCACCAGTAAAGACAGAAGGGACTGGTCCTTCAGGAGCACCTGTGATGTTTCCTGGGTGATCTAAGTACTGATTCAGGGCTTCAGTCCTATCCCCCTCTGTAATCAGTGGAAAGAAGTGGGTTCCTCTGCACTGCTAGGAGGCTTGTATAGGCTCAATCTCATCTAGAGATGCCTGTCCTTCCTTCTAACTACAGGGGGTAAGCAAGTGGCTTCATCCCTTCATTTCAGCACAGTGAGGAAGTTGAGTAGATCTAAGTCTGAGCTACCCTGGAGGAAGCTGGTGCATTCTTCGTTGTTTTTTTTCCTTCTTCATCAAGGCTGATTTCTCTTAGTGTCTGATTTCTCCTAGTTGCTGATTTCTCCTAGTAGCTCCTTGCTCCTAGAGGCACTTCCCTGGAACTGGATGCCTTTTCCTGCAAACTTCAGGCAGGATTCAGGCTGAACTCTCAGCAGAGGGAAAATGTACAGAGTGTGCAGAGGACCCAGACAGTTTTCTAAGAAGTGGTTGTTTGCAAGAAACCCTCCTGGGAACACTGATGGCAGTGCTGTCATTTGGAGGAAAGTGGTTCTGCTTTACTAATTTTCATAAAAAGAATGTAATCACCAGCTTTGACCTGAACTGACAGCCCAGAAATAAACTGGAAAACACAGGGAGGGTTATCATCATTAGAGGGGTTATGGTTATTGATGATTTGAGGTTTCTTTAGACTTTCCAGCCGTCAAACCAGCTAGAGTAACAAACAGAGAGGCAGTGGGTGAAACCCTGCCTCTTCCTGAGTCAGTGGCCAAACTGTGGCTGACTGTGTGAGGCTAAGCTCTCACCATCTGTTTCTTTAATCATTTGATAACAATCTCAGTACATGGATGCAGCCATAGGCAGATTCTCAACAAAGATTATGAACTGATTGAAGTCAAGGCCTTTCCTCTGTGATCAGTGAGGTCCAACTGAAGACTCCCAGGCCAGATGTGACCTATGGAATGACTCCAGTTTGTTCTCCCTTTTGTGACCTTGGAAAGGATGGAGAACGGTTGCTTTTGGAACCGAAGTGAGTTTGCTGCAAGATGTGACTTTATATCTGCTTCTGGGAGAGACTTAGTTACAAAGATGTCTACTGGGGACCTGGAAGTCCTAAAAGGATGTGAATTCCCAGGCTCTTTTTTATGGCCAGAATGAGGGTGCTACTGCTCTGGTAATTAGGGTGGGCTGGAGTCAAGAGGTTAAAGAATCCCAAAGTTATAACAGATCAGACAGAGCAGAGCCCATATCAATTGTGAATGTTCCAGTGCAGGGGGCATAGCCTGATGGAAGTCTGAATCTGTGAACTCCCAGGTAGGAGTCAAGGGATCCAGAGCTGGGTTTGGGGTTAGGAAGAGAGTGATGCAGGGTTGGGCAAGGTAATCGGGAAGCTATACCAGTGCAAGAGGCAGAAGTCTGCATCAGGACGAAGAGCCTGAGCTATGCAGGACAGTGAGAATTAAACTGGGTTATGGCTCTGGGGCAATTTCTCAGCTCCCCCAGAAATACAGGTATCTGCTGCTCAGGGTGAAACTTCTCCCAAGGGCTCAGAAGCCAAGATCAGCTGTTTGAGGCATGAGTCACCTACACTAGAAGCACGTTTTTAGATAGATGCAGGATGAGGTCCCACTTTTGATGCCAATTTTCCATGGAAAATGGCACTGAAAATAGGCCATCTGAAATAAAGCGTAAGGGTGCAGAGGAGGCTGGAGGCTGGGATGACCCCATGAGTCATCCAGTAACAAACAGTCAGCAGATCATCATCAAATGAAGATTACAGCCCACCAAGCGTTTTCTCTTTGTTAAGAGATCCAATCAAACAAGAGATCAAGAGAAACACCTTTGTCTTGCTGAAAAGAGCACCGTTTTCTGCTCTTGCAGTGAGAGTGTGCCATTCTCTCTGCCACTGAGGCTCCCTCTGCCACCAGGGCAGCTCTCGTTTTTTTATGAAAAACATAAATCTATGAAAGCAGCTCCCCTGCAACAGAAGGGTGTGAAGGTGTGACAGTCATTGCATTTCTCAGATGTTTCATTAGCCTTTTTTGCAAAGGTAGGAGGAAACCACTACAAAGGAAGAGCAACATGCTGAGAAACTGAGCTGAAAAACAATTTTACTTCCCTCTCCTGATGCTTGCGGGGTCTCCCTGCCCAATGACTTTCAAAGACAGAGCTCTGAAATTGTAGTTCTAACTTACAAAAATCAGCTGTGTGATTTAGCACACAGAATTGAGGCACAGAATATCCTGAGTTGGAAGGGACCCACAAAGATCACTGAGTCCAACTCCCAGCTCCATACAGCCACCCAAATCCCAGCCCTATATTCTGAGAGCACTGAGCAAATGTTCCTTCAACTTGGGCCATGACCACTGCCCTGAGAAGCCTGTTCCAGGCCAACCATCCTCTAGCAAAGGTTCTTTTCCTAAGCCCTAACCTGACCCTCCCCAATGCAGCTCCATGCCATTCCCTTGGATCCTATTGCTGTCACCAGAGAGAAGAGATCAGATTGTCAAATTCCTTTTGAACTCTGCTTCTATACCCAAAGCTGTGGTGTGGTCTGAGAGGGGACCCTCTGACCCAGGATTTGCCAGAATACCAAATGCCATTCATTTTCTGTTATCACATACATTAGATATGTGAGACATCAACAGCTGGTGGGCTGTGTGGTTCTCTCATATGCTGTCCTGCAGTGATGCAGGTAGTCATTTCCATTTCTGTACTGGATTTCTCCTCCTGAAGTGCAACACTTCACATATAACTTAATTCTCTTTCATCTTGTAGACTTCACAGCAGCTCTCAAAGTTGAAAATGCCTGTCCTGCTCTCCAAAGGCCTGGCTGCTTAAAGCTGCACTGTTCCTTGTAGCTTTCAATGATCGTCTTGTCCTTGTTTTAGAAGACCCTTAAAACAGAAGTTCTCTCCATTGCCAGTTTGAATAATCATAGAAAGGAAGTATCCCTTGTTTCTCTTTCAACTTTCATCCCATCCAGCAGCTCAGCAATGACCACAGGGCTGTGCTGTCTTTTGCTGAATTACTCAACTCCTGAAACTGCTGTGTGTTTGGTAATTAATAACATGGTGCAGCTTGGGATGGTGGAGTGATCATCCCATACACAGCATTCCTCAGGCCAGCTGGGGCTTCCTTGGGGTATCTTGGTCATTCTTAGCACATAATCCCCCAAGCTGGTATCTAAATACTTAAAATCCCATTTGTAGGACCTTAGAGGAGCCTTGCAGTTTTAACAGGACATCAAAGCTCTGTTTGCGTGCCATTTTTTATTCAGAGTTGGGCAAGACACAAAATTATGTGGTAACAGTTGATGAGAACCAGCCATACTGGATCAGAGGTGTGAAATAAATCCCAGGGCAGGCTTTTAAATTGAGATGTTATTTCACAGCCTGGAGAATGACACAAACCATTTCTGCTCTCTTGGAGTGTTTTGACAGCTCTGGACTGTCTGAGTGGAATTGCAGACTGGTAGCTCTGTGCTGCTACTTGCTTCTTCTCTCCATACATTTGACACGAGGCAGAACAGCAATGAACTCCTCCTGTGAAAGGGCTGCAAAGCAGAACAGAAAAAGAAGGCTGTATAAAATGGTCTGGTGGGATGTCAAGGATGCAGAGCTTTGGAATGGGGATTCACATGGAGGTCACTTGTGTCCTTACCTGTCTTTGGGGAGCCTTGCCAATCCCTGACAGAAATTTCTAACCTGTGATTAAAACCCTTCAGTAAGTTAACTATCCTGCCTAAGACTTGCCTGTGCTTGGTTCTCAGGAGCTAATTTTAATATTGGTCAAGCCTCTCTGCCTGGGGATGAATTGTTGCTCGTCTTTTCCCAGCTGGCAACAGAGAGAGATCCCACCATCACCTCTGAACCAGACTTTGCATATTCTTAGATTCTACTGTTTCCCTTTCCCAGGCCATTTCTGTTAGAAAGAAACACCACTTTTCTTCAAGAGACATGTCTTCTAAACACCCCTCTTGCTCAGATTTTCTCTCACCTGCTTATGCCTTTTAAAAATGTGTTTTCTAGCTTGCACAAAGGCTTGATGGGTTCTGCAAAAGCATCACCAGAAAAAAAATACAAGAGCATCCTTTTCCTTCCATATTTTGCAGATGCTCTTGAGAGTTCATCCAAGGGTGAGCTTTGCCCTTATCTGCAGCACTAATGATATATGTCAATCGTGTTCCTCATTACAAAGTGTTACTTCTACACTTGGCCCTTCAAATCTTTCTGTCCCTCTGAATCTAGGATCATCTGCTGGTTGGATGTGTGCTTTTCTATCATCCAGGCCTCTAGTGAAAGCAGTGATCAGAATCAAACCCAGGGCAGACGGAGAAGAAAGCTTGGTTGCTTTCATCTGCTGTTCTCTTCCTGAGAAATCCTTACCATCTGCCCTTGCCCTGGTTTCTGAAGGACACAACATCTTGCAGTGATTTGCTTCCACGTGTGTCCTTGTCTCAGCATTTCATCTCATCTTTCCCATGCAATTGTCGAATCTTGTTCAAACAAATTTAGCAAAGGTATAAAGATCTCTGAGATACTGCATTCCTGCAGTGGGCACGAACGACGTATGGCCTGAGGGCTGTATACAGCCCTGCTGTCATTGGTCAAACCTGCAAGTAGGTAAGAGGCAGGTCAGGCAAGGCAGCCAGCCAGGAGGTAGTGAGGCCAGTGATCACCTGCTGGCCAGTTGGCACACACTTAGCAGTGGACTAGCAGCTGCACGTGCTGGCTTTCACCCAGCCTGCAGAGGAGAGGACAGCTGATAGGGACATGCTGAAGTTACAGGTGCTCTGTCTTGGGCTCGTGGAACGTATGCAAGAGAACAACATTCATCTGTTTCACTGCTTACAGATCCCTTTTTATCACGTTAACGAATCTCTTAAAAGGCTTTTTTAGTGCTCGTCCAAGAAATCAGATTTGGACTGACTGTTCTATAGTTCCCAAGCACTGGGAAAGTTCCTTTCCCAGTTCCTTTCCTAGTTACCTACTTGTAAAGCCCCAGCCTCTTAGTTAGGGGCCTAAAAGTACCTGCTAGTGGCTTGGAGATGAGCAACTTGCATAGGTACAATAGAGTGAAAGCCATCAGATTGCCAGATTGCATTGCAGTTTGTTTATGTGACCTTTAACTGCTCACTGTGTATTTAGCTCCATGTTTTAGGTAAAATAGATACTTTTCAATACTGGGCACCTCATTAAATAAAAAAGCCTGGAATGTCAGAATGGTTTAGGTTGGAATGGATCTCTGGAGTCATCAGGATCCTCCTGTGTTCTGGTTTTTGCCTATTGCCTCTTTTGCTGGCGGTAGGCTCAGAACTCCAGGTGCAGCCTCACCAGTGCTGAGCAGAGGAAAGTATGACCTCCTTTGACCTGCTTAGTGTAATACAGCCCAGGATGCCATTGGCCTTCTTAGCAGAAGCAGCATAGGCCTGGTCATGTTTGACTTACTGTCCACCAGCATCCCCAGGTCCTCTTCTGTCCACCAGCATCCCCAGGTCCTCTTCTGCAGAGCTGCTTTCTAGCTGGGTGGCCCCCAGCATGTGGTGGTGTCTGAGTTGTTCCTCCCCATGTGCATCAGCCTCTTTCATACCAAGCTTTATTTTCCCTCTTTTCCTCCTGTAAGCAAGGGCCTGCCTGCTTTCTTTGTCTTAGCTTTATTCATAAAATATTTCTAGCACCTGTTCTTACTGTCGTGTGTACTCCTGGTTGTTTCATTGCAGCCAGGTGTGAATGTCTCTGGGTGTTTCTTTCTGAGAGGTGAAAGCTGCCACTTCCCTGAGTTTGATCTCTCTGTGGTCTACTGTTCCAATCCATTCACACCTGCTGGAATATTTAATACATTAGTAGGCTGGAAATAATTGCTGTTATATTCAAAGCTGGAAGGTATGTCCGTGAATAACTTCAAGAAGGAGACAGCATGGACTGGAAGGGATTGCTTATTTTGGGACTGGATTTTGACATCCTGCCTACACAGAGCAGCATTTCACTCCAGGAATGATCGAGTAACTTTTCAGTGGTAGCCCAGCTGGACATGCTCCATGTACGTGCAGTGTGTTAGCATCCAGCTCAGTAGGATGTGCACCAAAGCAAATAGGAGTTCTAGTATGTTAATACAAATACATACAGTAGCACCCAAAAAAGTTCACATAGCTCCCTTTTTCAAGCATTTCACTTTCTCTGTTTTTTTTCTTACTATCTGTATGTGTTTGTTTTCCATTCTAGGAACTCAGGGGATTTTGCTCTCTAGAGTAAACTGCTGGGACTGGCCTGGTGTTTGCACAATGGAGAATGTCACTCAGTTTCCTACTATAAAGATTTACAAGAAGGGAGAGCAACCAATAACATACAATGGCATGTTGGGAACTGAAGAACTGACCAGTTTCATCGTGTTGTAAGTGTCTGTTAATGAGTCCCCACACTGTAAGATTGGCACATCTACCAGATGATGTTCTGGATGCTCCACGGCCCGTGTAATGGAACTCCTTTTTGGAAAAATGTCAGATCCTGTGATAGACCTGATTTGGAAATTAGTTTAATAACTTTCTGTGCTTTTCTTTGTCAAAAACATCTCTTCTTGGACAACACATCCATCTGTCGTCACTTCTCCTCTCTCTCTACAGAATTCCTTCTCGGTTATTTTTTAATGTGGATCCCCATCCAGTGATGGGGTGTGGTCCTAAGGTGAATGGCAAAATATATGAATATGGTCTGTATGAATGGCAGAACCCTCTTTGGTTTTATTGGAAGCACAGCTGAGCCGTTACTCTAAACCAAGTGACCTCTGCTGAGGGATGCCAGACTGTCCTCTGTGCAGAAAGGATCTCAGAGCATCCAGTTTGGCTTAGGGCTATTCTCTTCACCATAACCAGTCCCAGTGCCTTTCAGAGCCTAGATGTTGCCTTTCCTTCCCAGAGGCAGCTGATTTTTTTCTCTGTTGAGATAAAATGGCTGGGTTACGGAAGAGTTGTTATGAGTATTTTGTCTCATCATCCCAAAGTGAAGAAGGCTGCCCATGTTGTTTCTCTGCCTTTCTATAGGAGTCAAGTTTCCTGCCCTCTGAAGCTGGCAACAATTGATGAAGCAGAACAGTATTTAAGAGGAGAGCTTCCATCTGAGCTGTCATCCTATCACCACTCTTTGGTTCTAGGAATATTCAGCACAGCAACAAGTAAAGGTGAGTGTGATATTTGTGGCTTACGCATTTGAATTTAATTGCTGACCAGAGATGGCTGATTTCAGATGCTTGGGAAGTTCTCCATGTTTCATTTTCTCTAAAGAACCAATCATGTTTGCTCACATCAAATCCTACCTGGCACCACCTTTCTTGGTTTTTGTAAGTAGAAGAGTGGGTAATTCCGTATGTGGCACCTAAGGTGACACAGCCAGAGGACATCTCTGCAATATCCACTGTGCTGGCATGTGACAACACTGACAGATCTTGGAGGCATTGTGCTTGGATCAGTACAAAACAACAATTCCACGGATGACCCATCCCAGGGCTGCACAGCTCTCTGCACAAAGAAGTGTTTTCACAAATGTCCAATCTGAATTTACTTGGCCACAATTTGTGTCTGCTGTCCCTGTTGTATTTCCTGCCCCTTACCATGAAAAGTTTGTCTCTATCCTCTTCATAAGTCCCCTTCAAAGGAGTTGTAAGCTGCTCTCAGATCTCTCCTCATACTCTGACTGAACAAGCCCAGTCTTATCAGTCTTTTCTTGTATTCCACATGTAATGTCATAGCATACTTTTTAAAGAAAGCCCTTTCCACTTCTGCATCAGTGGTTATCTCACTGACTCCTCTTCTTGCAAATGTGGGAGTCTCAATCCTTGCAACTGACATGGAGTCTGAAATATAAAAAAAAAAAAGCAGTAAGGTAAAATGCGAAGTTCTTGCATCAAACAGGAATGACATGCTAACAAGCCTCTGAAATCCTTCTTTGGACTTTGAAATAGGTGGGCACAGTTTCTTCAGTGGTTGGTCTCAGCTATAAGTGCTATAAGTGCACAGTTGCTAGAAGGGGTGTTCTGAACTTATCTGAATTTATCTCACATTATATTCTTGGTCAGTGTCATCCTGGTCAGTGCTAGGAATGTGGAGTGGCTGAAACTTGGAGTTGTGCCTCTCGTGTCTGTTACATAGAGTGCTGCACCAGAATGACAATCAAACATGTTAATGAGGAAAAGGGAATAAAGTCAGTCTGGAGAAGGAATGTCATGTGATGCTTCCATCATATCCACAGTGGGCAGATAGGATCTTCCAGCCCCACAGTCTCCTATTTACCACTGCCTCTAGGAAACACTGCACTAAAAAGGGGGATGCTTTTATCTTTGTCAAGACCAAAATTTCAGACTGTTTTTCTTTTTGAAACCCCACTGTGCCTGCAAACTTTGGCTAAATGCAGTAAAGCTAATTAGTTGCATGAGGAGGTTCAGAGGGAATCCGCTGTGCTCAGAATTAAGAATAGAATAAAATGTCAGTAAACATTTGGGCTTTGTTCACCAAGCCAGGTAACATCCAGCATGCCTTCCTTCTTCCGGAGGGCCTGTATCTAAGTGGTACATTTAGCAGGAAATCTTACTGATCTCAAAAAAACTTTCAAACATTTTTTCCTAACTTTCATCAGCTGAGCTCTGGAATCATCCTTTTATTCCATGTATTCCATTCTCTGCAGTAACGGTGCCTGCGTTAGCCCAGATGACAGGATTGCAGACAGCACATGGACTGTGAGACGAGTTCTTTGCAGGGAACCTGCCTGGATCCAAACGGCATTGTGAGCTCAGACTGTTTCCTGTACAGAAGACGTTCCTTTCCTTCTAGACCCTGGAAACACCAGGCTTGGAGCTGTTCCAAACAGCTCTGTATGGAACCCACAAGATTTCCTCCTCCCTCGGGGCATGCTCAGGCTGCAATCTAGAATGGCATCTGCAATCTCAGCCACAGATGCCAAGGGAGATGAAATATGGGATGCTTTCTCAGTGTGTAGCCTGAGGGATAGTTGAGTGTCCTGCAGTATAATCTGAGGGAGCAGAAATTTGGAGCCAGCTATTTGGCACCAAACCCCAACCAGGAGTCAGGGAAACAGTGCTGCTGTCCTTAACAGCCTGCAGACTTCTCTGGAAGTTTTATAATTATTTTCTCATGGCAAAAATTCCTGCTCTCACCTGGACCAGCAACATGTCACGTCGTTGTCATTTCCAGTTAACTGAAACAGAGCAACAAGATGTCCAGGCTCTGGATTTTTTCCATCACTTGGTGTGAGAACTGTATTAAGAAACTCGGTTGATCTGAGCGAGAAGAGTCTTGTCAGAAAAATCATAATTAAAATGGATTGCAGAGAGATACAGAGCATTACCAGGGCAGTGAATGAGCATTTTCCTGGAAAATGGGAGAACTTTAAAGGGGTTTATTTGCTACTCAGAAGCATATTTGGAATTAAAGCTGTGTCCTAAGACATGCAGCAGTTGTTTGAGAATACACCTGTGCTCCTCAGATTTTGGGTGACGTAGGGCTTGCCAAGCATCGCTGTAAATCAAGCATTAAACATTATCTGAAGTTGTTTGTGGGGCTTTGTCTGTGAACAGACTGCTCACTTAAACTCACGATCAGGCTTAGGTTGGGGCAGAATAAAGAAAGGACCCACAGAATAAAGAAGAACCCCATATCTTCTCTCCAGCATGGCAACAGCAGACATTTAGGAAAAGAATTACACGTTCAGAGGGATTTCTTTCCCTGGCAGCATAGAACTGGACTCCAGGAATCATCAGTTCAGGATCTTCCTTAGTCTAGAAATCTACTCCTGCTTTGTATCTAATGGCTTGTGTTGGCACAGTCAGAATCTCTGCCTGGTATCCACAGCATGCCTTGGCAGTGACTTTATTTTGTGGAGGATTTTATGCGTGGCTGTGAATTTCCTGTTTTCCTGTAACTGATGCCCAAGCATTCTGTAGGCTGCTGGGTATTGTGTTAGAAGAAATGATGAATAATTGATCCCCATTCATTTTTTTTGAGATCTCGTGTTGTCTGTCCATTGTCACCCAGCAGACGCAGTTAACACCAGCAAAAGGAAGAAAGCAGCTTACCTTCAAACTTTCACTCAATAAAAAAACCAAAGTACTACACAGTCTATCATCTCATATAGTTTTCAGGATAAATGGCATTTTTGGAAGTGCTCTGCATCTGTTGTGGAACTGTGTGCATTTAGGCTATGAGGCCACTGTGTGGGATGCTGGATCTGTCACAGATTGTCCCCAAAATGCTGACAGTTTTGGAATTGTGATAGGAAGGAGCTGCAAAGCAGAGTGTGATGAGGAGGGAAGATCTCAGCAGGAACGAGCCTATGAATCCCAAGTGTGGATTGTGCTGAATGTTGTCCTGATTTAGGAGAGAATTCCTGCAGCCAAGGCCTCTCCAGGACAGCACTTGAGCACATGCTTACTTACATCTCAAGTGAGTGTTTCAAGTTAAATGCCACTGGAAGTGCTCTCCTGAGGATGTTTGGATTTAAGCCTGCTCTTTGTGTATCACACTGGGTCCTTTCGTGCCTTGCAGAGCTCACAGCCTTCCTCGTGGCCTTTTCTCCTGTAGCAGAGGGTTTGTTGGTGAAGCTCTCAGAGCAAAGCTCTCCCTATTCCTTTTCATCTGATTGTTTGGGTTGTTGCGTCAGCTCTGACAACATCAAGTGATTGAAGACCAAATGAATCTGAAAACCAGTGATGTCAGAACCCGATTTTCTTGACATCACAGGCTGGATGTGGCACTGGGCAGCCTGGTCTGGTGGTTGGTGACCCTGCCTGTAGCAGGGAGGTTGAAACTAGATGAGCATTGTGGACTTTTTCAACCCAGGCCATCCTGTGATCACAAGCCTAACTGGGCAACCTGTGTCACAAGCACTGTGGCATGTGTTGTTTCTTGTCTGAACCCTCAACAAGCCATTCCTTTAAGGATCCAAGCTTTCTTTTGGAAAAGAAATCAGTATAAAGAAAAGCTTGTAGCCCTCGTGTTTCCAGGGGATCACAATGAAAAATGCATCCTTAAATTTTGCTGGAAAGGCAGAGGCAAAGAACGAAAAAAGTGAAGAGCTTTGAGCCAGCTTCAGTTAACTGAGGTCTGAGTCACTGGTCCCAAGTGCCTGGGTTGGCCAGTTTTGTCACGATGATCTGCTTTACAGGGAACAATAAATAATGTCTGAATGAGATTTCATTTAAATTATGTAGCAACATATATCACAGCTGTATCTGAATTGTAGCTTCAAATCGTGGGAAAACCTAATTTCTCTAACATGAGATTTCTCACTCTTCCATAAATGAAAAGAGCCTTTTTTGTTGTCTTCAACTTCTTGATATAAAGAGTGGGAGAGCTGAAATGTGCCCCATTTTCAGCCTACTTAGGCAGTGTTTTTTTTTTTTCTCTCTGATCTTTATCTAGTGCATTTTACAAGCTCACACACTGTGGCTTGCATATTCTCACAAAGTTTGTCTGTTCTGTAGATCTAGTCGCCTAAAACTGAGGATGTTTTATAAGGGCATAAACCAGTTCTGGAGCTGGCTGCCTGCTGGGGCTCTGCTCTCAATCTCTCAGCACAGATAGATTCAGCTGTTATGGATTAAAGGGAATCACACCCTCTACCTTTTATCCCCATCATCGGAGTTCATTGGCTTTGTAAGGTGAGAGGTGGACCTTAGCAGATGTTAAGGACTGATGGTTTGATGCTGCTCCCTGAACTGTGATAGCAGAGGGAAAGCCCTCTCCTTACAGCTGCAAGAAGCAGTGGCACACAGTGTGCCCTCAAGGTAGTCAGCCTTTGGACCATTGGTGGTTGTAATAGATCCTCCTGTTTGGAGAAGCCCAATAAGACAAAAAGACACAAGGGAGGGAGTGCTGGCCACTTAACACTACTGCAGTAGTCTTTTCCAAAAGGTTCCTGTGATTTATAAGGTTTCTGTATAGCCTTTTAATTGGTCTCCTGTTTCTAAGAACACCACTTATGGTCTTTAAGTTCTCAAGGGCATTTCACTTTCCATCAGTATCTCTGTCATGCAGATTCTGGAAACTCAGTGCTGGTGGCTAAAGAGCAAACGCTGCTCTCATAATAGGAGCTCTTTCCTTCCCATCCTTTCAGTGGCTGCCAACTCCTCCCTTGTGTAGCCTGTGGCCATGAGATGCACCCATTTCTCATCAGCTGCTAATCATATTTTTGTTCACAGCTGACAGTTTGCTGTGGGAGGGTGTTACATATGCAGATGTGGTGATTTGACTTCCAGAAGGAAGCTGACACTTCTCTTTCTATTGTTTATTTATGATTCTTTGTCTCTTTTACAGTCAGGGAAGCCTTCACAGAGGCAGGAAGCATCTTAAGTGGACACGTAACAACAGGGATGTATTTCGAAGATGATGTCTTGGCTTTGTGAGTTGTTTTTTTCTTTGGTGACAATTCAAACTGACCTGCGTTTAGTGAAAGCTACTGCCTAAAGCAAGTGTCTCTGCCCATGCTGAGTGTTTATCAGCAACCCAAACATCTACAAGTGTCTTAGTCCAGTAGCAAGATTGTTCAGGACTCTGCCAAAGAGAGATGGAGCAGTGACTGATTTACAGCCCTTCCACAAGCGACCTATTTAACCCTGTTGTTATGACCTGTCAGCTCCCTTCCTGTTGTTCAGGTTCACTCTGGGTATTTTTAGCCCTCCAGCCCTGCCAGTCCCTCATGCATCTGTTGGGTTCCCTGTTAAACAAGACCAAACGTATATGGGGAAAAAAACAGGCTGGAAAAATGTTGTCTTTTAGCTAGGATCAGAATGTGAGGAAGAAAAAAAGAGTTCTGCCCTTCTCTTTCCTTTGAGATGAAATGCGGACTTGCTATTTTTTCTGCCTATTTCTGCCTTCTCTGCACCTTCTTTTTCTGTCTTCTGTCCTCTGATGCTGCAGAAGTGCTTGTGGTGGGTAAGGAAGGGAAGTGCAGGGGGGGATGCTGCAAAGCCAGAGGTGTAAATTTGAGTCTCGCTCTGGTGGTTGACCCTGTTTGCAAATAGTAACCAAAAGAGTCTATGTGCTGCCCATGCCTTCTTCTAAGGAGTTCTTGCCTGCCAGTGGAATAGGAATTGTGTCTGGGTGCTGGAAAATGCAGCCCTAAGTTTAAGCCAAATTGTAGCTCATGGGACTTTAGAATCCATCAGTCTGTACATTTAACTTAAGGTTAATGCTCACTCCACCAACAGGAAAAGCGCTTTGAATTAGGCTGTGAGAGATGTTTCAGAGCTTATAAATGCAGGTAGATCCAGAGGGGGTCTTCGCCTTCTCCCAGCATCTCATTTCCATCAGGAATTAGCCACCAGAGCAGCATTAAAAATCCCCAAATGTCCCTTTTTGCAGGCGTGGCTTTTAACAGCCGTTAATTAACATAGCAGTGAATTATTTTTGTTAGTTTCTTAGGAACGTGCCACATCCCTGGTGTGTTTGATGACACCAGCAGAAGTCTGTGTCCTGTCAGCAGTGACGCATTCAAGAATACATCTCCATCCTCCTGCTAAAGCCATAGTCTGGAGAGTGCTCCTATTTGCTTGGAATAGTTAATGCAGTTTGTATTGATATTCATTCTGCCAAGTTTGGATTCTGGCTGTGGAAGGTGTTTTTAGCTGTGATTTGTGGGTGAAGCTACTGTAGATGGTCATCTTCTCAAGTGTAAGTAGAAAGTAAACACTTACAGGAATTCCTTATGCAAGAGTCGGGCTCACTTCCCTTCTCAAGAGAAGAAAAGCTATTTTTCTGCTAAGCTCTCACTAAGGAAATGTTTGTGGCTCCTAAGTCACAGAAAACTGAGCCCTGCTCACATTTCCCCAGAAGAAAAGGTATACAGAATGCACCAAAGAGTGTTCTTAGCAAAACTGTTTGCTCAGCAAACACCTGGTCTGTTGGGAACAAATGTAAAAAAGCACCAATGAAGACACACTTTGAATGAAGTCATTTATTTCTGACATATTTAGATGTCGCAGATTCCTGCCAAGCATTTGTTTGCAGATGTTTTTGATTTAAATGCAAGTCTCGTATTACCCATGTAATGCCAGCTATATAAATAGAAAGCTGTCATAAGCTACAGTGCAACCACTTGATGGGTACTGGTCATGTTACTGGTGAAATCAGAGGTGACTGCAGGGTAGACTCCAGTTATTAGGTGGGGAATTTGTTGGTTTTTCTGGCAGTGTTGGGAAGCTTCCTTATCAAAGGCTGTTGAATGAGTTCATCTGTTTAGACACACAACTTCTTGCCTCCTTGGAGACGTGACTCTGCCAGTGTTTCTCTTTAAGACTTTGGGACTTTATGAAGTTCAAAACGAGCACAATTTAAAACATTTGTAAGGTTTTACTGTTCTCAATCAAAGGCAAACACAAGTTAATTTAAAAAAAAAAACAACAGAAACAAACAACTGACAGGAAAGTTACAGACCTTCTTAGCAGCTCAAAGGATTCCCAGCTGTGACCAGAGGTGTGAAATAACTGCTGGACCCAAAGAGCTCTTGAGTCCAGGCAGGAAGGGCACAGCACAGCTCAGGGCTGGATTTGCAGGTATTTCTAGGGGAAAGAAATATGTGTGAGGTACAGCCCTGGCCTTTGGGGTGTGAGCTCTAAGAGATCCTGGAGTGTCTGGCTTTCCATTGGTGTCACAATGTGATGGGAGTTAAGAAATTGCTGTGCTTCTGTGATCTGTAGAAAACTGAGAAGGTTCTGTTGGGAAAAAACAAAACAAAACAAAACAACAAAACAACCCATGCCTGAGTGTGTGCATATGAACAGAAAACCAAAGCAGAGTGGACTAAAGGAGGCAGAAAAATGAAACTGAAAAAGCTGTGATGAGCACAAGAACAGGTTAGCAAAGGATTCATAAGGTTTGAAAGCCTCAGGAGGGTCATTACTGCCACTCTTCGTCAAGATACCAGTGCAGATCTGGGGTTCCCCTTAGGAGATGTGCAGTGGGTGTGTTTTTTCCCAACAGATAAATGCAGTGAGGGGCGAAGTGGAAGGTCTGCATCTGAACTGAACATCGCGGAAATGTCTTATCTGCTGTCATCTTCACCTCATTTGTCTTTGTGGCCTGAAACACCAAACACCAAGGGCTTTAAAGCACAGCTGAACACATCTCCCCCCACGTTACATCTTCTTCATACAGAAAAGAGGAGATTAGGCAGACTAGATTACCTTTGAAAAGGAAATCAGAGGCCTCCTCAGCCCAAGATGCCCTCACGTTTCTCTCACACAGGCTGACTTCCCCAGCAGTGCTGGTGTCACAGCCTTTGAAGAAATACCAGCAGCCTTTGAAAAATAAACTACAGACACCCCCAAGAAACAGCGGGGGCTGTTCACTTCCTCTGTTTCACCCTTCCTCTGGGCGGTGACATCTGGAGCCTTTAGGGTGAACTTCCTCAAACTTCCAGAAAATTGCTCACCCATCTTGGTGTGGTGCCCTTTCCTTGCTCAGACTTCTCCTATTTTTGCTATTTCCACCTGCTCAGCTTTTCTTTTAATGCCCTTGAACTCTTTTACCCAAAAAATATTGGGGAACAACAAAGGGGCTGGTTTCTCTGATAAGAGTAAGTCACAGGATATGTTTGCTGCTGTAACATTTACTGAACTTCAGCAGAACTGCACAAAACTGCCAAAAATCAAAGCCCATGGAGCTCAATTCATAGAATCATAGAATCACAGAATCACAGAACGGCCTGGGCTGCAAAGGCCCACAGTGCTCACCCAGCTCCAACCCCCTGCTGTGTGCAGGTCGCCAACCAGCAGCCCAGGCTGCCCAGAGCCACATCCAGCCTGGCCTTGGATGCCTGCAGGGATGGGGCACCCACAGCCTCCTTGGGCAACCTGTGCCAGTGCCTCACCGCCCTCTGGCTGAAAAACTTCCACCTAATAACCAACCTAAACCTCCCCTGTCTTAACTTAAAACTTAGTTTGTGTATGTTTGGTACCTACTGTGAGTTGGCTGCATTTTTTTCAGGTCCCATAAATATGCAGTGTCTCCTCCTGCCCTCCTCCTTGCCAGGAGCAGCGGTCAGAGCGTGGAAGGCATCGCTTTGTCCAAGCAGACAGCACAGGACATCGTGCAGATGATCAGATATGAACTGCTGGACCTTTTTGTAAGTAAAAGAAACGTGTCCTTTTTCCACTGAAGTCATTTTCAGAAGCGCAGATTACAGCATTGAACTTATTGCAAAATGAATACATTTGCTCATTATTTCTCCCATTGTTTTTATCCTTTTTGACTTGGAGCCAACGGTCTGGCCTGAAATGTGTTGTTTGTAGTGTTGTCCCTTGGGAGGAGGCCCTGGGAGTTGGTTGGCTGCCTGGTGCTTTTAGTCCCAGACCTACTGTTGTAGGCATCTTACAGGGCCTGTTCCCTGCACATAAGCTGGATGAAGCCTGCTTTGCTTTTCTGCTCACACCCATTCATCTCAAAGTACACAGCTTCTCATTCAGGCTTGCCTTGTGACAAGAATGGATGGGTGTAGGCAAATCCAAAGTGCACCGAAGTCCCCAGATCCACATTTGATTTTGAGATTCTTGCATTCAACACAAACCCCACAGCTTTGCTCAGCCCCTGACCCACTTATGTAAGAACAGAGTCTTTTGTCTTGCTCCCTCCTCTCCTTAGACCCCAACTTCTTGTTTTGGTGTCTTGCAGCCAGAAATCACCGTACAAAATCTGCCCCACTACTTGCAGCTAAGAAAGCCTTTCCTCATCTTGTTTAGTGATGGTGACATTGGTCAAACAGAAAGCAAGGAAATGCTGAAACTGGCAAAAGGGAAATCTCAGCAAGCATTTGTGTCGTGCTGGTTGAACTTGTGAGTATGCTAAAACCTCTTTGTTTCTTTCCGTTACCTCGCTCTTAGCATTGCAGGGCAAGGAAAAAACAGAGTCTGCAATTACTCAAAACGCTATCTATGTGGTAATGTGATCATTTGGTTTGAAATCATCATGGGCTGGGAGGCCAAATCATTTAGCAGTGATTCAGTATGTATTCTGGGCAGCTGCAAAATTGCACAAAAAAGTAAAATTAGTAAAAACCTTAATTGATTGCAGAAGTAATTGCCAGTGGAGTAAAATTTCTCGAGGATGCTGCATGGTAGCTTCACTCTGGGCCTGAAGTTATTACTATTATTTTTTTACACATGGAGGAAAAGAAGTAAATTTACCCTCCTAGAGCATCTTAAGATAATTATTCCATCAGCAATTAGTGTGAAACACAATGGGCCAATTAGTGATTGCTGACAGTGGGGAAAAATAAGTTTCTGGAAACTTAAAAGACAACTTATAAGAAACTTATAAGCTCTATAAGACAAACCTGAAAAATAATCGAGAAACAAAATGAATCCAGGGACTAAGAAATAAAATTTAAAGAAATGATAGGAAAGGGGATTTTTTTTAAATCCTCCCCTCCTGTGTAAGTTTTCAGTTTTTAGCCTCTGATTGTTTTGCTTGAGCCCAGAGACACCTCACTGTCTTAATCATAGCGTGCTTTGAAGTCTGGGAAGTGCCTAGCAGCGTGGGCTGGAGTTTAGCTAACTTTGTTTGCCAGTAATGCGCAAGAAATGAGAGTCCCTGGAACTTCCCCACCTACACATCTGCCTCCGTTCTCTTTTACTGAGAAAGAATAAGCTGTCCTTTGCCAGGGCAGAAAATGGTCACTGGCTTTAAAAGAGTAACATAGTCCTAGAAAGAGGACCTCATTCCCATGGTGAAAGCCAACTCAGACCCTGTGCATCACTGAGCCTGAAAATAGTGCCTGAAGGACTCATCATCTCTGTGTCCTTGCTGACCCTCCATTTTAGTTGGATGTCCTCTTTTGGCTCTCCCTGTGTCACTTGGAGGAGTTGCCATTCCAACTCCTTGTCTTTGCCCGCTGACTGCAGAAAGCCACTCCATAGATGCCAAGGGACTGAACTGCATGAGCACATCCCTCTGCATCAGCTCATACCACTTCTACCTGCTGGTGACTGCTGCAGCTGCAGGGTGGTGACAAGAACTGGTAGTTCCCACAGCAGGTGTCCAGCACTGCAAGAGTTAACCACAGTGTGCCATTCTCATCTGGCTTGCTCTTCAAAACTTGTGGCAGAGAAGATTTCACACCTTTGTGCAGAATTTGTCCCAGCAGAATTTGTCCCTGCTCCTCCTGCTGGAGGATTCACAGAATCACAGAATCACCCGGGCTGGGAGGGACCTCAAGGATCATACAGTTCCAGCCCCCTGCCTGGCAGGGCCACCAAACACACATTTAGATCAGGTTGCCCAGGACCCCATCCAACCTGGCCTTGAACACCTCCAAGGACGGGGCATCCACAACCTCCCTGGGCAGCCTGTTCCAGGGCCTAACCACTCTCCTGGTAAAGAACTTCCCCCTAACATCCAACCTAAATCTTCCCTCCTTCAACTTGGATCCATTTCCCCTAGTCCTGCTATTGTCAGCCCTTTTGAAGAGTTTACACCCCTCCTGGGTGTAGGTTCCCTTCAGGTATTGAAAGGCTGCAATGAGGTCACCCCACAGCCTTCTCTTCTCCAGGCTCCAGATTCCTTAACTCCTCCAGATTCCTTAACTCATCTGTTCTGCTGTCCACTCCCTGTCCATTAGACAATAAGGGCTTAAGTCCTTGAGCTGTGAACTTCTACAGCTGTCCCATAGGTAAAACAGTGTGCACGTGTTTTGCTGAATGTAGCCCGAGAGCTTTAGTGCTTCCTTGACCTGGGGTCATATTCTGCTGCCAAACCATTGTTGAGCATGTTGTTGGATCTCCCCAACAGGAAGAACACTCCAGTGGGCCATGGGGTCCTGAAGGCGTACTTTGCCACCATACCTTCATTGCCTGCTCTTGTCTGGGTGAACCTTCATGCTGGAGGTCAAGTATTTAAGTTCCCATCAGAGCAGCCTATCACTGAAATGAACATCTTGTCTTGGCTGGAGAAACTGAAGGCAGGACTGGAGATTCCCAGCAGTAAGTGGATGAGCGTTTGAAATGTTCCTAAGCATGCACTGTTAGCTTTGGTCTGTTTATGAGAAGATGCTACGTGCAATAAATTGTCTGTCCTGGAATTTAATTATGGAAAAACTAGCTATTCTAGTTTGAGTTGGAGCAGTACAGATCGTCCGGCCAGAACAGAATACCCTTACTCACGAGTTTGCTGCAGGACTGTTTAATGTTCAGAGCCAAGCATGAATAGTTCTGAATCGGCATCTCTTCCCTGTTTAATCCCCAGACCTGGCTGTGCTTTCTGATTGCTGAGAACTGATCTGCTGAGACATTGCTTGCTAATAAGAAAATTTCCAGAGTCCTAGTGTAAGAAATAGCTTCTCTTTAGGCAACTTCCAGCATTTTTATAGACAGGAAAGTATGAGGAAGCCGAAGCCTTGCTGTGGTCTTTGGAACATCAAGGGTTGGCATATACTGTGAAGCCTTTCACTAAGTCCCTTCCTTCCTTGATCAGCTGCTGAAACTTTGGAGGAAGGCAGTGTAAATGTGCCTTCCTCATATGTTAGATGTAGCCATAGGGTGCCACAAACTTGGGAACAGCTGGCTGACAGCCTGCTTCAGCTCGTGAAAGGAGATGGGGGTTTGATCCTGTTGAATCTTAAAATAAGCCTTTCACAGCAATTGTTTTCAAATGCCACCACCAGCCTGGCGAGGTAGGATATGGAGGTGTTCTCAGTAATCAAAGGCATCGTTTGTGACCTGGCTGCTACAACTCTGCAACCCAGCCCTTCTCCCACAGCTCTTCCCATCTCCAGTGCCAAAGGATGGATGTCATTTAGGTCTCCAGTCAGGGACCTTCAGCTTTCCAGCATGCCAGAGGGGTGCTCTGATGGTTGGGCAGCATGGCCAAGGGCTCTGCCAGCCATCACAGCCTCCTTGCTCAAGCTTTTAGGTCTGTGTGATCAGCCTTAAAAGCACAAATTGAAGAGCATCCTCACTTAATGGTACTGCTTCCTCTCTGTAGAGACAGCAGTCTCCCCTCATTCCTAATGGCATTTCAGTAATGCTAAGTCATTAGCAGTTATTTGAGATCTGAGTGAAGCATCCATTCACTGGTAGAGAGAGAGAGTGCTGCTGCTTGTAAAATTCACAGCTTGATGTCTGAAGACACAGGAACCAGCCTTTGAGGAGCTGAGCCCTCAGCCAGCTCCTGTAAATGTTAATGCATCTGTGGCTGGTTTGGCTTGGGTGGCATTATTAGTTGTGGAGAAGAAAGAGTGAACTTTAAAAAAAGATCTTTAATTTTGCATTCACTGGAAGGGCAGAAAAGCCATATTTGCTTTGAAATGGAAATGACTGTAAAGTGGGTTACATCACAGCCTCTTCACTTATTAACAAGAGACTGCGTTCACTTTGCAGGTACCCTGTCTGAGGAAGACTGGAAACCACCTCTTCCTGCTTACAATTTCCTCCAGATGATGGAGGCTGCAGGGCCCGAATTCACCCTCCATACCTCCTCTCACCAAGAGGACAGACAGGAGCAGCAGCAGCTGGAAGGCTCTGAAGAAAAAGCTACAGTCAGAGAGGAACTGATTGAGGAAGTCGGGGTGAAAGCAGAGAAATCCCAGGGCCCTGGGAGGGACCTGCGGGGAACAGCGCCGAGGTTGGCAGGGAGGGAAAAGCAGGCCAGGAGACACAGTGAGCTGTGAGAGTGGGAGGCTGTGGGACAGTGCCCAGAACGCTCTCTTGCTTTCTCAGTCCTCAGTGAGCCTTTGCAGCAGAGAGAGAAGTAAGTTCAACTGTAAATTAACAGAAATGGCCCTTAAGTTTCAGTCTAAATTCTGTGTTGCAGAATGGTGTGGTGTCACAGGTATCTGTGGTACCTGTGATTTCTGATAGCAGAAACACATCCATATGACACGTAGCTTGGCCCTCCTGGCTGCAGTCCATGTTGCATTTCACAGTATATTGTGAGAGCAGGTCTTCATGAAGGTTGCTGCTGAGTTCTGCCTGCCTGTTCGTTAATGGAGAGGCAGAGTGAGCTCACTTGGTGTGCTGAGGGCTTACCCACACAGAAATTATCCCAGAAAAGTTGAAACACTGCAGCTTTTCTTCACAGTTTCTGTATATTTGAGCAGGAAGAGAGTGAGTGATTCCAGGATAAAGAACATTTATCTTCCCTTCGTTTCAGCAGAGGCTCTACAGACCTGTGTTGGCAAGCTCTGCTCTCCATAAACAGTTAAATCTGCACGGTAACTGTGCAGAGCTGGAAGGGCAAACATGCCTCTGGCTGGAAGGCTGAAGTGTTTAAATTGACATGCGATTGTTTACACCTGAGTGGTGAGCTGAACCCATGAGTGTTCTCATTCCCAGGGGTAACAGCATATCTGGCTAAAGCAGCTTTATTATGAAGAGCTCAGGTCATCACAACAGCTGCGAGTACCCAAAATAAAAATTTGCCAGCAAAGCCCAAAGGCGGGCAGATTGGAAAATGGCATTGCTCAGTGCTGGCATTTTCTTGGTTGTGAGCCCAGGGGGTTATTTACAGCTTCTGCTATTTTTCTTTGGTCTCGGTAACAGCAGCGAGGTTGGTGCCTTCTGAGCCAAGGATGGTGCAGGAAATGAGATCTGCAGAAAGGCCAGTGAAGAGATAAGGGGAGAGAAGTGAGAGGCGAGGCTGGCAGTGCTTGGGGACAGGTGGTGCCAATGTGGGACAGAGCTGTTTCACATCCTTCTGGTGATGAGTGGGAGATTTGGGGCGTGGGGAAGTGGCATTTCAGCCTCTGCTCTTTTCCTTGGGACAGTCTGATTCCGTGCTGCAAGATAGCATGGGATATGACCTGGGCAGAGCAATGTTTTAGGAAGAAAGCTTTGTCTAATTCCACTAATGGTCACAACAGTCTTCCCACTGCCTTTAGTAAACATCTGCTCTGTTCCACAGCCCTGCTGAGATGTGAGGGGAGGGTCAGATCCTCCCCCTTCTTATGGCTCTGAAACTACTGGTGAGGGGAAAAAATGATGTTAAGGATCTGCTGAGAGCCCTGTGAAGTCTCTCTCATCCTGCAAGCAGCCAACATAGATGGGAATATTTTGAAATGCCAAGGAATAGACCATTAGTCCTGTGCCCTCCATGCAGCCCATAATTGAAACAAGCCATTTTTGGATTCTGACAGGCTCAGAGCCAGAATGTATGTATTTAAAGTAATAAACTGTAGTATGCAGTACACAGTCTTCCATGCAACTGCATTTTCCCAAGGAAAGGAGTAGGTCAGTGTGCAAGCACAGCCTCTGTGAGTTCCCATCATTCCTCTGCAACTCAAAGTTGTAACGCTGTGCTCCATGACCTGTACATGGGTAATTTCCAGCACTATCCCAGCACTGGTGGCTGCTTTCCCTCTTACTGCATCACTCTTCAGGCAGACAAAGTGCAGTGTTTGGGCTTTTCACTCATTTCTTAAATAAACTCTTATCTCAAGTTCAACTTGAGATCTGCATTTGTGTCCTAGACCAGCATGTCTAGGATGGAAGCACGCTTCCAGGAAGGCTCCTTGGCTGCTGAGTGCAGTTGCAGGAGGATCACTGACTTAGCAGATTTTGTGCAATACCAGGAGCCTTCCCGGATCCCCACTGCTTTTGGCTGCCTGTCATTTTTTATCACAGATCTTCGCTGCTCAGCATCCAAGTAGGAGCCTGTCACTAGGGGTCAGTGCCACATCTCAGTTCTGCCTGGAAGAATTGCTGCCTCTCGTTATGCTGCTTAATTGATCCTGGAGAACTGCCATCAAAGCAATGGGGGTCCAGGAAACTGATACCCAGGGGGGGTGCTGATGGCTGAGGGCCTGTTTGCTGCTGGGGGGGACTCACAGCTCTAGGGGTTTCAGCACCCGTATCACCTGTGGGTCCCCCAGCCCTGAGCCTCCCAGCAGGGAGGTGCCAGGAGCCCTGAGCCCAGCCAGCAGCTCTCTGCAGCCACAGCTGTAGGCACCAGGGAGGAGACATGCTTGGCCACAGCTGTTGGCTGTGTTAGGTGGGGCTGCTGGCCCTGAGCACAGGTGTGGGTCAGGGTCCTGGGCTGCGTCAGGTCGCACAGGTTTGGCGCTGGCTTTGGCAGTTTCTTTAAACACAAAATATCTTTGTTGTTGTGTAGCTCAAGCGGGCACTTGGGGCATGGGGGAAATCTTTACAGGCATGCATTTACCAGGATATGTGCATATAGAGAGAAAATGTTCTGCATATATGTTGTTGTCAGTTTGTTGTGTGCATCTTACAGCCTTCTCATCCACTGGCAGCAGCAGTCCTGCATTGTGTTCGTTTTAGTAGCTGTGGCTCTGGGAAGACCAACATGGAAAGAAATAATAAAAGCTTTTGGCCTCGAGTGAATAGAGAGCTGAGGAAGAAGAGCTCTGCATCCCAGGGCAGCTGAGAGGTGTCTGAGGTGTCTTTGGTTGAACAGAAGATAAAATGAGGATACAATACGAGAGTTACGTGGCTGTGTTTGAGTGCAGAGCAGTTTGACTCAGTGCCCAGCGCTGCACGGAGTGCTCCAGGAGCTGTGGTCTGACTGAGCAGCCATCCTCATCAGCAGGGAAGGAGAGGAGTGCTCACTGCAGGGACTAAGGGAGCATTTAGGATGAGCATTGTGCTTTTCACGTTTAAAGAGCTTTTAGAAGAACTGTTATGGAGTGTACCTGGTCTGTGGCTTAACTGGTGGGCAGCAGACTGATCCCCTTGGAAGCCAGCCCTGGGGGCTTGGCTGCGTGACCATGGTCCCCATAGGACATCAAAAAGCAGTCATGTCTCTTCTTGCAGCTTTGTGACCCTCTGGGTGAACCACAGCTTTTCTCAGGTGGGATCGAAGGTAAACATGCCAAATCTGCTGTTCTCAACCATCCCTGCTTCAGTGCCCCAGGCCACCAATGGCCACAGACCCTACTGTGGCTATGCAATGGGAATACAGCTGTAGGATGGAGGAAGCATGCAGGAGCAGATGTCATGGGAAGGACACGTGTGCCTGCGTGTGGGCAGCTGCCAGCACTGCCAGGATGTGAACCAAGACAAGAGCTGGTGGCCTGGCTTGTGTCACTTGTGCTCATCAGTTCCTGGTGCCACAGGGATGGAGTGTCTGGCGGGGCTGGGGGAAGGAGGAGGAGGGTGGCAGCCTTCCTGGAGCTGTGGCTGGGGAAGAGCTATCAGCTGAGGCTCTCTTGAACAGCCCTGGTGGTGGTGAGGGGCACAAGGCAGGTGGGCCTCAGCCCTCATTCAGGGACATCCAAATTTACAAGGGTGACACAAAGCATTGCGCTGCAATCCCAGGGTGTTGGAGGGGATGGGAGAAAGCAAGGAGCTGGTGTGCTGTTGGCATGGCCAGAGATGGCAGAGGAGCTGTGCTGACGCACATCTGGGACAGGGAGGGTGCAGGATGGAGCTGGGATGTGAGATAACGAGTGGCCATGGGGCGGGCCGGGTTTCCTTACTGCTGAGGATGTGTGCCTGATGCTTCCATTGATGAAAATACAGCTGTGCTCCCAATCATGGCCAGGGGAGAGATGGGGACTGCGGTTCCCTACAGGGCAGCTGCTACAGATGGCTTCATGTGTGTCCTGCTCAGCCAGATGGGCTGGATCCCTCCTCCTCCCTCCCCAAACACCTTCTTGCTCTATTTTCCCTTCCCAACAGAGAGATGCCACATCCCAGCATCTTCTCCTGGGGTTACATCCATAGCCCTAAAGTGTCTCGCTCCATCCCCAGGCTGAGTGATGCGGGTGCCCATGCAGGAAACTTGCCCAGCCTGAGAAGCCAGAAGAAGAGGAGCCCAAGTTGGAAAAGCAAGAATCAGAATGGGCCAACCAAGGCAGAAGTGGGGACGGAGCGCAGGCGGTGAGTCCTGCAGTGCCACGTCGCTGCTCATTGTTCATTGTTCCCTCCTGGCTGAGCGGAGCCAGTGCGGAGACAGGACACGATAAGGGAGGAGAGGGCACTGCTCTGGTTCCTGCTCTCCAACAGCTTGTTTCCTCACTCACCTGACCTCTCCTTAGGTAAACTCAGTGCTTTGCCTCTTACAGTTTGCTTTGCTCTCAACACAACGCGGGGCTCTCAGAAAACAGCCCGGCTCTATTAATAGCCCACAGGGTTGCCAAATCCCTTCTGTATGTTGAAAGAACGGCTGCAACACCATGATTCAGCCCTCAGTGGTAAGAAAGGAACTGTGCTGGAAGGGTCCTGGCCTGGAGGGCCATGTCCAATGTGGAGTAGAGGTGGGGACGGCCCTTTGCTCCATTGGCCATCGATTTCTTGGCTTGCTTGCAACACAAACAATTGTATCGCTAAACTCGGTCTTGTTCCTTGCTGCTGGCAGATGCCCAAACTACAGAGCTGAACTTGATGGACTTGTGTTGCATACACACCTGGAATGGAGGAAAAACAGGACCACCTCAAAGGGGGCAAAGCCATGGACGAGTCACTGCAGTTCCTTGGCACTCAGGTGGGGATGAAATCCACCATGTCCCTGTCCCAGCATTTCTCTGTGACCTGTTCTGCCAGGAGGAGAGGGATGGCATCTCCTTGGAGCCCTGTTGAGTTTCCTATCTTGGGGTCTCGTCTCCAGCAGCTGGGCTCATTGGGAGCCGCCTGTGCTGGCAAATGGGAGCTTCAGAAGGATGGGTGACCCTTGGAATGCTCTCGGTAACCCTGTGTGCAGCCTGGGGGATGTGGGGGCTGTGAGGAGAGGAGGGGCACGGGGTACCCCAGGGGTGCAGCTGGAGGATGCTCTGCTAGGATCTCATCCCAGTGTAGAGGTGAGCAGAGGAGGGAGCCCCAGCTGTGAGCAGCCCAGGCACCAACACCAAGGCAAATATTTAGAAAGGCAGATATTGCCCAAAAATAAATGCAAATGTTTTCAGGAGCAAAGCTGGAACAGTGAAAGAATCCATGGGCAGCGGCGTGAGCCACCCAGCCCAGGGGACAGAGCAGGGCCAGCTCCTGGCCACTTACTGCCCTGCCTGCACGGTATGCAGAGTCTTCAGGGCTTTTTTTGGCTGAGCTTCTTGGAGACACCAAATCCCCATGGCCCTGCATGGCTGTGAGCAGCGGCTCTGCCTTTGCAGGGCGGCCAGATGTGCTCGCGGCCACCAGCTGTGTGGGCACACGGTGACTCAGCCCACTCCCGTTGCATATGCAATTATTGCATATGCAGAGCCTGGCAGCCCTCTGGCTCCTGGGGGTGTGCTGAGTCACCCAGCCAGGTGCAGGCCTGCCAGCCCTCACGGGACATCAGCACAGCTGGAGCATGGGGGAACGTGCACTCTGGTGACCCCGCATCCTGCCACCACATCCCCAAAGCACCCACTGCTGGCTGTGTTCCTTAAGGGATATGCGGGGGAAGAGGCTGAGGGATGCAGCAGGTCCCAAAGGCAGGCATCCTGCTCTGAAAGCCTGGCACACAACCGGATCTGTGTCACCAAGCAGGCACCAGGCACCAGTGGCATCTGGAGCTGGTTCCTTGGCGGCGATGGCGAGCACAGAGCGCTGCTCCAGTCCGCATGTTTCCGTGTTTGCCTCCCGCTAAAACCCCCTCTTTTTTCCCCAAGCCACCACTGGCTGCCCTGGGAAGAATGTGGTTTCTAAAAGGCGTCAAAACCCAACCCGTGGCCAAGTGTGGGCGTGAGCCCAGCTCACACCCAGACTGCACATAACCCCACTGGCTCTTAATGAAAAGTGCAACAAACAGAAGTTCACAGCCCTCTAGAGCACAAATCCAGGGGGCTGGGGTCAGCAAGGACCCAAAGGAACCTATCGCTGTTCCTGTTGGCTCAGGATGGAGGCAGCAGTGAGGCACTGCAGGTGCAGCAGCCCTTGAGGAGCACCAGGAGTTGGTTTGAGCTCATCTTCCTCCCTGCACAGCTCAGATTTACCCTGGGAGCTGTTTATTGGGATGGTACACTCAGTGCAATGGGGAGTGGAATCCGAAAGTGTGACCATGACATCAAAAGCCAGGATCGATGAAGGGAAAGCCACCAGAAACACTGCGGGTCCTTCTTTCCTCGCCCTGTGATTTGCAGCTGGATATGGGTCAGGAGCTGGGCACTTTGGTGGCCATAACACTGCTATGGTGTCACCTATCCCCACCATTCTGGATCACAGGACACAGAGACCTGGGGTCATATCACTGGAGTGATGTGCACCATAATTATATTTGTGCTGAAGACAACAGGACACAGCTCCAGCCAGAACCAGGTCTCTGGCATTTTGCTTTCTCTCTGCTGCCCGATTCCCAGGGAATGGGAAGGGCTTTGCAACACAGCCAGGCTCCTCATGGCAAAGCTTCAACTATTCTCCGGCCAGGCGATGAAGCAGTGCTGGAGGAGCAGGGCCAGCTGGCTCTTCCCAGCTATTTCCCCATGCTCATAGGCTCAGCAGCCCAGCCCAGAGCACAGCCCACTGCTCCTGCTGCCCCCACGTCTTCCACCTCCTGGTGGCAGCGGCGGAGCCTGGGTGGGATGTGGGATGCAGGGACACCCAGCTGGGAAATGTGGACACCCCCACCCCGTCTCCTTTTTATGATAAGGAAGATTTCACCTGGTCTAAAACCAAGGGTTTGAATTTCCTCCGCTCTTGTTACAGGGCGGTGGTCACTTGTGATGAATTTGGGGTGGGCAAGCAGGCTGCTGATGGCTGCTGAACATCTCCATCTCCATGCCAAGTGTCTCCATCCCAACACTGAGCATCTCAAATTCCAACGCTGAAAGTCTCCATCCCAATGCTGAACATCTCCATTCCAACGCTGATTATCTCCATCTCTCTGTCTCACTGCCGAACATCTCCATCCCAATGTCGATCGGCTCCATCCCACAGTTGAACGTCTCCATCCCAATGCTGAATGTCTCCATCCCAACAGTGAACATCTCAAATTCAAGACTGAACATCTCCATCCCAATGCTGAACATCTCCATTCCAACACTGCTTGTCTCCATCTCTCTGTCTCACTGCTGAACATCTCCATCCCAGTGCTGAACATCTCTATCCCAAAGCTGAATATCTCCATCTCCATTTTCTGAAAAACACCTTGTGAGAGTCTTAGACCGTCAGGAGGGATGAGGACCTTGTGGTGACACCCAACAAGAATGGAGATTCCCCCAGAATGTTCCCTGTTAGAAACACATGCCCAGTGCCGAGCCCTGGGGTAAAGCCAAGGCTGTGAAGCTCCCCGTCTTCCTTCCCACTCCTGGCAAAGCTCTGCCCTCCGTCAGCCAAACAATCCTGCCCTGTCCCTGTGCCCTCTGGCTCCAGCTGGCTCTAGCAAAACTGAGCTGGGGACAGCACAGTTCAACAGAGTGTAGAGCAGCGCTCGGAGCATGGCAGTGCAGAGGCAGTGCCCAAAGCAAACACAGTCCTGCGAACAAATCCTTCCCAGCTTAGTGCCCCCTTCTAAAAACACAGAGTGTCTTCAGAAAAATGTGAGAAAACATGAGCTGCTCACCCCGAGAGGGAAGAAAGTATGGGAACCATAGGATGGAGCCTGCTGGCTGCAGCCATGTCCCCGTTGCAGAGGATCCTGAGGCCATCGCGATGCCCGGGGAGGGCTGAGCTCCCTGAAAGAGCATCTGGATGATGAATGTGGAGTTGAAAACCTCTTACAGAAGGGATGTGCCACAGCAGCCCGCTTCAGCTCCCTCTCCAAGAGAGATTATTAATTATAAACATTGCAAATCTTCGTGATTCATACTCATAATTGCAGTGCATCCATCACACACTGGGAAATCATTAAGGGAAAGCATGGGCTGGAGGCACGGGGCAATTGCAACCGTTGCTGTTGGGGATGAGCAGGAAAGCGTCATGCACGGGAGGAAGAGTGGCCCCAGTGCCCCTCTTGTGCAATGGCTCAGCAGAGGGGAGAGGCACTGGGAGGATGCTCAGAGGGGGAAGTGGCCTCTCGAGCAGCCCTGGCTCTCCTGGGGCTGGTTGTCCCATCTCGGGCAGTTCTGCCTGCAGGGAAACTTGCACAGCCATTCCCAGCAGCCAGACATGCCAGGAAGCATTTTGCCTCTTCTCCATCCTCATCTTCAGCATCTTCGTGCTCTTCAAATGGTGCTGGAGAGGTTCAGGTTGGATACTGGGGAAACATTATTTTCTGAAACAGAGGTGATGCTCTGGCACAGGTGGCCAGGCAGTGGTGGAGGTGTCCAAGAACCATGGAGATGTGGCACTGAGGGAAATGGACAGTGGGCATGGTGGGAATAGGCTGGAGTTGGGCTTGGGAATCTCAGAAGTCTTTTCCAAGCCTATTGGTTCTGTGATTCCCTATCCACCCCATGGACATGGTCCTGCAGTGGGAGTGGGGGCTGCGGACGCACAGCTGGGGACACCCAGGGGACAGAGGTGGTGGGCTGGTGCCCGTGCCAGGGACACGGGAACACTGGGCCAGGTGCAGAGAGCCCTGGATGTGGGCTCCCCAGGGCCAACCGAGAGCCATCACGGCCTGAAAGGGGCTGCTCCTGTTCCCAATTGGATGGAAAAGGTCTGTAGGGGAGGAAATAGCAGCCACTCACGGCAAATAAATGCTCTCTCGTGTATGCATCCACTCGGCACAACAAACTCCACCAACCCTCAGTGATCCATGGGGCCAAAGCTCTGGTAGCACGAATGTCTGGGGATAAACACAGGCAGAAGCAAACAGCTCTGGAATGGCTTCGTGTAAACACAGCCAGAGCTCTTTTCAACTCTGCTCCAGGCTGCGTCTGCTTTGAAATCTCACATCTGTCCCGGCCAACACCGTCCCCTCCTGCTCTTCCCTCCCACCCATAGGAGATATAACCCCAGGCCCAGTGTGCCCTGGTGCTGGCACTGGGGAGAATAAAAAATAATTTAAAAAGTTAATAACAGTGATTTTAAAATTGAAGTTCAGCAGACAGGAAGGTCTTGCTGGGAAAAACATGGCTGGAGAGGTTTGTGTGAAGGGGCTGATTATGGAGGCTGGGGAAAGTGAGACAGCTGAGGATGGTCTGCATAAGTGTGTGCTGCCCAAACCTTGTGGGACAGGGACAGCAATGGGGTGGGATGAGAGTGGGGATGGGGGTGGGGACAGAGATGGGGACAGGGACATGGGTGGGGATGGGGTGAGAATGAGGATGGGTACAGGGGCAAGGATAGGGATGGAGGTGAGGATGGGAACAGAGATACAGGTGAGGATGGGATGGGGATCAGATGAGAATAGGGATGGAGATGGGGATGAGAATGGGGAAGGGGACGAGGATAGGGATGGAGACTGGGATGGGAACAGGGATACGGATGGCGATGGGAATGAGGATGGGGATGGGATGAGAATAGGGATAGGAATGGGAATGGGGATAGAGAAAGGGATGAGGACAGGGATACAGCAGGGGATGAAATAGGTATAGGGACAGGAATGGGGATGGGGAAGGGAAGGGAAAGGGATGGTAAAGGGCTCAGCCAGGCTCCTCTCCGTGCAGCACCTTTGGGCTCACAGAGCTCTGTGCCTGCAGCAGGAGCCTCCCCATGCACAGCAGTGGCATCTGCATCAGTGGCTGCATCAGGAAGAGCCTCAGCTTTTGTCATTCCTTTGGGCTTTCCAAAATGGATGCAGGTTGCAGGAGGGCCATGAGAGTGGGAAGAAAAGCAGTGCCCTGCTGATCTCCTTCATTCTTGCTCAGCATCCTTGCTCTGGGATGTCCTTACCTCCATAGAATCACAGCATCCTAGGATGGCCTGGGTTGCAGAGGCCCACAGTGCTCACCCAGCTCCAACCCCCTGCTGTGTGCAGGTCGCCCAACCAGCAGCCCAGGCTGCCCAGAGCCACATCCAGCCTGGCCTTGGATGCCTGCAGGGATGGGGCACCCACAGCCTCCTTGGGCAACCTGTGCCAGTGCCTCACCACCCCCTGGCTGAAAAACTTCCTCCTCAGATCCAACCTCAACCTGCCCTGTCTCACTTTCAAACCATCCCCCCTTGTCCTGTCACCACCCACCCTCACAAACAGCCGTTCCCCTCCTGTTTATCCGCTCCCTTCAAGCACTGAAGGCCACCATGAGGTCTCCCCACAGCCTTCTCTTCTCCAAGCTCTTTTCCATACACTGTGGCTTGGTGTGTTGACCGCTGCAAGACCCGGCTCACGGAGCAGAGAAACAAACTTCTTTCACTTTTCAGGAGTTTTTCTTTCAGCCACGAGTTGGCAGAACCGCAGCACCAGCAGGGCGGGCGGGGGCTGCTCTCTGCGCCCGAGCTGTGCTTAGACTTACGGTCTGCCATAGCTCTGTCTGGGCTGCACGTGACCAGCTCCGAAATCCCAGGACCTTTGCTCTCCCTCACCCATCAGCCCCGCTGCTGAGGATGCTATAACAGGGGTAAAAGCCCAATGAAAGGGGTTTGCAGGAGAGATCGTAGCGTGCAAGCAGGGCAGGGAGCAATAGGTCGCGCTCAGCCATGGCTTGTAATTTTTATAGTCTTTCCAGAGCCAGATGCTTGACATTAGTTTGACACTGTTGAGGCTCTTGTTTCTGAAGACTCAGATAGCTTTGGGAACCGCGGCGGTGCTGACAGATCTGCAGCATTTCCCCGTGGACCACATTGCTCGGGTGGATGCGGATGTTTCCACGATTCAGAGAAATCCACTTAAAAAAAGCAGCCGGGCACGTGAGAGCCGTGCTGAAACGTCTGCTTCCCTTCCCATTGCCAGCAGCTGAGTGGGAGCAAGGGAAACCCATTGGTGATTTTAGGCTGTTCGCCGCGTGGGCACCAGAGCGCATCCGCGAGCATCCGCAACGCGTGCCCAACTGGGATGGCTCTCACCATTGGGTTTTCCCATCTGAGGAAAAGCCATTTATCCCCATTTGTGATACAAAGAGAGGCGGTGGAGAAATCATATTATCTCATATATCATCTGGATGCTCTTAAGGGTGAGGATTCTCTCCACGGGAAAGTGCCAAAGCCGTGCAGATCTGCTGCATGCACACATCCCTAGAGCAAACAAACGCGGATGTTTTAGGGCTCACCCTTGTGCTGGTAGCTTTATTTTTGGCTCCCAGCCCTTGCTGGGTCTGTACAAATGTCCCATGGTGTTTTCAGCTCATCCTCACGCTCCCCAGCTCTTCCATACTCATTGGGCATCCCAACGATTCCCACCATGGAGTGTCCCCCGGGTGCTCTCCATGAAGACAGGATGTCCCCATCCCTCCCCATTGTGCGTGCCTTTGTGCTTGGATGCTGCTGGCCTCTGCTCACGGGTAACAGCTATAGGATGAGAGATGATGGACTCAAGTTGTATCAGGGGAGGGCCAGAATTTCTTCTCCAAAAGAGTGGTCAGGCACTGACCCGGCTGCCCAGGGAGTGGTGGGCTCACTGTCCCTGGAGGTGCTCAGAAGAAGTGTATGTGTGACACTAAGGGACGTGGGCAGTGGGTATGGTGGGGCTGGGCTGGGCTTGGGGATCCTAATTAGAGGTTCTCTCCAGCCTTAATGATTCTATCATTCTACAATCTGGGCCAGCACAGGAGCCCTCCCCCCACAGGATCCAGTGCCAGCCCCAGCACCCACCCCCTCCCCAGTTTCCCCCAGCTGTGGCTGCAGGAGAGTGGAGCCAGGCATGGAGCTGAGCCCCTCCCTCCCACATTCCTCCCCCATGCATGAGCTGCAGGAGCCGTGGTCAGGTATGGGCTGGGACAAAGAACTTGGAAGTCCCCGAGCAGCCAACATGAAGTGGGAAGCGGGAGAGGCTTCATCCACTACCAAAAATCCAAAATGTTAAATATATACATAATGGAATAACATTATATTGTATATATTTATCAATAAATGATAGATGTATACCACTCATAGATTACAGGTGGGGCCCCGGGCAGCTTGAACTGGTGGGGGGCAGCCAGCCCATGGGTTGGGCTGGGGGCTGCGTGGTCACTTCTAACCCAACCGTGCTGTCATCCTATGGCATCCTCACAACCCTGCCCAGAAATGTTCCAAAACAAGCCAGAAACCAGGAGAAAATGAGCAAATAAGAGGGCAGAGATAAGAAACGCTGAAGGGAAGGCCACGGGTAACAGCACGACACGCGGGTGCGTCGCATTTCAGCAGAGCAGACGCTGGTTGAGTTGACGAAGGTTGAATTAATTTGGGTATTCTAATAGGTCCTGCTTGACGCTAATAAAAGCGACATTTTGTGCAGGCTCATGGCTCAGGATGCAGTTAATTATGGCCTTGCGAAGCTCTCACTGAGGAGCTTTTCTGGTCTGATAGAAAGAGCTGGACCAGCTGCGGCAGCGGCCAGGGGTGGCTGAGGCTGGGAACAGCACTGAGTTGTGGCCAAGTGGATGCAGCAGGATGGGCACTGGGAGCTTTTCCCTAGCCCTACATATCCCACTGGGGAGCCAGAAAGCTCCCCAACAGCATACAAGCAGCAATTAGTGGTCAGCAGCCAAGCTGGTGGCTGGAGCTTGTAGTATGCATGGAGCTGTTGCTCCCATCCCATCCAATTTATCCCGCCCCATCCCATCCCATCCCATCTAATTCCATCCCATCCCATTCCATATCATCCCCTCCCATCCTATCCCACCCCACCCCATCAGTCCCTATGGATGGCCCCAGTTGCTCCCCTTACCACCACATGCCTCAGTGGGATGTGGCCCCTCTATTCCCAATGGGGTTTTTCCATTCTTTGCATGCCAGGCAGCCTTTCCTGCTGGTTTAGGATTGGGCAACTTGTCCCGAAATTCCACCGTGAGCCACCGTGTCACCACCAAATAAAGCAGAAGAGCTCCTGGCTGTTCCCAACGTGTGTTTTGGCTCATTTTCAAGCTCTCTCTGCAACACGAAAGGCCCAGAAACTGCTGTGCCACAGCTGCATGCAGAGAAGTGGGGTGGGTGATGCGGAGCAGCCTTCTCCAGAACCCACCCCAGCCCTGCAGCCATCCCCGGGCTGCAGGATTGCCAGAAAGCCGTCGGCAGGGCTTGAGCAATCGCATCCCATGCTGACATCTGCCCACACGCGCTTCGGAGGCCAGTAAACTTCCTGTGGATGTTGGCTGGCTGACAGGAGTGACATAAATTCTGCCCTTTTTTTAGAGGTTGGGTTTTTTTTCCCCTTATTTTTGTTGTTAAAACAGGTAGGTGCTCTGCCCCTGGTTTTAGGCACAGCGGTTTTGGGGTTTCCATTTCTGCACAGCCCCTGAGGTAAGGGTCTTTCTGCAGCTTGGGGATAAGCTGAGGTTCCCCACCCCTCTACAAGGCTTGGATTGCTCTCACCATCCGTGATGCATGGGATACCCTCACATCTACGATGCTACACGGGTTGCTCTTATGTTCTGTGATGCTTCACAGGTTGTTCTCCTATCTGTGATGCCATGAGCAGATCGATTCCCTCAGCATAAAACCACACACAGCTCCTTCCAGTGACATTTATTACACGGGGGTTTTACACTGATGCCATATAGGAGAGCTTCACATCTCTGCCCCTTTGGCCTTTTTTTGGGCAGAGTTCTCCAACAGAAAGGCCACGCCATCTGCAATAGCACAAAGACATCGCTTTGGTGGGACACTGCAGCATCCCAGTGGTGGTGGGGCCACGGGGACGAGTGCCACCAGGCAAGTCCCCACGGGAAGGACTGTGGGGATGAGACCTTCTCCTCCACGCCAACCCCAAACCCAAAGCCCTGGGAATGGTAAAACAGGGACAAAAAAAAATTCCTTGCAAAAAGGGAATCTTGGAGAGGCCACATGGCCACAGTGGCCATCAATGCTGGGCTGGCACCATCCAGAGCCTGACATTGCCAGGAGGAGGACAAACAGACACAGACACACAGAGCCACAGTTGATACACAGCATTCCCTTGGGCAGAGGACAGAGGGGAAAGGAAGAAGTGGGGCCGACCTCCTCCCTCTGACACCTCCTCTCCTGCCCATCCCTGCTGAGCTGGGTGTTGGTGGTGGACCCGCACGCGTGCCCACACTTCTCCACCATCCTGAGATGGAGATCCTCAACAGCATCCCCACCACAGCCCTCCATGGGGCACGACTCGCCCCACCCCACGGTGTTAGTGATGCCTGATGTTCCAGTCCCGTCCCACCAGCATCACCTTCCACCCACGTTGGCTTGGCGTGGCACCGACTGCAGCCCCGTCCCACCTTACGGCAGTGACGTCCCTTCTGAAGCCAGGAAACAGAGCCCACCCAAAGTGAGCCCAGCCTGTTGGCTGCCTCCTTCTGCACCTACTGCCCGCTGGGCTCCAGCTTTGTTTTTGCAGGGGTCGGGCACTGCGTATCCTGTCTGCCTGGGGACAGCTGGCAGCACAGCACGGAGCGCAGCACCCGCAGCACCGGCGGCCGCAGGATGGCGAAGACCCAGGGATCAATGATGGGGTTGATGGAGAGGAAGCGCAGTGCCAGCAGGTCCCAGTCGTGGTTCTCGCTCTGGCTGAACTTGTTGACGTAGGCACAGATCTGCAAAAAGCAACAGGGGAAAATGGCAGGGATTTGGTGGGCCAGGAGGCTGGCAGGCAGGCGGTGGTGCTTCTCAAGTGGTGACGGGGAAATGAGTGCTGTCACAGCACATGGTCTGCTTCCACTGGCTTAAACGAATTTCCTGCTAATGAAAGCCAGGTCTTGCGCTCTCATTTTCGCATGCTTCATTCAGCCCTAACGCAATTAACCCGATTGCTGCTCAAGGAAGCAGTGAGCAGTGGACAAATCTCACTGAACGGGCTGAAGGCACGGGACGGAGAGGTCCCGGGGTGTGTGTCCGCCCCGGCGGTGCACCCTGACATGTGCCGACTCATAGCAGCTTATGGGGCTTCCTGGAAGCGTGACTCAGCACGCCTTACTCACACGGGGCCGTCGCCTCCCCCTCACTCCAGAACATGAGGGATGCTTGGATGCTGAGGGCTGTGGGGTGCGAGCATCCCTCCTGTGGGTCAGATCCATGGGGTACCACATGGGGACGGTGCCCCCACGGTGCTGCCAGGCTTGGGGCTTTTGGGGAGGGAGGTTTGGTGGCTCTGTGGTACAGTAACCTCAAGGTTCACATGTCAGGGCAGCCCATTAGAGGGGTGGCTGAAAAGAGAAAGTGTCACTTTGCTTGGTTTGAGAAGCTGCCAAAAGGCAGCCTCAATGAAACCCATGTGGGAGCCGGGCAGTGGGAAAGGAAAAGCCGACGCATTTTTGGGCACGGCTGACATCTGCCATGGGATCCTCTTTGGCCACACTTTCCCACCCGCCAACCCTCAGCAGACCCCGGCGTCCCACTCCCTGAAGACTGCAGCATCCCAACCCAACGGAGCGTGTGGGCCCATTGATGGGAGATCTCAGGATGCTGTCTGGATCCTGGGATGCTCGCGAGCTCACGGCCGTCACTGTTTTGTCTCTTCTCTCTCTTAAAACCCAGACAGCCTGGCTGGGCTGCAGGCTGCGGTTACATTATCTTCCCCCGGGACTCTTCCTTCTGTGAGTGCAAAGGGAAGGTAGCATCCGCCTGAGCCCACGAGCACAAAATTAGTGCTGGCAGCACGCCTAACCCTAGCGGGGCTTGCTCCTAATGGGAAAAAACAATGGTAAAATCTCCTCCTGCAGCCTTGGGCTCACACAGGTGGGTGCTGGAGGTGATGGGAAGAATGCAGTGCTATTGGGGAAACATAGCATGGGGGAGCTGGAAGCAGCCCCAAGAGGGGGGAGAGTGGTGCAGGGTCTGCTTATGCAGCATTGATACATGAGATCCTCATACGAACCAGCACAAAGATGTTTTCCTCATCCGCATCCTTAACCCCAACCCCATTCCCATCCCTATCCTCAACCTCATCCCCAACCCCAACTTCATCTCCAACCTCATCCCCAACCCCAACCCAATCCCTACCCCCATCTTCCCAATCCAGCTCCTTGGTCTGACACAGTGAGTGCTCAGCCCTTGGGCTTGGGAACCATTTGGTCCAAGAGACACAGGTGTGCCTCTGCAGGGTGGGAGGGCACTGCTGCCATCCGCTCATCTCACTGCTGGTGTTGGGAATCCCTCCTTTCGACTGCCAAGAGTTTGGGGTCTCCCAAGTTTGGGGAGAAAAATCATGTTGACCTCAGCCCTTCAGTTTTGGGCAGCAGCATGGAGCATCACCCAGAGAGCTGTGGGTGCCCCATCCTTGGAGATGCCCAAGGCTGTGGATGGGTCCTGGGCAGCCTGAGCTGGGAGTCACCCAGCCCACAGCAGAGCTTGGAAATGAATGATCTTTGAAGTCCCTTCCAACCCAACCGTTCTACGATTCTGCGATTCTACGAGTCCACAAGTCTGCGATTCTACGAAACGGGGAGAGGCGGCGGCACTCACCGTGAAGGGCAAGGAGCAGATGACGAAGGTGATGGTCATGATGGCAAGGAGCAGGAGGTGGTCGATCTCCTCGGCCATGGAGAAGATGCGGCGGCTGCAGCCCCCCACCACTCGCGGCTGCTCGAGCGTGGCCAGCCGGCGCGTCCTCTGCCCGCGGCGATGCATGCGGGCCAGGTTGGCGATGACGCTGAGGTTACACAGCAGCACCGAGAGGATGAGGAAGAGGAGTAAAGTGGCGTAAAGCAACGAGAAGGTGACGTGCAAACCGGCTGCCTTGTGCCGGCCCTCGTCCGCGCGCATCTGGATGAAGCACCAGGTGCCGGGGCAGTACTGCACGTAGCGCCCGAAGCCCAGCAGAGGCAAGGAGCAGAAGGCTGCTGAGAAGGTGTAGATGGCCGGGAGGGCCACCAGCCCGGCGCGGGGGCTGAGGAAGCGCTCGTAGAAGTAGGGCCTCCCCAGGGCCAGGCAGCGCTCCAGCGCCATGGCGAAGAGGACGAGCATGGTGGCGAGGCCGAAGAAACTCATGGCAAAGCCGAAGTAGAGGCAGATGTGCCCTCCCCGCCCCAGGGCGTTCAGCGTCAGGTTGCGGTGGTAGGAGGCCAGCACGAAGGGGCTGACGGAGCAGGTGCCCAGCAGGTCGGTGACCACCAGGGCCAGCACCAGGACGTGGAACAGGGACGGCGGGCGGGCGCGGGGCGGGCGGCGGCAGCGCAGCAGCAGCCCCAGGGCCAGCAGGTTGCCCAGCAGCCCGGCGGAGAACATCAGCGCGCTGACCAGCGGCCGAGCTCCGGCCGCCAGCGCTTCGCCGTGCCCGCACGGCTCCCGGCCCGTCCCGTTCATCCCTCCGCCGCCGCCCGAATGCCGTCGCCGCCCGCCCGCCGCCCGCAACGCCCCGCCCCGCTCCGCCCCGGGGCCGGGCTGCGGCTCCAGGGGGTCCGCGCAACCGGGGGGCCGGCGGGGAAGGGGCGTGCGGGGCGGGAGGGGCCGCCCGGGGCTCCGGTGATGGGGGCGTGGGGGCGCGGAGACCCCCGGCGCCGGTCGGGGAGCCGCGACGCGCGGCGCATCCCGCTGCCGGGCTGGGAGCCCCGACGTTCCGCGCGTCCCGGTGCTGAGCGTGGGTCCTCTGCTGCCGGAGAGACCCGGTGACGTCCGCGGGTATCGGGGCACCCAGACTCGCTGGATTCCCAGTGTGCCAGTGTGGGACCCCCAGTGCGGATTTAGGAGCCATGACACGATGCTGATCTGGGAGCCATGACGTGATGCTGATTTAGGAGCCATGACACCACTCGGCGTGGAGTTTGGAGCCTCGAGGCACAGCGCACACTGATGCTGATGTGGGAACCTTGGTGCACGCTACGTCCTGGTGCCAATCTGGGAGCCTCTGGCTCATGGTGAGCCCCAGTTGCGGTGTCACTGAAGGATCCCCAATGCACTGTGAGATCCAGTGCTGATCTGGGAGCCCTGGGCTCACGATGATCCCCAGTGGAGATTCAGGAGCCCTGATGTACCCAGATGTTGACTTGGGAGGCACAACGCACAGCACATCCCTGTGCTGATGTGGGAGCCTCGGAACACAGTGAGCCACAGTGCTGAGTTGGGAATCCCAACACACAGAGCACCCCAGGGCTGACTTGGGAACCCTGGGCTCATAACAAGTCCCTGTGCTTATGTAGGAGCCCCATGCTGACGGCAAGCTTCACTTCTGGTGTTTCTGCAGGAGCCCAGATGCACAGTGAGATCTAATGCTGATTTAGGAGCCCCAGTGATGATCTGGGAGCCCTCGGTGCACCATGAGCCACAGTGCTGATTTGAGAGTCCCAGGCTCACAGCAGGAGCCTCAATGCACACTGAATAGCAGTGCTGATTGAAGAGCCCCAGGCAGACACCAAGCCCCACTGGTGTCGGGCAGCCTGTAGGGGATCCCCATCTGTGGAGATGGGACCCCACAGCCCCAAACTGTGTGGGTGCTGCAGGCACTGAAGCTCACACAAGTCCTGAGTGGAAAAAAAAAAAGCCAGGATTGGGATGGGCACAGACAACCTTGAAGGTCCCTTCTAACTCAGTCCATTCTATGATGGCTTGGGCTGGATGGAGCCCTGGGCAGCCTGATCTGGTGGTGAGCACCCAGCCCATGGCAGAGGTGGGGTTCTGGGGGCTGTGAGGTCCCTTCCAACCCGACCATGCTCTGATCCAACCATGGATCCAGCCCAAGGAGGGTTCAGCCACACCTCTTATCCATACCCCAGTGGTCACCCACCTGGTGCCCGTTGGTCCCCCAAACCCAACAATAATGTGCACGCTGCTTTCTGCCATACACATCTTCATTGCTGTGTTTTTCGAGTTCCCTTTGGTAACAGGAACTTCGTCAAGGAAATATGCTGAGGGCAAACTCCAGTGCTGGGTGAGCTGCGGTTTGTGACAGCACCTTCACTTCCGATGTGCCGGTTTGGTTCGGTTCCCCAGCAGAACCCTATGGAACACTGAGTCCAACTCAGCTCTGCGCAGGACCTCAAAAACCAGATGGTAAATGCTGGGCAAGCAGTGCCAACCCATGGGGCGAAGCATTACGAGCAGCAGTGTTCCCACAGGGGCTGCTCCCAACCACTGCTGCTCTGTATCACAGCCTGGGCTCTCCTGGAGCCCGTTTTCCTTGCGCTAATGGAGCCTTAAATACCCACGTGGGCTTCGGGCTTCTCCAGCGGTTGCCTCTGATGGGATATTTTTGCAATCACAGGAAAATCGCTGGGTTTGTCGGTTTGTTTTTCCCGAGCTCCGCAGCAGGAATGCACCCCTTGGTGGTACAGCCCGTCCATTTCTTGGGAAGCGTTTGTTTTCCTCCTCCCGCTTCCATGTTTATCTCCGGGATAACAAGGAGCACATGTCTTCCCTGGGGCTGCTGGCACGGCTTTCCCTGGGAGCAGCCTCGCAGGACTGTCCCACTTGGAGGAAAGCCTCGGGCTTGTCGGAGCACTGCAGGAATCCCACAGAAACTCAGGGGCCGTGCATTGCGCGCTGCAGCCCGCCCAGGCACGTGGGGAGCGGCTGGAAAATGCGCCCAGGCAATGGAACGGGACACGGACAGAGAACAGAGCTGGGAAATGAGCTTTGGCAGCGCCGTTGCCTGGATGGCGTGAGCTGGGAGAGATAGAACAGGCTCGGCTGTGGGGCAGAGCGATGGCTGGGGATGGATGGAGACAGCGGGGACACGGCGACCACAGCAGCACAGCCGCAGGTCACCTCCAGCAGCACCGCGCCGTGTTCACACGGGTTTCTTCTTCCAAATGCAATATCGGTTTGACAACAAAAGTAAACACTGCGCAGAGCTGGCGGGGCACGGCTGCACCTTACAGGGCCGGATAAACACAGGAAGAAGTACGGCTCTGTCTGCTCCAAGGACGTCGTGTGGATGGGGATGGTGGCTGCCGTCATCTTTTTGTCCTAAACTTGTCACTGGAGGCAGCACCCGGAGGGGAAATGGGGCTCTCACTGGGATGATGGTTTGCTTGCACGCTGCAGCGCTGGGTGATCCATCCAAAGCCCTGATTTTTCTCTCCATAGCTGCTCTTATTAACGGGCTGATCATAAAGAGTGGATTAAAATTGTTGCTGTGGGCACCGTCTGAGCGGCACAAACACAGCATCAGTGCTAGGGGGACCTTGAGCCCTGAGCTCAGGTGGGGCTGGGATGATGCACCCACCCTGAGCCCTGAGGCACCATGGGGACAGCCAGGGTTTGGGAACAGCTCAGGGGCAGCCCGGGGATATCTTGGGGACACCCTGCAGATACCCTGGGTACAGCTTGGGGACATCCTGGGGACCACTTGTGTATGACTCGGGGACAGCTATGAGACACCTCAGGGGCATCTTGGGGACACCATGGGTACCCCTTAGGAACACTCTGGGTACAGCATGGGAACAACTGGGGGACATCCTGGGCACAGCTCAGAGATACCCTGGTACAGCCTGGGGACACCCTAGGGCAGCTCCCATGGATAACCCATAGGCACGAGGTGATGGCACCGGGCTCCAAACCACCTTTATTCCGCACGGGGTGGCACACATCCCTCCTCCCAGCACGTCCCCATGGCACTGCCCCATGGCACAGCACCGCCCCAAAGCCACAGGCCAACAACCCCTACACGCTTCCCCAGCGCCGGGTGCTGCCCACACCTCACAAAGCGCTGCTGCACGGCAGCATTCACAGTTCTCCAGGCACCCCCCAGGGTTCCTATCCCGGGGATGGGGCACAGCGCTGCCTGCTCTCCGTCACCATCCGGGCGCTGTCACCCCTGAGTCCTCGAGGCCGACGGCTCGCTCCTGGCTCCCCCAGCTCCTCCAGCACTGCGCTCAGGGGAAGTCGAGCTGCGGGGTGCCTGTCCCACGCCAGCCCTGGGGGCAGAACTGCCCGTCCCCCCCCGGCCCCGTGCTCTTCAGCGTGGCCCTGCGGGAGCCCAGGCGGCGGCACAGGCGGCGCATGAAGAGGCGGAAGACGGAGGTGCGGAAGATGATGAAGACCCACGGGTCCACGATGGAGTTGACAGAGAGGAAGCGCAGAGCGCTGAGGTCAGCATCCTCGTTGAAGTCGGCTGCAAATGCACCCATGTAGGCACGGACCTGGGAAAAACAAAGCAGCTATGAGAGATGCGGCGCAGTGGGAACCGACCTGGGATCTTGGGGACAGTTTGGGGACAGTTTGGGGACAGCTGAGGCACAGTTTGGAGACACCCCAGAGACAGTTTGAGGACACCTCCAGAAGAGTTTGGTGGCAACTTGGGGGCACTCTGGGGATGGCTTGGGGACGCTCTGGAGACACCCTGTGGACGATCTGAGGACAGCTTTGGGATATCCCAGGGACAGCTTGGGGACAACTCGGACACAACTCAGGGACCCCCTGTGGACGCCTTGGGGGACATCCCAAGGACACCCTGGGGACATCTTGAGGACACCCTGACCCACCCCACCTGCGGGACACCCATAACCCCATGAAAGAACAAAGGGAAATATTTGGGGACTGCTTTCCCCAGGTGTGGTTGGAAGGGACCCAATGCCTCTGGGATGGGGTGGGTTTAGGGACAGTGGGGGGGGTCATCGATGGGACTGACACAGTGACCCCCCCCGGGCTGCACAAAGCAGGGGGAGGTATCTCAAGGGGCAAAAGCAATGAGGTGACCTCCCCAGCATGTCTGGGACAGGATGAGGATGATGGGGGGTTGTTAAACAGGGGCTAAAGCAGCGACTAGACTGCCCAGGGAGGGTTTGGTAGCAGTGGAATAACCTGAGCTCCTCCTCCAAAGCGAGGTGGTGGTGATGGGGGTGGGTTATTCCCAAGTGGTGAAATTATGACTTGATCCCAACTTGGCACCTCTGGGATGGTGTGTGTGGGGGGGGTGAGGTGATGGGGTTTTATTCCATAGAAGTTAAAGCACTGAAGCAGTGCATCGGACATGAAGTGGTGCTGGGGTTTTTAGAAGGGGGGCTGCACAATAACCTGTCCCTCTAGGATGGGATGGTGGAACAGGGGGGGCATTCCAAGGGGGTTAAAGCAAGGACCTGACTCCCTCTGACAATGCTGGGCTGGAGATGATGGGTAGGGGGGAGTCATTAAAAGGCATTAAAGCAACGAGCTGAGCCCCCCCCCCCTCCTTGGCACCAGGGGTGGTATGGGGGGGGGGGGGGGGGAGTTATTCCAAGGGGATAAAGCAACAACCCAACCCTCTGGGACAGGGTAATACTGGAGACAGTAAAGCAAGGAACCCCCCAACACCCTGCGGTGTGCATTGCAGCGCTGGGGGGCAAAGCAGTGGAACGACTCCCCCCCACCCCTCACCCCGGGCACCGAGCTGTGCCAAAGGGCGAGGACACAACGTGACCCTGCAGCAAGTGGGGACGGGGCTGCGCCAAGGGAGGGGGACAACCTGCCCCAAGGGAGGGAGGAGAGGCGGGTGAACCCAAGCGGGACGAGAAAGGTTTCACGTCGGGGGGGCACAGCAGCGCCGGGGCAATGGAAGCGATAAAGCGGGGGGGTCCGGGAATGTGTGTGTTGGGGGGGGGGAGGACGAGCAGCGTACTCACGATGAGCGGCAGCGAGCAGACGGTGAAGAGAGCGGTCATGAGCCCCAGCAGCACCAGGTGGTCGAGCTCCTCCATGCGCGGCGCTGCCGGGCCGGGGGGCTGCGCTCCGCGCCGGGGCTGCCTGCGAGCCATGCCGTACAGCTGCCGCATGCTGCACACGTTGCAAGCCGCGATGGCCAGCACCAGCACGCCCAGCACGCTGGCGTACAGCACGGGGAAGCCGAGCTGGCTCGGCCCGCCGCCCGCCATGCGGATGAAGCACCACGTCCCGGGGCAGTACTGCATGGGAGCGCCGAAGCCCAGCAGCGGCAGCGCGCAGAACAGAGCGCACAGAGTCGCGCCCAGCGCGCACAGCATCGCTCCCCGGCGCCGGGTGACGTGCCGCCGGTAGAAGTACGGGTGGCCCAGCGACAGCCAGCACTCGGTGGCCATGGCCAGCAGCAGCAGGGTGGGGGCCAGCCCGAAGAACGCCATCAGGAAGGCGAAGAGCTGGCACAGCGCTCCCGGCTCGCCTTCCCCGCGGCCGCCCGCTCCCAGTTCGCTCAGGCTGCGGTTGTAGGCGTAGGCGGCCAGCACGATGGGGCTGAGCAGGCACTTGCCCAGCAGGTCGGTGACCGCCAGCCCGCTCACCAGCACGTAGAAGGCGGAGACCCGCGGAGCGCGGCCGGCGGCGGAACGGGAGCGCCGTCGGTGCTGCCCCAAGAGGAGTAAAGCCAGCACGTTGCCCAGCAGGCCGGCGGCGAACAGAGCCGAGCTGGGGACCACCGACTGCCCGCTGGCGATGAAGCGGCTCTCCCGGCAGCGGTACCCATCGGCCGCCATCCGCCCGCTGTGCGGCACCGCCGCGCGGAACGCCCCGGGAGGAGCGGCGGGAGGGGACGGGGAGCGGGGCGGGCACTGCCTGCACCCGGCCGGGGGAGGGGGGGTGGGACCGGGGTTGTGGTGTAGGATCCCGAGGTGGGGGAGCGGCGTGAGGATCGCCGAGTTCCGCGGCTGGGGAGGACGGGGGGCTGAGCTCTTATGGGGGCGGGATGGAGGGCAGGGGGTGAGTCCTAGCAGGGGGTTGTAGGTAGGGGGGGCAGAGATGAGTCGCAGGGGTTACAGGGTGAGGGGGTCAGGGCTGAGATCCTGGGGGGGTTGTGGGGTAAAGGACGTGGGCTGCATCCTAGGCGGGTTGTTGGTAAGGCGGAGGGATGGGTCCCGGGGGTGCTGTGTTAGAGCTGAGTCCCGCTGTAGTTTTGGGTAGAGAATTGGGGCTGAGCTGCTGGGAGGTTTGTGGGGTGGAGGACAGGGGTTGTGCTCCTGGGGGATTACAGGTGAGGGCGACTTAGTCCTGGGGTGATTGATGGGGTGGAGGGCAGGAGGGGAGTCCTAGGAAGGGGTTTGTAGGTAACGGTGTCAGAGCTGAGTCCTGAGGGGTTACAAGCAGAGGAAAGCAGAGTCCCTTGGAGGTTATGGGTAAGGGAGGTGGGGCTGAGCTCCTGGGGGGGTTATGGGGTGGAGGGCGTGAGCCGAGTCCCTTGGGCATTATGGGTAGTGGGTTATGGCCGAGCCCTAGGGGTGGTTATGGGTAATAGGGGAAGTGATGGGGTGTAGGGCTGAGCGCAGTCACTCCACTGGGGTAAGCACAGCTCCTACCCTCACCCCATCACCCCTACCCACACCTTTCCCACCCCACCTGCTGCCGTGGGGTCGTACCGCTGCCCAGACCCCATGTTGGCACTCCAGCCCCTCCAGCAGCACGCGGCCACCCCATAGAGCAGGAACCCCACAGCACCTCTTCTGAGCAGAGCAGCGCTTCCTGACCACAGCAGCACACATCCTTCAGCGTGCATGTGATGGTGAATAAGCACCAATCTGCACCACCTGCTCTCAGCCCTCGTTGTGGTGCAGCACAGGAAACATCACTCTGACAAGCAGGGCTCTGAGAGGTGGTGAGCTGGAGGGAGCACTGCGTGCTGACATTGAGTGGAGGTGCATTCCTCATCGGACTGGGACCTGCCTTCAGCCATCAGCCCCTCTGGGATGAAGAGCAGAGGATCCAGAGAGCAGAGAATCCAGCGTGCAGATCATGGCTTGTGAAGAAATACAGCGTGGAACACTGATTTATGGTGGCAGCCCTTCCTCCTGGTCCTCCAGCCTTGGATTGCTCAGCTCTTGCAGATGGACACGTGTCAGTGTTTGGCTTGGCTATGGATGGTGGCATCAGCCCAGCACTGCTGTCCCTTCTGATGACAGGCACATCACCAGGAGCAACACAACCCTCGGGTGGCCCAAGTGTCTCCCTGTCACTGCTGGGAAGTTCCCCATCGGATGGACAGAGCCAAGCTCAGCACAAATTTCTCACTTGGGGAGAGAGGAGGAAGAGAAACCTCGATGTAACACAGTGCTTTTCAGAGTAGGCAGCACCCTAAGGGACATGGGGACACAGCACCAGAAGTGGGGCAGTGATGGGGACCGCCTCCATCTGGGATGGAGAGGTGATTTTGGGGATCATGTTGCCTCCCATCCCATCCCATCCCATCCCATCCCATCCCAT
>JAPSGF010000001.1:55326505-55345322 GCA_035772895.1 Perdix hodgsoniae | reverse complement strand
TTGGCATCTCTACTGGATTGATGGAGGGGATGGGGTTTGAGTCCTTTGGCATTTTGTTGGCATCTCTATGGGATTGGTAGAGGAAATGGGGATTGGATCATTCAGCATTTTTTTGGCATCTCTATGGGATTGGTGGAGGGAATGAGCTGGGTCCTTTAGCATTTTGTTGGCATCGCTGTGGGATTAGCAGAGAGGATGGGAATCAGGTCCTTTGGCCTTTTGCTGGCATCTCTGTGGGATTGGTGAAGACGATGGGGTTCAGGTCCCATTGCATCTTGTTGGCATCTCTGTGGGAGTAGCTGAGGGGATGGGGGTTGGTCCTTAGGCATTTGATTGGCATCTCTATGGGATCAATGGAGGAAATGGCCATTGGGAACTTCAGCATTTCCCTGGCATCTCTGTGAGACTGGCGTGCACCTAGGTACTGGGGCAAAGCGTGGCAGGCTGCATGGCTGTGCTGTGTGACAGAAGAGGCTGAGTGGGGCCTAAGTCCCCACTGCCATTATTGCCTTGGCCGCCAGCAGAATGGGACAGGGCAAGAGGAGGGGGGACCCTTTGCAGGTTCTGCCAAATGGCTGTTTGGGCATCTCAGGAGCTCCCGAGTCATTAGGGCCCCCTGGTCCACAGGGTTATAGCAACATGGAGTGCACAGCTCCAAGCTGCGCCCTGGCCTCCTGTGTGCCAGAGGTGTTTCTCTGCCAGCAGGTTCCTCCCAGCAGCTGACACCGTGTGAGCACGAGCGGCTGTACCCACGGGCAGTGCCACCGGGCCCCTCACCCGTGGGCAATGGGCACGTGCCACAGTGCGACGAGCAGGGCAACTATCGGCCCCTGCAGTGCCATGGCAGCACCGGGCACTGCTGGTGCGTGGACAGCGCAGGGCAGGAGATTGCCGGCACCAGGACAGCACCAGGCAGCACGCCGCCACGCTGCGGGAACCCAGGTGGGTGCCATAGAGCCGTCCTCCCCAAAGCATCCCAGCCTCATCACTGGAGCACTCTGCAAGGAGCGGCAGCTCCAGTGAAGTCCCCGCACGTGGCCAGGCGGGTGATGGTCACCATTCCCTTGCCAGAGCCCTCGGAGCGTCCCCCAACCATGTGTGAGCGCTGGAGGCAGAGCTTGCTGGAGCACTACGGCGGCAGCCCCCGTGGTGACCAGTATGTGCCACAGTGTGATGCACAGGGCCACTTCACCCCGCTGCAGTGCCACGGGGACAGCGGGTACTGCTGGTGCGTGGATGAGAGTGGCAGGGAGATCCAAGGCACACGCTCGGAGCCCGGCAGCCCCCCACCATGTAAGAGCTTTGGGACCCTGTGCCCTGAGTGCCATCCGCCCTGATGTGCTTGGAGCCATCTCTCTCCTCGTCTCCTCTGTGATGTGTCCAGGTCTCCCCAGCGTTGCACCGCCCAGCATCCGGCCCTCGCCGCGTCCTGACGTGTCCCCGCCGGCCGCAGGGACCTTCCTGCTGTATGCCCAGGGCCAGCAGATCGGCTATCTGCCACTCAACGGCACGCGACTGCAGAAGGAGGCAGCCAAGACCCTGCTCTCCCTGCATGTAAAGTATCGTTGGGAATGGGGTTTGGGAAGGGGATCTGGGACTTGGGGTAGTGGCCAAATAGTAGAACTCTCCAAAAATTTGCATTTTTTTCTTCCTCTGACTCCTCTGGGAACGTGTCCATTCCAGCCTGGCCAGCCTGATGGAGAGAAACTCCCCTACACGCTGGGAAGCAATACTCAGCTTGCCAAAAGCCCTCCCTTCCCCCTTCCTGATGGTGATCCTCAGGCTGGCCTCGCTGTTGCAGATATCTCTCCTTGAACCGAAGGGTTTCAGTCCCAGCTGGATGTGGCTGTGCGCCTGCAGCAGCTGCCTGGGAGCCCTGCACAGGGGTCAGCGGGAGGCTCGCAGCAGGAGCCCAGAGAAAGATTTTGCTAGGGAAAAGGGATCTGAGCATCAGTCCCTATTGCTGCACCTCGCACCGTGCCCCAGATGCTGGCTGGTGGGATGGGGGTACCCACTGAGGATCCCAGCTGTGATCCAGGCAGGATTTCACTGTGTCTCTTGCAACCCAGGGCTCCATCGTGGTAGGGATTGATTACGACTGCCGGGAGAAGACAATCTATTGGACTGACGTGGCCGGGCGAACCATCAGCCGGGCAAGCCTGGAGCCAGGCGCTGAGCCAGAGACCATTATCAACTCAGGTGTGTGCCCACTGCCTGCTCAAGGCCAGCTCTGCAGCTCCGCCCCCGACTGTCCTCGCTCTGGCTGTGGGGACGGCAGTGGACCAGGATCCACGTGTCCCCATCGCTTAGCACCTCGCCCCTCCCGCAGGGCTCATCAGCCCCGAGGGGCTGGCAGTGGACCACCTGCGCAGAGCCGTGTTCTGGACCGACAGCGGCCTGGATAAGATTGAACGAGCACAGCTGGACGGCTCGGAGCGACGGGTGCTCTTCGACACTGACCTCGTCAATCCTCGGGCCATCACAGTGGACCCCGTCCGAGGGTGAGACCCTTTGTCTGGAGGCTTTGCAGGACTCTTTTAGGATGGTATTCGCCCAATTTGAAGTAGGAGTTGTATTTGGGGGAGTGCTTGAAGGGGGACTGGTCATGACCAGGGCAGCTTATTACTCCTTGCAGTACCAAGACCCCATCCTTGCCCTGGGAGCAGCTCTCTTCCACTGCACACCCTGCAGGAAGGAGTGGCTATGTTCCCCATCTCCCTCCTTTCATTTAATAATTCAGGGTTTGGCTAAACCTGCTGTTTCAGTGTCAGGATTAGTTTTAAAAGCTTTGAAACACAGCGTTTGAAAACAAAAGCCGTGCCCCTAGGGTGCTGTTGCAATACAGAATGTGCTACTCCTAAGGCTCACCCTCATCTAGAAGCTACAGTTTGGGCTGTAAACAAGTTTGACATCACTCTGGTTTTCTTTTAGTGGTTTTTCAGCTCAAATAAAGGTCTATTACAGGCAGCAGAAGGGAAAAGCCAGGCCTCCCTCCTGATAAGAACCAGTGCTGTAGAGAAAGCCAGTTTTCTCCTTCCTGTCCTTGCTATTGCGCGTCCTGTTTGCTCACTATATAATTATCTCCCAAGCAACCTTTACTGGACGGATTGGAATCGAGAAGCACCGAAAATTGAAACTTCTACCGTCAGTGGAGCCAATAGGAGGGTGCTGGTGAACAAAGACATTGGGCTGCCCAACGGCCTGACGTTCGACCCCTTCTCCAAGCTGCTGTGTTGGGCAGATGCAGGTAACTGCACTGAGGATGGACCAGATGCGTCCACTAAGTGGGAAGAACAGCTCAGTCTTTAGCCTGTTGGTACCTGTGCTCCACTCCATCCCCTTCCACTGTCCTGGTCCAAAAGACTTTAAGCATGACTGGGTTGGGGGGATTTGCAGCTTCTGCATCCTCAGGCTGAGAAGCTGCTGCAAAATTAATGGACACAGTGAGTGTGTGTTTATTTGTTTGCATGGCCTGTTAACCCTCTTGCTTTTGACAAGGAACGAAGAAGCTGGAGTGCACATTCCCTGATGGAGCAGGCAGGCGCATCATACACAACAACCTCAACTACCCCTTCAGCATCGTTAGCTATGCCAGTCACTTCTACCACACCGACTGGAGACGGTAAGAGGAGAAAACCCACTCCAGAAGGGGAAAACAAGTGCTGCCCCAGGCCTGAAACCTCATCAAAATCCTGGCCTCAGCCCTCTGCAGTGCCATGCTGGGCAGCAGCCGCTTGTAAAGCTTCCTTATTGCACAGAAGAGTTGTTTAGAAACAACTCCATCTTCCTGGGAGGGACAGAAATGGTGCGGTTGTTTTTTTCTAACTAGAACTTGGCTCAGGGTTTTGAATTCAGATTAAGCGAAAGAAAAGATGCTGTCCTCAGTTGTTCCCTCTCCCCCCCACCAAAGGCATCAGGGTCATCAGGACCTCGCCTCTATTCCCACTCCAGCTGGAAGCTCTCAAACTTCAGTCACATCTCAGCAGATTATAACAAACGCTTAAGCGCTGGCCGCACTTGGATGAGGCTCTGGGGGAGATAATCTCTCCTTGGAAGGCTGGCTCTGTGATTCTGCATCACCAGCGTGCTGAGTGAGCTGCACATGGAAGTCGAGGGGCACCTTTCTTTTGATTTGCTCTGCGGGTGTTCAGCCCTCTCTATGTAGCTGCCTCTGTCCTTAACTGGTAGAAGAAAAAAAACCACACACAGATATAACGTTTTTCCTCTATCCACAGTGATGGTGTGATTGCTGTCAATAAGGAAACCGGCTCCTTCACTGATGAGTATCTTCCAGAGCACCGATCACATCTCTATGGAATCACAGCAGTTTATCCCTACTGCCCTGGAGGTAAAACACGAGAAAACCCACCCCCTTTCTCTTGCATTAGATGGCAGAACAAGCTAAAGAGATCAATTTCTCTCTGCAGCAAGGAAATAGCAATGAGAACTTCACACCTAAAAGGACCTCAGACCCAGAAAACTCACTGCATACAAGGAAGGGGGAAGCCCTTCGCTAAGGCCAATGAAGCAACTTCCGTCCTGCAAAAAGATTATGTGGTTTTGAAGTTTTACCTCAGGTCTTTACTACTGTATTTTTTTTTAAAGTGAGAAATATTAATATTAGAAGAAATGGTCCTGTGAATCTTAAGGCCATTATTCTAACTCTTGCTTATGCAAGCAAATGTTAAGAGTAGCTTTCTTATTCAAATGCTTTATTTTAGCAGAAGAATGGATTGATTTTTAATGGTATGACAATCTGCCCATCAGGTCCTTTAATCCAAAAATAAGCACAAATGAGAAGTTTGGGATGCAGTATCTTGTCAGATCTAAGTAACCTACAGCCCTGAAGACAACAAGTGTGCAGGACAGTTTTGTGAGACAGCAAAGGTGCTGAAGTTTTTCCAGAAGACAGTTCTGTATTTTCAACACTGCCTCAATGCATGTCTTTTAGTATTTATATTAGAAGAATATGCTAGAAGAATTGATCTGTTCGTGCTTGTTGGTCCCCCAAGTGCCTTCATAGACCTACCCACTGTAAAGCAATACATGTTCAGAAATACACTTTAAGTTGTTATGCTTCACTTTTTCTAGGTTATTTCATTAATTGAATAAAGTGGTTACCTTTCCTTTTGGATTTAGTTTTTAAATGTTTCAGTCATAGGGCAGACTGCAGAGAAGGAGCAAGCAAGGGCAGGAGCAAGCTGGTTGTATGGCAGGACCTCAGCAAAACAGCCTTTATGAAACACTCCCTTTCTCAACTTAAAGCCAAACAATGGGGAAAAGAAAAAAAAACCAAGCACAAAGAGCTATCTTTGCCAACACACAGTTAATGACAACCATTTGTTTCTACTTCCCCGACTTCATTTATTTAAAGAAAGATGATAATTCACTAGAACAGTCAGAATTTGACTTCCTGTTTTCCTTCAAATCAGTAAGATAACATCCATTTCAAACTGCATGCCAGAGTTGCACAGAGCTGTACGTAGTGCCTAACCATACTAAGTACACGAGAGACTAGAGGTTCCAATCCCTTCATCTCCCCACTTTTCCCAGTCTGTGGTCAGTCTTGGGATCAGCAATAATGGCCTGAACCGCTACGATGGCTTCGTTGATTTTTGTTTGCAGCTCTCGGAGCTCTTCTATGTGCAGCAACCGCAGAATTTGGGCAGCTTCATTGATAACAGCATCTGGGTGAGATGCGGAAAGTCATGTCAAGCATTTGTATCTGACACCAAGAGCTTAATGTTAATGTTCTTGCACTTCATTCATGCTTGCGGTTTTTCATACTTAAAGAAGAGGCTGAACTTGCCCTGCACAGAGTGCTCTGCAAAACCTCACTCAGCTCTGCGCAGCCCTCGCAGTAATCCCCAGCTAAGTCAGGTCAGTACAAAGTATTCCAAGCAGTAATTTGGTTGTACATGGGGCAAAAGCGAAGGCAGACCAGAGAAGTCTAGGACATCTGACTACTGCCTGCAAAACCATCTATTGGCTCACACCAATAGATGCCTCCAGTTAGATTTAGGTAAAGCAGGTAGCTGGAATGCATGGGAGAAGCACAAGGGTCCTCTGCTGGTAGGAGTAAGCTTGTACAAGACAACAGCCACAAGATGCATTCCTTCCATGTGCAAGTGGGTCTGCTATTGAAAACTGTTGCAGAGTAATATTTCAATAATGATATATTCCGCAGCCAAGATTTGTGCTTTTCTGTTTCAACACAAAAAGCTCAGGAGCGCTCATAAATAAGCTGGGAGGGAGCAATTCTTTCCACTGCAGGCTCCAGAAGAATTGGGTTGTTTTTTTTCCCCCCTCTATACACATTATCTATTTGACAATAACACACTTGACAACGACAAATACTGCTGTTTAGAAGTAAAATTAAGGGACCTGCTTACCTCCTGTGTCAAAACCAAGAATGTGTTTTTCTAAGGCAACAGGCAAACCCTTTAAAGAGAAAAAACATTGCAGGTACAATTAGAAATGTCACATTGCATGTTTGGCAAATAAAATACCACCCCAGCTAACCCTGGAGATGACACCTGAGTTTTGCTTCTACAGATACATGTGACAAAAAAAACCATCATGCTTGATTACATCTGCCTTTGTGTCCTGAAACTTCAAACCCAGAGCACTAATAACAATAATTAGTCTTCATCCTTAATAATATTCCCCCTACTTGTTGAGTGAGTCCCACTGAACACACACTGCCCATATTCAATCCTTAAAAGGCTAACAACTGCACCGCAGAACACTCAATGCAGCCACATCCCTATGTCAGACAAACAATAAGCATGCACAAACTGGGCTTTCTTAGTAACTATTGCCTTTAAACAGCTGCCAGATGTCAAAGCACTGGCTGATTTGAAAGCAAGCTGTAAAAGTCCTCCGTGATCAAGCGAGTTTCTCAAGCACTGTACTTGCAGCCTCCATCAACATCCTCAGAAGCATTTGCTCAAGTGTTGAGCTTAGGAATAAACCTAAACATTAAATTCTAAACGTTTGCTCTAAGAAACAGTGCAAGAACAAGTTTTATTAGTGCTCATTTCTAAGTACTGCTTTATTTCTTTACCTTCTCCAGCCATGGACAAGTCACAGTGAACGATCACTCCCCACGTTTCAATGTGCACATACATTTATTTAAACAGTGACCATCTTAAGCTTTTGCTCTTACTATGCAACTTCTCTCAGCATCTGACTTGCACAATAAAAATCATCATGCCTGCCAACTGCAGGCACCTCCAACGCTGAGTGACCACAGCAGCACTTCCAAAGCAGCTGCTGTTTTCAGACACCCTGGAAGCACAGCACTGCTGCTTTCCATGTCCTCCTCCCACACCCTTGCTGTGAGCTCCCTTTTGGCTGCACACACCGCTGTCTGCTCCCTCTGCTGGAGTCCATTCTTTGCAGATCAGTGGTCTTACAGCAGGCACTGGGCTGCTGGGGTGCACGCTGCTGCTGCATTCAAACAGGAACGCATTCATCTGCACAGAAGCTTTAAGCAGGCAGAGGTACAGCTGCCCCAGAGTGATCCTGAAGGGCTGCTCCAAAGATATTTGATCCACTTAACCCTCCTCAGCTGTTTGTGAGGGTGGGTGGTGACAGGACAAGGGGGTAGGGTTTAAAGTGAGACAGGGTACGTTTAGGTTGGATATGAGGAGGAAGTTTTTCAGCCAGAGGGCGGTGAGGCACTGGCACAGGTTGCCCAAGGAGGCTGTGGGTGCCCCATCCCTGCAGGCATCCAAGGCCAGGCTGGATGTGGCTCTGGGCAGCCTGGGCTGCTGGTTGGCGACCTGCACACAGCAGGGGGTTGGAGCTGGGTGAGCACTGTGGGCCTTTGCAGCCCAGGCCATTCTATGATTCTACCTAGGACACACTCACCCAGTAAGAGCACCCTGAAACAGGCTAAGTGCATATCAACACAAATATGAACCCTATCCAGACAGTGAATACATTAAATTGCAAGCCAGTTGCAACATAATCTTGAAAAAAAAATTTCCTTTCTTCTTTGTCTTTAAAACTTTAGCTTGATAGCTCAGGATAAATCTCACTTTATTTTGCAAATTTAAACCCTGAGCACAGAAGTGTAATTCTCCTCAGCACAACCCTCATATGTATCCTTCAGGAAGGCTACTCCTACACCTATTTTATCTTTCAGCACCATATCTTGATATTGCCAAGAGCACAGCTCATGACATTTTGTATAAAATTGTCAGCCATGCAGAAGCCAAACAGTTATAAACTATTTCTAGGGACAAGACTTAATTACACAAAGTGTCACTAACTAGTATTCTGGCTATTAACGAGCCAGCCAAGGTCAGAAACAGAGATTTATATCCCCCAAACTCCTACCCTGTGACCCAGTCAGCCCCTCTCTTTAAGACATTTTTTTCCTTTATCCAGCATGTTATGATACTGATGATTGCTATGGGCACAAAGCTGTTTCCCTGCCTCTGGCCCCCTGCCTTTTCTACACCCCCACCCCATTTGGAAATTAATATTTATAGTAAGAATACACTCTTGATGACATTATGACATTCAATGACATCTCAGCCTAAGACCTGACCACACTCCAAGAACCCACTGATTATGAATCCTATCCTGAAATAAAGTCCCTGCTGCTCAAACAGCTAGTTCTGCCAAATTGCATTTTCATCCTTACAAGTCAGCTTTGCAACTATGTAAACAATAACAAAAAGCAGCCTTTTACTAGAAGTTATAGAAACTCAAATGAATAAAGCAGTCCCAGCTGCTTGTGTGATTTCCTACTCTTTTATGTCTTTGGATACATAAAAGCCCAAAGCTCTGATTTCATGTTCTAAGGCTTCTGGCAATTATTGCACTGCATCTCTGTGCACCTGCAAATGCCACTTAGTAAACACCATAAGCAGTGTTATGATAATAAATAAAGCATGGACTGCTCTGAGCAGCTGCCAGAAGAGCTGAAGGGACTTGCCCTCATTGACCAGGCCCAGTTGCTTTAGAAGGGCCATTCCTCAGCATACAACTGCAGGGCATGAGGTTCTCTTCTATGGCTGCACCCAGTGACACCAGCTGCTGTGCCAAATGCGGGATGACCTGATGCTTAATTGCTGAAGTTTCCTTCACCATTTCTCACTTCGGGGGGGAAAGGGGAGAGAAACCAGGTGGTCAACATCCCATTCTTCAAACACACACAAAGACTTAAGAAGCAAAACACTCTATGTGCCTCTATGTAAGGCAAATTTCACCTGCTTGTGCAGCCAATAAAGTTGACCTCAATGAAAAGTTAGGGCATGCATTTCCCTGGATACTGTGGCCCCTTCGCACTGAATAGTAGCAGTCACCCCTCAGCATACACTTAAGATGGGAAAGCAGCTATTTACATGTGGTATCATATAGCTACAAATATTTGCACACAACAATTTTCCTTACTGCTCTCTGAATCTTTCAGCATCAGAACTGCCACCGCAAAGTTAATTTCCACCATCCTCTTAAACAAAGTATTTAAACAGAACCCATTTTGACCAAGATGATCATTAACACCAGGTAGAATTGATATAACTGTGTAGTGTGTATACAAACCTCTTTGGACTGATTGGCCTTTGCTATGGCATCCTGCGTCAAGCGTTCCTGAACCAAAATGCGAATTGCCTGGGGAGAAACATTTAAAGACCAGAAGAATTAATTTACGTCTTGATGCACTTCAGACACCACTGGATCAGAAACTTCAGAGCACCAGGAACAGCCAAGAAGGTTTGCTGTTCCTACAGTAAGTTGATACTGATCCCAAAGCAGCAGCTTCGGTTTTGTTCTTCCAAGTTTTGTACTGCCTACATTGTACCGTTCTGCCTCTAACCCTGCAGCAATACAGCTTCTTCAGGAAGCAATTCCTGCTACTGGGATCTTTCAGGAGGTGTTGAACCCTCTTTCATGGGCAGAGAAACCTGAACAAGGCTACCTAACCAGGTGTTAAAAGGAAAAGGAAATATTTATTTCAACACACAGGAACAGGAGCCCTAACAATCCTCCTGCTCATCTGCTTCCACTGCTCCAAAACCATACTGAGCTATCACTTACTGATACCTACAGCTGAAAATGCCTCTAAAAATAACTGAAGGAATACCAGGCAAGCAGCGTTCCACCAAAAAGCACTTTGTCTGTCAAACACATTCCTCAGACTCAGCCTGAGGAATAGCTGAGTGCGACAGCAGCAGTTGTGCTGCTTCACGTTCCTCTCCACCATTTCTCCCAGTTTTGTTCACGATTAAAGCTGAGAAGTGAGACTGCAAAGTTACCAGTGGGTATTTCTAGAAATCTTTCTAACCGAGGTGACAGCCCTGGACATGGGAAGTGATTTGATGCGGATCTTAGCTTTAAATTCTAGCAGTGAAATCAGAACTCATAAGAGAATTCTGAGCATCTTTTGCATTAGAAAGTGTATCCAGCTGTGTTAAATAAGCAGTTTCTGATTAATTCCTCCAATTTAAATTAATAAAAGGAGGACTCCAAATACCTCTCTGCTCACTCTGACCAAGGTCTAGCTAGACATCTCTGGCAGGCTTGCAGCTTTTCACTTCTCCTAAGCAGCCAGAGTGCCCAAGCCTGAATATGGATCATGATTTCTATGTATGGGCATCGCTGCAAGCCTCCTTCACGTGGAATAGAACCAAAAAATTTCACTGACATGTTCTGCTATCATCAAGCCTTGAAAAGCAGCATTACTGTTGTTCACATAACATGAATCACCACTGCAAGAATCTGTTCTTCCTGCAAGTGAAAGAAGGAAAATCCAGACTGGTTGCTTTGTCCAACTGCCTATAACCAAAATAAAAGAAAAAAGAAAAAAAGCAAAACTAGAAATGCAGAAATAATGACAAAATGTAAATACATTCAGGCAGAAAACATCCTGCTTTCTGAGTCATTAGTGCCAATTATGTATATCCAGATAAAGTTTGCTAGCCTTGAGACTGTCCTGTAACAGCTGCTGAAGGAATTCTGCTGAAGAGCTGAGATAATGCAGATCCCCAACAACGCCACTCACTGCATCTCCTCTCTCTTCTCACTTTATGCCTTTGTGGGGTATTTCTGTTTTGTTTCTTTTTTCCCCTTCAGAGATTTGATATCTGAGAGCTTCAACCCTCCCTAAGGATTTGTAAAGGACTAAAGGGTTATTTAGAGAAAGCAAAGGAGGGCAACATACCAGAGAGAAGGGAAAAGGAGCTGATGGGATAACTACAGGGCATCATTTCCTAATAAAATGCTTGGCAAATTTGGTGCTTCTGACAAACCTGGCAGTCTTCTACTACAGGGTTACAGCACTGGTAGGTAAGTGAAGACCAAACACCACCTACCTGGACCTGTGCAAAGCATCTGACATTGTTCTGCAAGACATCATCCCTAAACTGCACTGCTGGGAGGTGTCCCTGCCCATAGTAGGGGTTGGAACCAGCTGGGCTTTCAGGTGCCATCCAACACAAACCATAATGGGATTCTGTAATATCTATATATAAATTAAACCACAGTTCCTGTAATAAATGGACATTGTCTTGTCTGTTAGTGCAATAAATTTACTTTGGTGACAAACAACTCACTTAATTTCCACATTATGACATGATCACATAAGAACTCATGATTGCAACTATCTCCCTAAATAGAGTACTTGGAGAGTATAATCTCAGCAGATAACTACAGAGTTCCACCATTATTAGATCACAAGTTTTCCCAAATTCATATGGAGATGCTTTAGAAAATTCATTAGCTTATCTGCAGCATTTAGAAATTATGATTAGCTGACATGACTAAAGTGACTTCTCCTGTGCTGTTTTAAAACATCCTTTGCACCACTTAACCTCTATGTTTTCAAGCTCTTCATTGCTAAAATTGGACTACAATGCTGTCCTTCGAGCCCATTCCTCCCTATGTCTGAAGTGCACAGAAACCTCACAAAGCAGTGACATCAACTAGCCTAGAGCATTTCTAATCTGGAAAGTCAACTCTCAGCTAGCACTGGAACTCCAGGAACGTGGCTACAATCAAACTGTTTAACAAGATAATTATCCCTGCATTAATTTCCACAATTAATACTGTGTGCTCTTATCTGCTTGAAAAGACACATACAGGATGAATTTTACTTTCTTTGTTCCTCAGTGAGTCCTGGTTCTCAGTAAGCACCTACCACAGGCTATTACACACACATTAATCCCACGGTGGGAGATGAAAAGGAAGAAACAAGATCTGGAAACTGTGAAGCTCACCTTAAGCATTACCAAATAATCATCGTGTCGCTGGATTTGAAGCAGATTAGCTAAAGCCATCACTCCAGCCTTGAAATCAGGGTTATTCACTGTATAAAAAAAAAAATAATAAAAATAATTACAACAAAAAATGCTGGTTTAACTGGTTGCAGAAGACAAGATTAGCTTTCTGATTCCGTGGTATCAGACTGCCCTCGAGCATGGGTGAGGTGTGGATACACAGCAACCACTTTGTTACTGCAGCAGAAGGAAGGGCTCAGCTTGGTGCAAGCTTTAAGCTGGTATATAACTATGAAAGAGGATACAAAGCAATGAAAATATGCCACTAAGCTCATCAATCAGGTTGTGGAAAGTCATCCAAGCATTGTTTTCACTGCAAAACAGTCAAATGCATCCTATTCCACAGGAAATCAGTGTTATGTCTTAAAAATTAAAGCCAATAGTGAAGACATTATGTTTTAGAAACCCTTCTATCACTACAGAGCAGAACCATGCCTGCTGGTGAAGGTAGGGCCAATTCTTAGCTGTCTTTCTGTAGGAGTAATGGGAGAAGATTTGAAGGATTTAGGCCTATTTCCTTGTAGATGTTTTCTCACCAGTTCTACTTCGCCATCATGAAAGTCTCAGTGATTATGGAAGAAGTGGCTGTGGAAGACCAAGCCAATAAGTGACAGATTTGTGAATGATGCAGCCTTTCTGCATCCAACATTGCTATACACTTACCATCCAAGTTAATCAGTGGTTCTGCATTTTTTGCTGTGTTGTCAGTATGCTTAGCACCATCAGGGGTAGAGTCCTTATACTTGTCAGCTGTTAAATTAAGAAGAAAATATGATCACCATTAGGGCTAATTAAGAAAACAACTAGCTAGAAGTTTAGAACCAAACTAGTTTGTGGTAACCACATTTAGGAGATGTTGTACATACCCAAGAGCATTCTCAGCTCATATGCTGCCATTTTGGAGCTCCTCAATGCCCCAAAGGCAGTTGTCCTAACAGCTCCCACCTGCCCAAAGCTTATCATTGCACCCACAGCAGCATCAGAGCATGCCTTATGCTTACATAAGTCATTATACACTTGATCAAGGCATCTTGCAATCTCCCAGAAGGAAGCTGAACAAGCTGCAACTTACAATTCTTCTACTTTAAAAATCCATCAAATGAGCCAAGATTGGCCCTTTGCCTTAAGGAGCAGCACATGTAGGGTCAGGATTTGAGTTGGCTCTGATCAATGAATAAAACATTATTAACAGAGGCTTTGTTTTATAGACTGAAGCACTCAACCATGACCCATAATGGTGTTTTTGAGGTGATCTCTGCTGGCTCTTCCATGTTCATATAACACTGAAACAAGGGAGAAAGCTCACTTCCTCCAGTACTACAAAGAACCAGCTCTGTAGATTGCCAGCATTCGTATCCCCATCCTCATCTTGGACAGAGCCCTGCAGCAATTAAACGTAATGGAAAACAGTCCTTTGGCTATTATGTTTGCCACCAGTAATTATATTTGTATCTGCACCCTTGCTGCAAAGGAAATTGCTACTGACTGCTGAGATTGAATTCAACTTTTTCATTCCCTTGCCCCAGTTCCCAAGGGTTCAGGGTGAGCTCCCAGTGAAATGTGGATTTAAGAATAACTTATTTGAATATATGTAGTATTAAGAAAAAGCACTTCATAGGCTTTGAAGTAAGTTCTCAAAGGCAACACCAGATGGAGAAAGGTATAAATATATGCAAAGGGTTCTGTTATAACCAGATATAAATAGCAAATATGAGTATGTTACTGCACTGTCCCACAGGAATTGAGTTGAGAAAAACAGCCCACATCTGAACATGGTGCTATATCAAGCAGATCAAATAGCTTTTTTTTTTTTTAAATGAAAAAATATATACTTCCAACATTGTCATAATTTCACATATCTTTCTTAACTTTAAACAGTCAAACAGGTTTCCCTTCCACTTTTAAATATTAGATAAATTCAGGCATACCATTATCTCCATACTCCAGCCTAACTGCTAATCCAAGAAGCCAGTCCACAGTCTCCTGCCGTTCCTGCATTTTGAAAGGACAGTTTACATCCTTCATATACTGTGGAAGAGGAGAAAAGAAGCAGATATTATTTATAGGCTGGAAGGAAACACTTGTGTATGTTAGCTACAAGCACAGAACTGATTTGCAGTCACTTTCCCATAGCCAGCACAGTTTGGAAGATCATTACTAAGAAGAATCATCAGTACAAAACATCCCTGCTGCAGCATCTGATCCATCTGAGGTATGCAAGAGCACTTGGTCTTTAACACTAAACATTTAATAATGCTTTGAATGAGTAACGTTCCCTGTCAGACTGACAACCAGAGAATCCAAACACTCTTTTCTCTGCTGTCTGCTCTCTTTATACAGCGAGAGAAGGCAAGGGAGAAGAACAGAGAACAAAATACAGCAAAAACTTCCTTTTTCAAGCAGGAAGGACGCTACCTAAAGCCTTCACAATACTGCTGTCAAGGTTCAACAACACCTCTAAACCATTTGCACAAAAACCAGAGCACTCTGCAGGGCAGCAGAAGTAATTCTATTTCTGAGGGGCTGCATACAACAGCACCGTGCAATGCCACCAAGTACTGCTGACACCACAGCAGTACCAGCAACCAGTAATTCCAACATCATTCATGTTTAAAGCTCAGAATGCTTCCCTCCTGCCATCAATTTTGGAACTTTGCTTTAGGCTTCCAGTTACAAAGCACATGCACTACCAGTCCAAACCTTCTGGGCAGAGAAGAAGACAAATGGTTCCCAGGAACATAAGTGAGATGAATGGGCACTGAGCATAAGGAGCAGTTTTCAGCTCCTCAACGCTGTTGTGAGAGAAGGGAAATGGAATCCAGCATAGAACCAGCAGCCCAAAGTGAGTCAAAATGCTCACAAGCACGCAGGAGATCAGAACCAGAGTTATGGCTGCTTGCCTTACTTCATGTTAGCAGTGGAAAATCATCTACTGACATGACAGTAGCTTCAGAGAGGAGTAGCTTCAGTAGCTTCATTTCATATGCTTGTAAAGCCCATATTAGGCTAATCCCTTTTAATTTTTGCTATATAAAAACCACAGCACAGAAAAAAAAGCTGTTTATTTGTAGCCAATTTTCTAAGTCAAAAGCTAAATCAATTTAGGCAAGAAATAATAGGATAGATGCAACTGCAAAAACAGGGTTAAGTGAAATTTACACACGAAGTGTCCCACCATCTTTAACTCCTGCAGCGTGGCCTCATTACATATTTCAATTCATAGAGACAGAAAACATTCAGAGACAGGACAAATGGTCACTCATTTATACTCAGCAACTACAGAAACCCTGTCATTCAGATAAGACACATTTGTGTTTGGAACAAAATACCTTCTCAAACGATTTGGGCCAGTCATCACTGTGTATGTTTCTTAAATTCCCTCGGTCTTCAATCTTGTAGTGTCTGATTTTCTGGTCCTCCAGCCAGACAATAAAATTTCTGAATTCTGTTTCATCTGCAGGGAGAAGTAAACACAGCAAGAATTAACCAAGACCTTAAGGGCAAAACCAAGCCCTCAAGTTTTGAGCCAGTTCCTACAAGTTCTGTGTCTCTGAGCACTTTCATTTCCTACCACAAAAAAATAAAAAGATACACACCACTACCTAAAAATCACACAGCCCAGTGTAACTTCTGACCAAATCTCAACACTCTGAGCTTTCTTCATTTCTCAAGAGACTTGGAATTGGCCACAGTCAATGGACAACACTAAAAAGCATCAGCTAAGAGACTGTTTTCATTAGGAATACAATTATAAATCTTACTAAGCAAGGAAGGGAAAGCAAAACAATGACACTGAGGATTTCAGTGTCCAACTCTGTTGCATGGACAAACACATCACATGCTGCAACAAACCCCAGTCTGTCCCTAAGAACAATGCACCCTCATCCCATGACTGTGTAGAGGCATTTTCTTTCCTTCTTCTCTGTTGATTCAACTTCTCTTGGTTGTTGAGCCAACATTTTATCATCTGGAGTTGGAATTCCACAACACAAAGACTGTGGTCCAAAGGTACGGGTAGTGGACAGAGCAACTACTCTGCATCTGTGATTTGCAGCACTTGGGTACCACCAGCATTTTTATAATCACCTGTGAAATTCTGGCACTGGATGAGTTTCAGTATTCTGGATTAATGAGATAAATATCCTCCTCTAGCTCAGGCTGGGATAAGCAAAATGCTTTCCCATCAGGGACAAGACTGCTATGCTATTTCTACCTGTCAGGAGTGTTTCCTCAAAGCAATATGAATGCCCTACTTCCACTGAATGTGCTGTAAGAAACAGAGCCACAGCCACAGCATACATGGAGGAAAACTTCCAGTAACATCTTTAACAACTTCTACACCAACAAAACAAACCTCTGGGGAGAAAGAAATGTTAGCAACAAGAGCTCAGAATGCACAATACAAGAAGCTGACAGTAGACAACGTTTTTTCAAAGAGAAACGAGCCAACCAGAAGCACTGAGGGAAAGACAATCCCTTACAAAGACCACAGAATGGTTTGAGTTGGAAAGGACCCTTAAAAGCCATCTGATCCCACTCCCTGCAACAAACAGGATCACCCACAGCTCCACCAGGTGCTCCGAGCTGCATCCAGCCTGACCTCGGGTGTCTGCGGGGATGGGGCACCAGCACCTATTATTCTATCCTTATTGTAGAAGAACTTCTTTATGCTCAGTTTAGATCCCCCCTCTTTTAGTTTGTAACCATTTCCCCTTGTCCCATCGTTGCAGAACCTGCTAAAGCATCTGTACCCCTCTTTCTTACAGCCCCTTTAGATACTGACAGGCTGCTCTCAGGTCTCCCTGAAGCCTTCTCTTCTCCACGCTGCACAGCCCCAGCTCACAGGGAGGTGCTCCACCTCCAGGATTACTTCTGCAGCCCTCCTGTGGACACCTCCAACAAGCCCACATCTCTCCTGCACTGAGGATTCCCCGTCCGGATGCAGCTCTCCAGGCGAGGACTCACAGCACAGAGCAGAGAGGCAGGATCACCTGCTGGCCACGCTACGTTGGATGCAGCCCAGGCTACAGCTGACCTTCTGTGCTGTGAGGGCACAGTGCTGGCTTGCACCCAGCTGGGAATCTCCAGGTCGTTTTGGGCAGGGCTGTGCTCCATCCTTACAGCCCCAGCTTTACTGACAGCAGGGGCTGCAACAACCTGGGCACAACACCTCTCCCCTCGGGTTGATCGCGCCTCATGAAGACCTCCCGGCCCCAACTCCACACAGCCTGAAGCTTAGGACTGCCTCACTGCGACGTTTCACACCACCAAAGCGTGGCAAGACGGGACAGCGCAGCACCAATCCGGCCTGCATCCGTCACCTGAACGTTTCAGGGGACCCCCTGCCCTATTAACACACAGAACACGCAAACCTGCCCCCACCCACGACCCCCACCCACACCAAGGAGGAGCACAGCACAGCGCTGCCCTGCGCTCCTCCCGGGCCGCGCTCCGCTCCCAGCCCCAAGCAGGCCTCGCACAGAACCCAGCCTTCCTGCCTCAAACCCAGGCCTCTCCCTCCACCCCGCGCTCCCTCCGCTGTGGGGAAGCCCCAGACCCGTCCCCGGTCCCCTCACCCCTGCAGTTGAAGCCGCCCGGGTTGTGGTAATCGAGCGCCGACAGCTTGCGGCGGAACATGGCGCCACCAACACGGCCGGGCCCCGCCGCTCGCCGCGCTCAGGCCGAGCAGCCGGGCCGCACGGGAAGTACCGCCTCTATACCGGCTATCTCGACCTCCTATTGGTTCTTGAGCGCGCTGAAAGGGAGAAGATGCGACCAATCGGAGCGCGGAGAAAGCAGCCGGAACGGAAGTGGGTGTCCATGCAGCTTTAACGACGCGGCGGCGGGTGGGCGGCCCCGGGGCGGGGGTTGGGGCACGGCGGGTGCGGTCTGGGCGGGCCGCAGGGGCGGCGTGTGGGGCGTTGGGAGGGGCTCACAGCCCCCAGCATCGCCGCTGCCGTGAGGCGGGTCACGGGCACCTGCAGGGGTGGGGCACCGCAGTCTGAGCGACCTGTGCCCGTGTGTTCCTGCTGAGCTGTGTGAGCTGAAGACCACCGTGGGGGATTCAGCCTCTAAGTATGGCTGGGAAAAATCTCTCGTGTTCAAAAAACAATTTGATAGATGGTCAACGCAGCATGGCGGAAAAGGGGAAAGGAAGCAGGTGTGAGAGAGCAGTGCTTTGCTTTGCCTTGCTTTGCTCTGCTCTGCCTTGCCTTCCTTTACCTTGCTTTGCCTTGTCTTCCCTTGCCTTGCCTTGCCTTCCTTTGCCTTCCTTTGCATTGCCTTGCCTTGCTTTGCCCAGCCTTACCTTGCCTTACCTTACCTTCCTTTGCCTTCCCTTGCCTTACCTTCCTTTGCTTTGCCTTGCCTTGCCTTGCCTTGCCTTCCTTTGCCTTCCTTTGCATTGCCTTGCCTTGCATTGCCCAGCCTTGCCTTGCCTTACCTTACCTTACCTTCCTTTGCCTTGCCTTGCCTCATCTCGCCTTCCTTTGCCTTGCCTTCCTTTGCCTTGCCTTCCTTTGCCTTGC
>JAPSGF010000001.1:55204361-55326078 GCA_035772895.1 Perdix hodgsoniae | reverse complement strand
AAGGGCAAATCCCACACCGATGCTCCATGGATTTTCCCTTCCATGCCCGGGATGGAGGCAGCTGAGGGCTTTTGCATGGGGAAACGAGCGATGCGAACACGGCCGCATTACTCTTTGTTGATGTATTAAGAATTCCTGTTGTAAAAGATATGAGTCATTAAAAAACTTCTTACAAACCATGGCAGCGCTCAGCGGAAATTTGGCATCACAACGACCAAGACAAAGGGTTGAGGATATTTACACGGCCCGGGAACACCACGAGCGGGGCCGGCCCCGGGCGCGCCATCCCACTGCCAACCGGAGCTAGAAAAAGAGTATGAAAAGGTAGAAAACCCAAAACGCACTTGAAACGGGCTAGAAAGATTCTCAGAAAGGTACCTAAAGACTATTGCCCTCTTGGGTAGATGTGGTTTGGGGCTGATGGGGACGTGGCTTAGTGGGCATGGTGGTGGCGGGTTGGCGGTTGGGCTTAATGATCTTAGAGGTCTTTTCCAACCTTAATGATTCTATGATTTTATGGGGTTAATGCAGAGCCCAGAGTACCTTATGGGATCCCCATGCTACTGCTGGGTGTGGAGCATTGGAGTGTCCGGGGCGCTCCTGGCAAGCCATGTCCTCACAAGCATCTGACAGCCTCAAAAGGAGGCTTTTCCCCAGAACTCTGATGTTGGGTGATGTTGGACCTGGGAATGAACCCTCACCCTGGCACAGGGCTGTGTGTAAACACAGCATCAGGCACTGCGGGGTGCTCTGGGCATCGTCATCCTGGCACTCTCCCGTCACTGGGGGGGAATGGGCATGAGGATGGGCAGGAAGAGCCGGGCAGGGAGCAGGGAGGAGGCACAGGTGTGTGGGACAAAGGGATGGACCTAGGAAAAAGAGGCCAGCACTGGTTTTGGGGTCTGCAGCTGTGTCGGGAGGTGCTGCAGGGGTTGGCTTTGCCATCGGCATCACCTCCAGCATCACCTCCCGCCGCGTCTCCCGCCGGCCTGTGGTGTCAGACAGAACAGAAAACCCTCAGCGGGCGAGCAGAGACCAAACCCCATCCATGCACTACAACCAAAAGCCATCACAGAGCGCGAAGCAGCGAGCACAACACCATTCACCGCGGGGCGAAGCCACCAGGCACAAGACGGGAAGCGGGGAATGGGAAAGCACGAGACCGAACACTGAGTAACATCACAGCCATCTAGCTATAGATCCGGCAGCTTAAATAAAAAACTGTACTTGGAAAGGAACCAACAACATCATTCCAAGAAGGTTATGCACATCCTTAGCGGTTAATTTTGCTCAGCACCACTCTGGTGCTTTAAATACGGAACAATCAAACGATTTTGTGAGCTGAAAAGTGACACGAATTTATTCTTTACATGAATATTCTTTTTTTTTTTTCTTTTTTTTTCTTTTTTTTTTTTCTTTCTAGGCAACTCTACAGACTTCAGATCTTTTGCCTCGCAATGCGGATCATCTTATATCCCCCAAAGGCGGCCAGATTCTTTAAACATGCACATCTCTGTAGCTTCCAAGCCGTGTATTTTACTTATTTTTGTTTAAATTCTGTGGACTAGCAGGTCGTCCCCCGTTCCTAAAAACTCTACATCAGTGTTCAGGGTGGCCTGAGTGCCCGTCAGGCTCCTTGAGGATTTACAGGATCACACAGAAGAACTTCTTCTCTCTAAAGGGGTTTTCTGAGGCCGGGACGGGGGTCAATAGGGGGTCCTCCTTGGCGTGAGCTTCGCAGTATGCCATCAGGTCTGCTGCTGCCTTGGACACCTGCAGAGAAGGAGCCACGTGTTGGGGACAGGTGGCATGGGGGACATCCTGCCTTGGGGATGAGACATCTCATCCTGGAGATGGGACATCTCATCCAGGGGATGGGACGTCTGCCTTGGGGATGGGACATCCCGCCTTGAATCGCAGAATAATTGCATCAGAGAATCACTGAAGTTGGAGAAGACTACTAAGATCATCTAGTCCAACCACTGACCCACCATGCCCACCAAGCCATGTCCCCAAGCCATGGGACATAGGGACAGAGCACCCCCACTGTGAGGGTGGAACATCCCACCCCATGGGAACTTCTCCAGGAAATCACCTCCCATGGCTGACGAGATGACCACGGGGTGGCCATGATGCCACCGGGACAGACGTCCTCCATACCCACCACATTCTGCCACCACATCTGATGGCTCTTACAATATAATTCTGACCAGCACCTACCCTCACAGCATCCCTCTACGTGCCCAAAGAGTCCCCGGCTGCATCACCTTTATCCTGTCGATGTTGGCCTCCATCTTCAGCTGCTCCACCAGCTTGCGTGCCTGCGCTATGCTCGCGGTGTTGTTGCTGGCCATCGGCGCGCCAGGCACACCCCGGTCGGGCAGCAGGCAGGAATGGGGGTGGGGGCTCAACGCAGAGCCTGGAATCCCTGAAATCCCAAAAGCAGTTTGGTGGGGTTGCATTTGGGATGTGGAGGTGTTAGAGCTGGGCCGTATGAATATGGGTGTGAGGGGAGGAGATGCAGACCAGCTTTGCATAAAGCAGAAAGCCACTGTCCTGTGTGGACATCACTGCTGGAATGGAAATTCCTTATTAGCCAGGCTTAGGGGATGCTGGGGCATTACAAAAAAGGCTGCAATGCAACAGAGCAGAAGGAAACTGGGCTGCCTCTGCCTCCCCCAGCCATCTGCCCTCCAGACCAGTGGCTTTTGGGGTAGCTGGGGTATTTGGGGTGGCTATAGGTGATGTGAGATGGCTATGTAGAGCTGCTTTGCTCCACCCCTGCTGCCAGTTCCAGCTGTCAGATACCAAACAGGATGCAGGAATTTCCTATTGCTCAAGATTTCCACCCCAGATGGACAAGAGATGCTCAGCATGGCCATGCCAGCTTCACAGTGGATGTTTTTCCATATACCCCATGTAACTCCTATGCCCTATATACCTTATATAAACTATATGCCATATAACATATATACCACACAAACACTACATCCTCTACTCTCTGGAAGCCCCAGCCGGGCATCCAGCACTACCCTCCCTCCCAGCACCCAGTGCTCAATGTGGGCAGCATTGCTTTACCAAAGCTGGGTCTCACTGGTGCTGGCTGTCCTTAGGGCAACAGCTGCTCCACTTCGGCGTTCGACACCTTTACAGAAAGAGGGAAATGGAGAGAAATTAAAACCCAACCTGCTCAGATGGCTGCAGTGATACCTTTATTTCTGGCCCCAGGGCTCAGGGCTTCCTTCCGCCTCCCAGCAGCTCGCTGGGGACAGACCACAGCGACACTCAGCGTGTGGTGAGACTTTGAGCACAGGAAGAGGTTTCAGGTCAGCAGGCAAATATCTGAGGGCTGCTGGCAACCGGTTCCCTGGCTGTTTCCCAGCAGAATCAGCAGGAATTCCCTAAGCCCTCTTTGCCCTAAGGGCTCTGTACTTCTTGCAAGCAGTGGCACAGAGCTACGGGCACCATGGCTCCGCATGGGGACAGCGAAGCCACCGCACGTCTGCAGTGCAGTGCGTCTGGATAATAGGATTCCTGTCTTGCAGACTGCAGGTTAATGAGTAAAGATGGTGTTTGATTTCCATGCTAATGATGTTTATTGTGTACAGTACCTGGATATTGTCTCTTTCGGGCTCTGGGCTGTGATTACAGTTCAGGCTCTTGGGTTGATGTGATGCTTGGGCACTGTGCGGAGGGGCTGTGGGCTGTTCACTGCACAGCACTGCAAGATTTCTTCTCTGTAAGAGCTGACAGGTGTTGGCACAGCTGCCCAGCAGTGCTGGGGTCACCATCCCTGGAGGTGTTCCAGAGCCATGGAGATGTGGCACTGAGGGATGTGGGCAGTGGGCACGGTGGGGTGGGATGGGATTGGGCTTGGGGATCTCAGAGGTCTTTTCCAACCTGAATGATTCTGTGATTCTATGTTTTGCAAAGCTGCTGGTGACCCAAGCAGGGATGCCTCTGCCTTTGTGACCCCACCCAATGCAAAATGTGCTCTCAGGCAGCCCATTCTGCAATGAATGTCACCAGTTTAAGGTGTTCAAACTCAGTACTTGCCACTGAAGTGCTGCTTTTTAAGCACTGAAGAGAATTCCTTTCTCCTCCCATATCAACTTGAGATTAAGCCCAAGTGACAGGGGAAGATCCTCTGGGATCTCTTCTGACTGGGGAGAAAACAGAAAACATTCGAATGCATCAGTCACACTCCATTAAGCAGAGCCCATTGGGAAATTCTGTGCTTTTTTGGAATAGAATCATACAATCATACAATCGTTTAGGTTGGAGAAGACCTCTAAGATCATCTGGTCCAACCACCCACCTACCACCAATGCTGCCCACTAAACCGTGTGCCTTAGTACTACATCTACACGTTTCTTCATCACCTCCAGGGATGGTGACCCAACCACCTCTCTGGAGCATGGGCATCAGTGAGCAAAACCCAGCAGTGAAATGTCTGAGCCCAGAGACCTGTCACAGGCACTTTGGTATCCCTTTAAAGAGATTCAGCCTAATAGAATCATAGAATCATCTCCACAGTTCTTATTTGTGCTAAAGGTTGACTCTAAAAACAGACTGCTCTATTGAAAAAATAATGACTAAATATACATAGAAAGCTGTAAAAATGCTACAGACGGAAAGAAAAGAGTAGAAACCCGCATTCCCTTTCCCAACCTATGTTTCATTGCCCAGTGCCCAACGTGGCATGGAAAGCACCAAAGAGCAGCTCGTGGGTTGGAGGCACAACAGCAAAGTAAGAAAGAAATTAAAGGGTGAAAATGAACCCATTTCCATGGCAACAGCTTTGTTATGCCAGTAGCAGACAGGCACAAGGTGACAGGTGGGGGCCAGCCCTGATGCCATCAGTGTGCCCATACCCAGGGTTTGGTGCCAACCCCGTTCTGAGCTCCCATCACTGGAATGGAGGGGGCAGAGAATCCACTGCCCCTTGTCCACTGAATGGGAGTTGGACCAGAGGACCTTTAAATGTCCATTCCAATTCAAATGACTCTAATTCTATGACCTTAGCCCTGCCTGGCCCCACACTACAGCATTTCACCCCAAAAGCAGAGCCAGCATCGAGTGATGCATGTCCCATGGGGTGAGGCACAGCAGGGAGGTTCCCAATGAGTTTTGTCCTCCAAAACTGGTACATGGAGGGAGGTTCCCAATGAATTCTCTCCTCCGAAATCAGTGCATGGGATGAAAAGCCCATTGTTGGATGTGTCTGTGCAGGGAGCAATGCTCTGATCCATCCATTCGTGGCCACAAAACCAAAATCTCCTATATAGGGTATGTATGGAGGTAGTGGTGCAGGACAGCAGTGCATCCCATCCCAGGCAGCTCAAGAGAAGCCTCCTCCAAAGCAGAGCACAGGGTTGCATGCAGACATGAACCAGAGCATCAGGCAGACCCACCCAGAGCATTTTGGGAGCCCTGCTCAACCCTTTCACCATTGGGAGCCCCATGAATGGCAAACAGAAGTGAGAATCTCGGGTTGTTGTTTTCTCACACGTGTGCTAACAGGTGAAAAGAGAAGGCAAACTGAAAGCAACCTCAACTTCCTTTTATTTTCTCTCTCTCTTTTTTGTATTGTTTTCTTAAGAGATGATGAGGGTAAAGGGACGTTTCCCAGAGCAGGAGAGCGCCCCAGGAGCTGCCAGGAAAAGGAAACACTGTGTTTGGGGGGAAAAAAAAAACAGCACAGCATAAATCATGGAATCATAGAACCAGGGAATGGCTTGGGTTGGAAGGAACCCTGAAGGCCACTCAGTTCCCACCTCTGCAAGCAGCTGTTGCCCTCTGTCCTTTATATATGGGGGTAAAGAGAGTCCAAAAGAGGTAAGAAACGCTCTCTGCCGCTGGCATTTTGTTTTTATGCTTGTGTTTGATTGTTATGCAGCTGGCCTGAGAAGAGAACACACAGCTTCGGAAACTCCCTGAAAACATCCAGCGCTGCACGGAAAAAACAGCAGTGCCCCAGCTGCAGAGCAACAGCATCTCCTGGCCCTGCCCCAAGGTGACACGTGTGTCCCATCAGCAGGCATCTCCACATGGGTCACACTACTGGATTTCTGCCCCCTGCGTCCCTCACAGCCCTGGGGAAGGGATGGTTGAGCCCGAGCTCTGCGTCACCCACCCATCTCAGCTGAGCAGCCTCTGATATTTCCATCAGCAGAGGGTGGCCAGCAGGGACAGGGAGGTGATCGTCCCCCTCTGCTCTGCTCTTGTGAGGCCCCATCTGCAGGGCTGTGTCCAGGGCTGGAGCCCCCAGGACAAGAAAGACAGGGAGCTGTTGGAGAGGGGCCAGAGGAGCCACAGAGATGAGCAGGGGGCTGCAGCACCTCCACTACGAAGACAGGCTGAGGGAGCTGGGCTTGTTCAGCATGGAGAAGAGAAGGCTGTGGGGTGAATCATTGCAGCCTTCAGTGCCTACAGGGAGCCTACAGACAGGAGGGGAGTCAGCTCTTGGGAAGGGGAGAGAACAGCAGGACGAGGGGAAATGGTGTGAAGTTGAGGGAGGGCAGATTGAGGTTGGATGTGAGGGGGAAGTTGTTTGGTGTGAGAGTGGTGAGGTGCTGAACAGCTGCCCAGAGAGGCTGTGGATGCCCCTCATGTCCATCCCTGGAGGTGTTCAAGGACAGGTTGGATGGGGCCCTGGGCAGCCTGGGCTGCTGTGAGATGTGGAGGTTGGTGGCCCTGCGTGTGGCGGGGGGGCTGGAGCTTTGTGATCCTTGAGCTCCCTCCCAACCCGGGCCGTTCTGTGATTCTGTGATTCTATTTTAGGTGAGATTTAGACTGGACATTAGGAAAACATTGTTTGCAATAAGGGTGGTGAGACACAGGCTGCCCTGAGAGATGGTGAGGCTGGATGGGGCTCTGAGCACTGATGGAGCTGTGGGTGTCCCTGCTCATTGCAGAGGAGTGGGACCAGATGGTCTTTAAGGGTCCCTTCCAACCCAAACCAGTCTATGAGCCTATTTCCCATGGCAGAATGTTCTGCTGTGAGGCAGACCCTGGTCATTGTTTTACTCCAGCATTATCCAGCGAGTCCCACAGCCTGGCCACTGCCTGACCCATGGGTTCCTGGCCTATCTGGTCTTTTTTGACAACAGGAGACATCAGAACCCTTCGTTTCAAACATTCATTTCTACTACGGGGAGACCGCTAGAAAACTCACATCACTCATTCATTCAAGTAGGCATCACATCAATAAATTCTTGATTCTTTCACTTCTCGATGCCAACACCGAAAGAACTCAAGTTGATCTTAAAACAAATTCAGCTCCCAGCTCCCAACCCCTTGTCCCACAGCTCTCAATCAAGTATTTCCCAGCATCAAGACACAGGTGTCAACAAGAGGTGTAAAATGAGGCTCAGAATGAGGGCACGGACCTGGGGTGCCACAACACAGACTCGGGCCTTTTTACATCACCTTTTTGCCCAGAGAAGCCCAGCTGTGCCGTGGGAGCCTTGCTGCTGTCTCCAATGACTTCACCCAAATCAAACCTTTATTGGAATTTTATTTTAAGTAACAACCACACGGAACCTAATAAACCCTTCCAGCCACTGGGAATTGCCCCAAGGGTTGCATCAGCACAGAAACAACCCCATTAACCACCCCTTTAGCTTCAGACCCCTCCGGAATTACCTTAGACTGCTTTAATTAGGTATCCACGCTATGAAAGAATTAATTAATTAGTGATAAGCACCTGAACCACATTACTCATAAGAAACTATTTCAAGCTTCAAATACATCAAACAGGTCACAGTCTATCCTGCACGGCAGAGCAAAGCCCCAGTGCTGCTGAGCACTGATCCTCCCCCCACCCCTGCTCCATCACTATCAAGGCAGGAGGATGGGAGGTGCTTTTCCCTTCCTTCTCTCTTTTATTTTTTTTATTCCTTTCTTTTCTCTCGCTTTTTCACCATTTCTTTCTTTTTTTTCCCATTTTCTTTCCTTTTCTGTCTTTTTAACCTCCTATTTTTCCCCCCCCTTTCTTCCCCCCCCCCCCCCCCCCCCCCCCCCTCCCATTTTCCTCTTTTCTTCCTCTCTTTTCTTTCATCTCCCTTTTTTTTAAGCACCCCCAGCACTGAAAGCAGATGCCTTTGAGATGCACCACACAAGCACCCCTTGGAGGTAGCTGAGATTTGCTACACTTTGGGCTGTGGGGTAAACCTCTCTATGGCTAACCTGCAAATGCAAGATAGCTGCTAAAGAGTTTGCTGATGGCCAGATCCTAAGCAGCAAGAGGAGGATCACGGTGGAGCGTGGGTGATTTTAGCAGGTTTCCAATTGAAGGGGGAAGAAAGGAAAACAGGAAAAATGGATCCCCGTGCTTTTATAATCTGTGATGTTGAGCAATGATTGATTGCACCAAAACCCAAGGAGCAACTGAGCTGTTTCCCATGGACAAGAGGTGCTGCAAATGGGGTCAGCGGGGCCGGTGAGCCAGAAGGAGGAGGCTGCTGCTGCTGCTCCTCGTCTGACCCACATTGCCTCCGTTCCACAGCACTTCTGCTGCTGGGATCTGCTTGCTGCAGCCTGGAGGCGAAAGCAGAAAGTGATTACAGGGCAGCCTGCACACCTGGGTCCCCTCTGATGCAAGCAGAGGGCTCAGCTGGAGCAGGAGCTCCTGGGGCAAAGGTTTTGGGTCTCAGCACATCCATCAGCCCCAAGACGCAGCATCTCGATTTTCCCACAGAGCTCCAGTCCCTGCACCAGCCTCTTTTCCCCTTAAAATGCACACAGAGCATTTTCTCCTTTGTTGAAAGTCAGTTTTTCTCACAGTGTTATTGACAATAATCTGCCGGAAACGCCGAGCCGCCGCCGCTGCGTTCCTGCCACACTTCCTGCTGAGTCAATGCACTGCATGTGACACCAGGCATCGTTCTTGCTGCGTCGTGGAGTGACACATACTTAGCAAACGCTGTTATTGCGCAGGCAGAAGAAGAAAACCACCCAGGAGCTACTTGCTGGGGCGGTGGTTTCGCATTTGGAATACAAAGCGTTGTAAGAAAGTAAAGGAAAAATGCGAAGGCAAAGAATTTATGTGAAACTCTGAGTAAAGCAGTGCAAGGTGGCATTTCCCACACAGCTCGCCCTTTCATGTCACCCCTCCATCTGTCACTCATCTTTCCATCCTTCCCTCCATCATTCATTTATCCATCCATCCATCCATCCATCCATCCATCCATCCATCCATCCATCCATCCATCCATCCCACTATCCATCCATCCATCCATTCATCCATCCATCCATCCATCCATCCATCCCTCTATCCCTCCCTCCATCTCTTCATCCCTCCATCCCTCCATCCATCCACCCATCCATCCATCCATCCATCCCTCCATCCTTCCTTCCCTCCCTTCCTCCCTCCCTCCCTCTCTTCCTCCCTCCTCCCCTCCCTCCTTCCATCCATCCCCCCATCCCACAGTGCAGTGAGGATGAAGACACATGACAAACGCATGGCAGGATGGGACCCACAGCTCTCACCCTGGCCGCACTGCATACCCCCCATGCCTCAGTTATCCCACCCCATGTCCACTCCCACCTCCTTAGCCACTCAGAACAACCTGCAGCCAATGCATTTCAGCTTTCCCTGCCCACTGGCTCCTCAGCATCCGTCTTGCTGCTGCTCCCTGTATCGCTGCCAACCTGAGCTGCAGAAACCACTGAAGCCAGCTGCTCTTTTGGAAGCTGGGCTTTAACTACGTGTAGGATGAAGGAGCAGCATCCCTTCCAAGCCAGACTAAGTTTTGCAGCCATTAATGGGAGCATTTACACAGGGCTCAGATACAGGCTCTAAAACCCATCAGCATGTCCCTCATTTGCTGTCTGTGCCTCCTGGGGGTGGCTGCATTCCCCCTCCAGCATCAGCCAGGAAGCAGCAGACATGGATCCAGCCCCCGTTGAGGATGCCAGGCTGAGCAGCAATTATATTAAATCAGCTGATAAATAATGCAACGTATTTTGATGGTACCAGCACTCTGAGCACAGCACAAACACCATCACAGCATTAAAAATACAATGGATGGAGCACAAACAGGCCAGCATTAAATAATTGAACATAAAGCCCTTTGGAAATGCTGTCCCCGGGGCAGGTTGGAGCACAGGACCTGAGCCCACCAGCTCTTCATAGGTCCTACCCAGGCCATAGGCTCACACAGGACCCTGCCAATGCTCAAACCTTCCCAGCAGGAGAAGAGCTCCTCCAGGTGCAGGAGCAATCCCAGAGCTGATGGGAAGAGCTCTGAGTAGTTTTTACAGGTTGTGGAGGGCTGATGGCCCCAAAAGATCCCAAACGAAGGGGTAGGAGTTCCCAGAACGCATGTAGAGCTGCGTGCAGAAGACTTGGACTGGTTTCCCTGTGCCACAAAAGGAAAGTGGCTGTTGGCATGATCCTGGAACTCACAGTGGGTGGACCAGAAAAGTCCAGCCTAAATCACTGAATCACATCATCCACTAAATCACATCATCCAGTGCAGAAACACTGGATATTTTGCATTGGAAAGGACATCTTTGAGGTCCATTCCAATGCAATCCATTCTATGATTCCATGAAAATGAAGGGGCAGCGCCTTGGGCAGCTCTTCCCATGGCTCGTGGCCAACACATCCCAGCCTGGCAGAAGCCAAAATCTCAGTTGGAGAGTTCCTTGCGCACAGCACAGCATCCCAGCACTGCCATCATTTACCCTTTGGCCTGACATCCATTTACAGAGCAGCCCATTCCTTTCACAGGACCATTCAGGTCAGAAAAGACCTCTGAGATCTCCAAGCCCAAGCTCAAGCCACCCCACCATGTATCTCAGTTCCGCATCTCCGTGTTTCTTGTGGACAGTGACCTCTTTCCCTGAGGTGTTGCATCCCCTCACTCTCCCCATCCAGCTCCAGTCAAAATGGGTCAAAGCCAAGAGCCAGGCAGGCAGGAGCACTGGGAGCCAACGTTAACCTTAAAACAAGGCAGAGCATCCTGTAGAGCCAAAGCCTCCAGCTCAAAAATGTGACAGTGGGGTGGGATTCGCACGGTCAATGGAACCCAGGAGGGAGCATGGACATCCCAAAGTGTGTGTGGAGCCAACGTGTCCACGAGTGGGTGCAGTCACAGCAACACCCAGCACAGCTGTGTGTGAGAGATGCTGTATGGAGGTGATGAGAGGCTCCATGAGATAAGAAGGAAGAGCAGGAGTATAATGAGTTGCACTGCCAAGCAGCTACAGAGGGAACCCATCCACCTGATGGGCTTTGTGCAGCTCCTGGTGCGTTTAGGGCAAGTTTCAGGACTCCCCGGAGCTGCTCAAAGGCAATTCCCAAGGTAACCCCTTGGACAGACACCACTACCCAGCTCAAAATCCAGGTACAGAGAATTTCTCCCATTGCTTTGTGACTCAGGGGGCTCAGATGTGATGGTGTTTCTCCAAGAGGCCACAGAAAGGTTTGGAAACTGTGATGCAGTGATCCCAGAGTGTGGGAAAGCACCCAGACCCTACAGTGCCATAGGGCATGGGCACCCACCTCCAGCACCCTATCCTGCACCTCGCTTTCCTCCTTCTTGCTGCAGCTAATTCCCTACAAAACCACCAAGAAATGTGGCTGAATGTCTCACTTCTGATAGAGAATGGCCTCAGAAGCACAATTCTCCAACGCTGCCATGGACACCGCGCCTGCCCTTGGGGCCCTATGGCTATGGGCTGGGACACGGGACATTGGTTGGGGGTTGGGATGTGAGTTGGGATATGGGTTGAGACATGGGACATCGGTTGGGGCGTGGGATGTGAGTTGGGACGTGGGTTGAGACATGGGACATGGGTTATTGGTTGAGATATGGGACGTGGGTTGGGGCATGGGATATTGGTTGGGACATGGATTGAGACATGGGACACAGGATGTTGGCTGGGACATGGGACGTTGGCTGAAACACGGAACGTGGTTTGGGTCATGGGATATTGGCTGGGACATGGGACATGGGTTGGGACATGGGACACAGGGTATTGGTTGGGATGTAGGACATGAGCTGGGACATGGGGACCGATGCAACTGCAGAATCTGTCCCTGTTCCCATCACTGAAGAAGCATAGCTTTCCCAACACAGCAGCACTGACACGACAGTGCTGACAAGCCCTATAATTAGTGCCATGAATCCATCCAGGCGCTGTCAGCGTGTTCCCCAACGTGCCAGCCGGGGAAGCGCCCGCACCAAGGAGCTGATCCCTTTCTTCAACTCCAGGCGCTCTCCCAGCACAACTCCCTCGAGCAGAACTGCTCGTGGCTCATATCCCGCAAGGCTCCAACCCTCAGCTCTGTGGTGCTGGAACTTTGCAGCCCCAGGAGGGAGGATGCTGCAGCAGGAGCGGTGCAGGGCAGCGCGCTGGGGTGAGGCAGCAGCACAGCGGGGTCTGCCGGGAGCTGCAGTGGGAATATCCTGCACTGTGATGGTGGTTTTTTTTCCCATTGCTGGGATTGAATGGCATTCATTGCTCAGGATGCTTGATGAGCTCCAAAGGCACGGAGAAGCTGAGTTACAACCCCTCTTACAGACCCAGGAAGAGCAGCTCCCAGGGAACATTACAGAAGGCACGGAGCTAACTTTCCTTCCCATGCAAGGAGGGCACTAAGCCTGTTAAATCAAGGCAGCAGCTCAGCTCAAGGAGTTGATCCACTGAGCACAGCGTGTGTTGCCTCAAATCAGTGCGGTGCTGCTCCTGTCCCCAGGTGGAGCACACCCAGACCAGCATCAGTGCCCCCAAGCACAGTGCTGGGGGCGGAGATGTCCTTTCAGGACGCCCTTTAAACCCAATGTGGTCACCACTCCCTGCATCTCACCCAGCTGCTGCTGCCCAAGAGCTGTCAGCACTGTTACCACCAAACGGCAAGGTGGGGAGGTGGGGAGGTGTAAGGTTTGGTACGATGCCATTTCAGGAATTTTTTTTGTTATTATTTTTTTCTCTACTCACTACGTGGAAAAAAATGATTTTGGCTGCACGAAATGGAGGAGATGCATTATTTCAGACCTCATCCTTCTCACATGTAGCTCACATGAGGACACTCTGCATTGCATCCCATGGCATCCCATGGCATCCCACGGCATCCCATGGCATCCCATGGCCCAGGACGCAGCACTCCACTGCCTTCCCAGCCATCCCACCCGCTGCCAACCAGAGGAATAAAACAACCAGAAAAGAGGCTGACAAGCAAGAAAATTAACCCCACACCCTGGTTCCTTTGCTCTCCTCTCCCATTTACGCGTGCCGTGAGCGCACGCGCTGATCCCACCCCAGGCACAACCAGACGTCCCGCTGAGCACCGATGCAACTCATGCCAAAAATGATGCTTTTCCCACAGCCGTCCCCTGATTCCTAACCCCAAAATGGAGACGAGGAGGCCCAGATACGACCCCTCCTGGGAACCAGTGTGGGATTGGGCTCCATTGCCCTCAAGCAGTGCTGGTGGGGCCAGGCAGCATTTGTAGGGCCGCGGGTTGGGTGCCGCCTCTCCAGTCCCAATTGCTATGGAAACTGCGTGCGCGGCGCTGCCTTCCCTCCTCCCATGACTCACGGGTTTTCAAAGGGAGAAGTGATGCCTCCGCCGCCGCCGTTTTGAGGCCAAAGCAGCAAAATCCAGGCGGGTGCATCAGTGGGGCCGGGCAGAAGGCAGCGCCGTGCAGTGCCAAGTTGGAGACGTTGCCATGCACTGAGCTCCAGCATTGGGTGGTGGAGGTGTTGGCTGGGATGGGGTTTGGCAACAATCCTCATCATTGGGTTTCTCCAGCAGCACTACCCGCATTGCTCTGGGATGCTGTGCCCTGACCCCAAGGAGCACGATGCCAGCCCCCGGGGATGGGGATCCAGACGGAGCTGAGGTCGCCGTGCTTGTGTCACAGGTGGCAGCTGGCAGCGTGCTGCTGGTAAGCAAGCAAAGGGATGGAAATGGCAAGAAAAGCCCTAAAATGGGTGGGAAGGGAACAGCCTGACCCCATGGCCCATGGCATGGGGTAGGAAAACAACACCCGGAGCACCTCCAAGCATCCTCCTGGAGAAAGACTTCGCCCCGGGGTTTTCCTGGCAATAATTAATTGAGTCATATTTCAATCCAGCCAGCGGCCATATGGCAGAAAAGAGGATTTGCATCGCAGGCTCCAGCTGCATGGAGGGAAATCCAGTTAGGAGGAAAAATCCCCCCTGCCTGAGCCCAGCCTGGTGCCAAGGGGACATGGTCCGGCCCTGGGCACTGCGATGGGGATTTGGGGTCTGTCCACGGGGAACGAACAGTAGGGCACAGCCACAAGCATTGCACACAAGGCTACAATGACGGGGGATAACGCTGCCCTATGCCCCCACCCCATTACCATTGGGGCAGCACACCCTGAGTTTATCAAAGACTCATTAGCAATGAGTGGGGAGCTGAGATTCAAGTTTTTTCCTTCGTTAGAAATCCATTTTCCTACAAGCAGATTCAAGTTTGGGGCTGGATTCCTCTCCCTCTGGCACAGGGGACCTCGGGCCATTTTTATCATTCTGTTCTATGACTCCCCAGTCCCTGGGCACAGCAGGGAGCTGCCTGGGCACACGGTGCCTTTGCCATGGTTACTTTTCCTGAGACCTTGCATGATCTGTGCTGCTTCCTGCTGCATGGCCACAGCGGGGAACATCAGAACTCCTATTGAAATCCCAGCCATTGAGAAAATGGGGGTGGTGGGGTGGGGCAGCAGGTGGGGATGGGGCACCCCAAATACGCCCTTCCTAAGCCGTGCTGGGGGCAGATCCATCCCAGCAAGAGGGATTTGGGGCAGGGAAAGCCCTTTGTGGGGGGTGTGAGAGGGGAAAAAAATAAAAAGGAGAACACTACGTCTCATTCATCCCGAGAAAAAGCCGTTCATGTGATGGCAAATCAGTTGATTAAGTGAGGATCAGCCCCCATAGAGCTTTGTTGAGGGCTGAGCGCTGGGGCAGCACCAGCCCTGCAGCACCCATCGGTGCTGGGGCTACGGACTGTGCGGGGTGCCGGGGTCCCCGTGGGGTAACCGACACAAGCAATGACGGGGTGATGCGAGCAGGGGGTTGGGGTGGAAGGATCGCCTTTTGGGGAGCAATAAGCAGGGAGCGGTTTGTGGCCCGAAGGATGGCGCTGCCGTGGGATCGCCCCGATGTCCGCGGTCCGTGCGCGCCCGCTGCCCCCCAGCCCCGCTCCCGTTGCCCCCCCGGCTCATCCCGTACCTGCGGGCGGTGCTGCCCCGGTTCTCCCCGCGGGGCGGCGGCGGTCGGACGGACGGGCGGACGAAAGGATGGATGGAGGGATGGATGGATGGAGAAGGGATGCGGGCTGGAGGCAGAGGGGCGGTCAGCAGCAGCCCGGAGCGGCGAGTCCCCACCCAGCTTTGTCTGCGCTCATCCCTCTGCCTACAGGAAGCGGCTCGGCCCCGACTTCCTCCTCCTCCTCCTCCTCCTCCTCCCTCTGTTGCTGCTCTCCCTCCTGTCCCCTCCCCTTCTCCTCACCCCGAGCCCCCTCTCCTCCGCGATCCCCGTTTTCTGCAGCCCTGCTGCGCTCTGGGCTGCCCTTCCCCTCCTCCTGCCCCATTTCCCTCCCCCTGCCCCACACCGACCCCACTACCCGTTGTGAGCCCACCCCGCCCCCTGCAGCCCCATCACACAGCGGCATCCTTCCCCCAAAGCAGCCCTGCAGCCCGTCCCACCCTCCTGTACACCCCCTGCATCCCCTCATCCCCCCCTCCGTCCCATCACGCTCCTGCACCTTATCACATCCCCCCACACACACTTTATCACACCCCTTCCCCACCATCTCCCCTCTCCAAAACCCCATCGCACCACATCCTGCACCCCATCATCCCCCAACCCTTCCCTCTATTGCCCCCACATCTCCCTGGATCCCCTGTTTTCCCCCTCCTAGGGGTCCTCAGCCCTCCTGAGCCCTTTCCAACCCCCTATCTCCCACACCAGCCCCTACTTGTGCCTCCAGCAATTCCTCATTTTACCATTATTTTTAAATCTTCAAGCCCTGATGCCCAGATTTTAGGATTAGGATCTTTTTAGGATATGGGGAGCTGGTTAGCTTCTTCATAAAATCATTTATTTCCTCCATCTGGACCCCAGAATGACCTCCAACAGCCCAGATATGGGTTCACCTCAGGTGCCTTGAGTTGAATTTTGGGATGCACTTGATGAGCCCTCTTGTTAAACCCGTAACCCCTGTTATTAAACCCCAAACCCTCTTTATCACACCCATAACAGGGCTGCAGGCTGGTCTCTCCATGCACATTTCCTGGAAGGAGAGGTGATGAGCTGCAAGAAAATGGGCTTCTCCATTTGCACAGCAACGCCCGATGGCTGATTGCTGAGACCAGCAGCCACTGGGCGAGGCTGGGGCTGCCCCCAGCAGCACCCAAGGGTGCCCCCAGCACGAGACCCCAGTGAGAAGCACCCAAGCAGCAAAACTAAAATAGCACTGCCACGGCGTTTTCGCCTTCTTAAACTGCATTTTTTGTGCTTGGCTTCCCACTTAGTCCAAATGGTTCACATTCCAAGCGCTTCTAATTTGGATCTTAGATGGGAATTGTGATGATGATGATGATGATGATTTTTTTTTTACTTGAAATCAGCTTTTCCCAGTGGCTGATCTGTCGTTGTAACCAGTTCCACACCAACTCTCTCGGTTGGGTTTGATGCAGAGATTGTCAGCCCTCCTGCCAGGGAGGTGCCATTTGCACGTCGTCGAGCTGCAGATCTCAAATCCTCAGCCAGCCAGGCTGCCAGAACGATGACAGGAGATGCCAAGTCTGGAATGGAGGCAACTGGAGATGGAATGTGAGCTTCTCTGTGACAGCTAGAACTTGTGAAAGTGTCAAACTGGCAGCTGGGACACGAGAGCATCCCAAAGAGAGCGCTGGTGTGAGGCTGCATGGGGTGGAAATGAGAACAGCCCTCTGCACAGGGTTATGAAGGAGCGATAGGGACGAGCTGTCAGATGTCAGAGAGTCACAGAACGGCCTGTGTTGCAAAGGCCCACAGTGCTCATCCATTCCAACCCCCTGCTGTGTGCAGGTCGCCAACCAGCAGCCCAGGCTGCCCAGAGCCACATCCAGCCTGGCCTTGGATGCCTGCAGGGATGGGGCACCCACAGCCTCCTTGGGCAACCTGTTCCATGTTGTCAGTGCAGCCCTAACATTGCTTGCTGCCTCATGCTCCCCCCTTCTGCACAATGCAATTCACTGTGAGAGTCCCACACCAGCAGAAAGTGGCAGTCAGAACTGAGAGTCCACCATGCTGCCCTTCTCTGGGCACACTCCCACCAAAGATGAGGGATTCTTCTGGAGTAAATGGGGATTTCTGATAACGTCCCACAATTCTTGGAGCCTGCTGAATAGGTGCAGCCTGTGTGATGGCAGCCTCCTGCCATGGAGTGTCCTCGTTTTCATCTTCATCACCTTCATCTCTTCATCATCGTTATCTTCCTACCTTTATCACCATCGTAACTTCGTATCTTCATCATCTTAGAATCATATCACAGACTCATAGAACTGGGTTGGAAGGGACCTCAAAGATCACTTTGTTCCAAACTGAGATCTCACCCCACTGCTGCTCCAGGTACCCCACGTCCCCTCCCCGTGCACATCCCCTTCCAGCAGAGGACAAGGAAAGGAAGATTCGTGGAATGAACAAACGCCTGCTGCTCCCCAAGGCTGGAAACAGGCTCTGGGACCCAGTGGCAGTGGGATGGCACCTGTGTCAACCTCCAAGCAATGGCATTTGGGACACAGCCAGCACAGTGCGAGATGGAGACGCCGTGCGCGCCATAGCAGAGAACGGCCGTGCTCATCGCACTGGTGGCTGCCGTCCTCGAGGCCCTGTGTGGGATGGGGACAGGGATCCGGCCCAGCTGCCACCCAGAGGTGCCACAGGATGGCAGCAAATGCCACCGCTTGGTTCCGCAGCCAGGGGTCAGGGCCGGGGATGGGGACAGGGCTGGGGACACCAAACCTGCCCGTCCCAGAGCCCCCTCACAGCATCCCTCCGCATTCCATCGCTTCTTTACGAGCCAGAGCTCCTCCGATCTCCACGAGGCACAGCGATGCGAACAGCAGTCACTTTATTGTCATTTCTGGCCGTGCCACCCAAGGCACACAGCAAAGGTCACTGTTACAAAACCACGTCGCTCTGGGGTTCCCTGTGCTCTCAGCTGCAATTTTTGGCTTTTGATTTCGCAGCACAGCCACTTGCTCTCACGCCATCCCGACAGGGAGATCCTTTCACAGAAAGGACTATTCAGTTTGCACAGACACACAGCTCCTTATTGCTGAAAGACCAGCGGTACCAAAGGCCACCAACACCCATCCCGGGCACGTGCAGCATGAACAGCATCTCTGTATCCCACAGCCTGGCTTTGGGGCTGGGGGATCCGCCAGCATCACTGAGCAGTGCTGAGCAACGATTGATGCATTTCTGCTGGCTATGAGTGCAGGGCACCTTCCTGCCCACCCCACATCCCAGCCTGGGATGCAGGGTCAGAGCCGTCCCACTGCCCAGAAGGCTTTGGGGTGCTTCAGGAGGAACCCCAAAACCAGAGCAGGAGATTCCCTTGGATCACAGAACCACGGAATGGTCCAGCTCCACCCATATATAAACATGCGTACTTTTATCTATTTATATATGTGGCTCCCATGTATCAGGAAGCATTATTGTGACACCATTCCAGGTGACATTCTCCACTCTCCTTTGCCTTTTTTGGGGTATTTTTGGTTTCTGGGTTTGGGTTGGAAGGGACCTCCATGGACCTCATCTTACTGCACACATCACCGGCACTGCCGAACACAGCTCTGCTCTGTTTTATTTGGGCACCGATCCCCCTCCCTCCCCAACATTCCTTAGAAAAATAAGATTGTGCTTATTTATAAAACAATATATATATTTTTATATATTTATATATATAAGAAAACTTTCCAGTTTAAAAAAAAAAAAAGAAAAAAAACAAAAGGCGGTATATCAAAATACGGTAAAACTTTGGCCGTCGATCGCTGAACTCTGATTAAAAAAGAATCTCAATTAAGAAGGCATTGTGCTGTGATCATTGCATCGCACCCTCCGGTACCCACGGCGTTACACCTCGGCTGCCTCCTGGGCACACATCACCACTGAGCAGAACTCTTGGATCCATGAAGGCTGAAGGATGCAGGGAAGCTCTGCGGGCAGAGCTGCGCTCCCAACGCGGTTGCATCCGTGTTCTCCTCAATGGGAAGTTCCATTTTCTCCCCTCAGTGCTTTGGAATACAAATGATTGTCCGTGTGCTTGGCTGGAGAGAGGCGCATCCTTTCCAGAAAGGTATTTCGGAGCAGGAAGAAAACGAAAATGGGTCTATAAGATCCAGACATATATAAACATATGGACTTTGATATATTTATATATGTGGCTTCTATGTCTCGGGAAGCATTACTGTGACACTATTACAGATGACGTTTTCCACTCTCCTTTGCCTTTTTTGGGGGGTATTTTTGGTTTCTGGGTTTGTTTTTGTACAACAAAGCCCCACGAAGCCCCCGAGCAGCACTGCTCAGAGCCGGGCTCCAGCGCTGCTCCCCCATGCACAGACATCCCTGGCGCTTATTGCTTAATTCTCGCTTCCCATACTGGCCTTTGGGGTATTTACATCTCTTTGGCTTGACTTGGACGCAGCAATCTGGTATTTTCTTCCCAGCAGACAGCGGCAATGCTAAGAACAGGGGTCGGGTATGGGGAGAATCCCCGTCTTTGCCACTGGGAAACCACGGGTTGGCTTCGGCTGGATGAGCTCCTTGTGCTTCTCCGAGGTGAAACAAGACGATTCGCGCACACGCATCGACTTCCAGAGGCAGAAGGACGCCGAGGGACCCATCCCCATCCCCCTGAGCTCAGCCGTCCCCACGGCAGGGAGGGTCGGGGTTGGCCACAGTGGGGCTCGGCGGGGCCCGGACCCCCCTGGGCAGCAGCCAGCGCCATCCCCACCGCCCTCAGACAACGAACTCAGGGACTTCATCGTGAGTGAGGTCCAGTGAGAAGTATTTGCTGGTCCGTTTGGCGGGGAAACCCTCCTGGATGTTGAGGCACTGCCGGGCCAGGCAGCCGTTGCAGTAAAGGCCGTCGTCGCCGAGGCCGTGGCCGCAGCCGAAGGTGAAGCTCTGCGCCGTGTCCTGGCACAGGTCTGCCAGCTGCAGGAAGTCCTTCTGGTAGAGCCGGATGTCGTCCAGGCTCAGGCTGTGCCGATCCGTCGACGTTTTGGGTTTCCTGCACGCCGTCTGCGCGAGGGAAAGGCGGTCAGGGGTGCGGGGGGTGCAAACCGCCATCGGGAGGGGGGACGGGGGGTGAGGAGCACCGGTGGCACCCACCTGGGGTAAGGAGTCGGTGCTCTGCCCACGGAGCTTCACCACCGTCTCTGAGGAGCTGGAGGTGGAGGAGCTGAGCTCCTTTACGATCAGCCCTGCGTGGAATCACAGAATCGCTCAGGTGGGAAAAGCCCTCCGAGATCCCCAGCCCACCCCACCGTGCCCACTGCCCACATCCCCCAGTGCCACATCTCCACGGCTCTGGAACACCTCCAGGGATGGTGACCCCACCGCTGCTGGGCAGCTGTGCTCTATCAGCTTGGATATTCCACAGAGGGAGAGGAGGGCACACAGAAATGACATCCAAATCTAAAATTATTCCCAATGGCTCCATCTGTGCCACCTTTGTCCCCTTGAGTCCCCAGATGTCTCCCATCATCCTGCGCCTGTTGACTTTTTTGGCCAACCATGCCTTCTTGCAGGGGTTTCCTGCACAGATTTGTGCTTCACTTCCATAAGCATCACCCAAAAAAGTTGAAGTGAATTCTCCCCTGAAGAAAACCTCCCCCTTTCTCAAGATTTTTACAGTTCTATCAGGCTGAATTCACCTCATCTCCACCTCCAGTCATGGACCAGATTTTCCCCGCATCCCAAAGGAATGCTCATGCTAATTTTGGTCTGCCCAGCACTGCATCACACAGGATGGAGGAGGAGATGCAGGAGCAGAGGTGAAGGGGACGACGGTCAGGTTGGATGTCAGGCAAAGGCTGCACCAGAGGGAGGAGGGCATGGAACAGCTTCCCAAAAACACTGAGCTAGCCGGAGTTCAAGAAGCGTTCGGACAACGCTCTCAGACATACAGTCCGATTTTTGGGTGCTCCTGGTGTGGAGCCTGGAGCAGGACTCCGTGCTCTTTCGGGATCCCTTCAACTCCAGGTACTCTGTGATTCTCTGCTTCTGCGGAGCGTGGCATTACCTGAGTGCCCGTTGAACTTGCGTGACAGCAGCATGTCCTCGGTGATGTACACACACATGTCGGGGCTCACCTCCAGCGCCAGCTCACCCGCTCTCTCCAGCTCCCGCGGGTCATCCACCAGCATCTCAATCTCTGTGCCAGGAGGGATGGGGACGGTCACCTCCGCTCCTCCCTCCCAGCAAACCCACTGACGCCCAACCTGCACGCCTTTGGAGTCTCTCACCGTCATCCTGCAGATCCTCCTCCAGCCGGTCCTTGCCCCCGCTCTCCACCCCGGAGGTGTGGGAGCTGCCGTGGCTGGTCATGGAGCTGCAGGTCTTCAGCTTGCGGTGAACGCCGGTGTCCTCGGGTCCCACGTCCCGGGGTTTGGGGTCAGCCTCGATGCCCGAGGTGTGGGAGCTGCTGTGGCTGGCAGTGGAGTGCCGGGACAGGCGCTTGTGCCGGATGCTGCCGGCGCTGCTCCCGCTGGCACGCGAGCGCTTCTCCAGCTGATCCATGTCCAGGTCCAGAGTGTCGCTGATGTACGACTCGCGGTACTGCTTCTTCTCTGTCAGGATGGACACACAGCACACACGTGGCACACAGATACCCCCCGGTACCATGGGACAACGGTCCAAACCCAGCTGGGTGGTACAATGGGAGCCAGCCCTGCTAGATGGCATTTGGAGACTGCTGGGGGTGGGTGAGGAGCTTTGGGTCTGCTGGGCTCTGTGCTCTGAGAAGAAGGAACAGGAGGAGGAGAAAGAGATGGAGGAAGAAGAGAAAGAAGAAAAGGAGGAGGTGGAAAAGGAGGAAGAAAAAAAGGAGGAATTGGAGGAAGAGGAGGAAGAAGACAAGGTAGAGGAAGAGAAGGAGAAGGACAGAGAAGAAGAGGAAGGGGAAGGGAAAGAGGAAGAGAAAGGGGAAGGGGAAAGGAAAGGGGAAGGAGAAAGGAAAGGGGAAGGGGAAGAGAAGAAGGAGTGAGAGCAAGAAAAGGAAGAGAAGTAAGAGGAAAAGAAGAAGGAGGAGAAAGAAGAGGAGGAGGAAAAGGAAGAAAAGCAGGAACAGTAGGAAGAAGGAAAAGAAGAGGAATAGGACGAACTGGAAGAAAAGTAGGAAGAAGACAAGGAGAAGGAGGAGGAAAAGACAAAGATAAAAAGGAGAAGGAGAAAGAAGTGAAAGAAGAGAAGGAGGAGGAGGAAAAGGACTATCTTATACTTGTACAAGGGCTTCCTGAGCCTGGGGAAGGCACAAGGGCCCCGGGAACACTGCACTGAAGCACTGAGACCCTCGGGGACCTCAGCAGGGCATGCAACCAATCCCAGGGGTCTGCAGGCATCCAGCACAGCCAGGGGAGCATTTCCGATCGGACAGAATCAGAACAGGACCGCCATGGGAACCCGCAGGGCAGCTCCACATCCACACACAGGCAGGATTTGGGGAACATGGGGCACCTACCCTCGTTCTCCTCCAGCCTGCGGACCTGCCGCAGCACGGGCTGCAGGTTCATGTAGAGCCGGTGGCTGCTGCTCAGCAGCTGCAGGAGGTGGCGGGAGCGCAGCGGGCAGCCCGTGTAGTAGATGAGCTTCCTGGCCGAGGGCAGCCCGTCAGGAAGGATCTCAAACTTTTTGCCCTGTGCAGGAGATGGGGAAGATCAGTCCGTTCGGAGCCCCACACCACAAACCAGCCCTGCTGCGTGCGGCTCCACACTCACCACGAACACCAGTTTGCCCACGTTGGTCCAGGGGAAGTCATAGAGCAGCTGCTTCTCCTCGTCCAGGTTCTGTAAGCAGATAGAGGGTGGTGAGGCACTGGCACAGGTTGCCCAAGGAGGCTGTGGGTGCCCCATCCCTGCAGGCATCCAAGGCCAGGCTGGATGTGGCTCTGGGCAGCCTGGGCTGCTGGTTGGCGACCTGCACACAGCAGGGGGTTGGAGCTGGGTGAGCTGTGGGCCTTTGCAGCCCAGGCCATTCTAGGATGCTGTGATTTGATGATAAAGGTGGATGAGGGTGGCAGTGGGGGCATCTTGCAGGGATGGAGCTGGGAGCAGGAGCTGCGTACCTGGAAGATCTGAATGCCCCGTGTCGTCAGCCCCAGTGTCAGCGATGCATCCACCTCCCTCTTGTCCTGAGGGGAAACGTGAGATGCTTTTAAATTTGCACCATAAAGTGCAAAGGAGGGAAGGTTTGGGTTGGATGTGAGGGGGAAGTTGTTTGGTGTGAGAGTGGTGAGGTGCTGAACAGCTGCCCAGAGAGGCTGTGGCTGCCCCTCATGTCCATCCCTGGAGGTGTTCAAGGCCAGGTTGGATGGGGCCCTGGGCAGCCTGGGCTGCTGTGAGATGTGGAGGTTGGTGGCCCTGCCTGTGGTGGGGGGTTGGAGCTTCGTGATCCTTGAGCTCCCTTCCAACCTGGGCCGTTCTGTGATTCTACGATAAAGTGGATAAATCTGCCCCCAAAACCCAGCTGTCCCTTCAGGTTACCCCCTTTCCCCTTGCAGCAGATGTTGCATGCTGGGCTTGCACAACTAATGATGCACACACACTGCAGGTTGCATCCTCAGCTGGTCCCACCTCACCTCCCCAAAATGCCCATACCTAATGAGGAAACCTCAAACAACCTTCAAGAGTTGTGCCAGTGGAGGTTCAGGTTGGATACTAGGAATCACTTCTGCTTTGGGAGAGCAGTGCTGCATTGGCACAGCTGCCCATGGAGCGGTGGGGTCACTGTCCCTGGAGCTGATCCAGAGCCATGGATGCGGCACTGAGAGATACAATCAGTGGGCTGAGGTGGGCTGGGGTTGGGCTCGGGGATGAATAGGGGGCTGGATGGGGCCCTGGGCAGCCTGGAGGGGGGCAACCAGCCCATGGCAGGGTTAGGGCTGGGCAGCAGCCACACTCCCACCTTGTACAGCCTGTAGTAGTGCACGGCCACGTCATCCAGCCTCACGGCCTCCTTGATGTACTTCAGGTGGGCTTCGGAGGCCGTCAGGGCAAACTGATCCTTGTGCATGTTGGGGATGTGCTTCAGGATGTAGTCCCGGCCCCGCTTCGCCACCACCTGGTTGAAGAAGATGAGAAACTCATCCAGGGCAATGGAAAATCGGAGCAGTGCCTTCTGCTGCAGAGATTTGCAGGGCTCTGTCCTTGTAATGCTCAACAAAAACCCCAGTGGCAAAAACCCCATTGGCAGCACAGAACTAGCCATTCCTACGTGCCAGGCTGCCCACAAGGCAGGGATACAGTGAGTACAAAAAACAGTGAAGCAGGCAGATTTGGGGCAAACCCAAGGAATATTCATCATGAATCAAAGCAGGCAGCAGCACCTACAGCTTTTATTCATTTTCCCATCCCGTCAGCCTGGGCTGTGGGACGCCCTGGGGAAGGCTCAGCTTTTGGGTGTTGGGGCATTGCAAGTGCTGCCCATCACTGCACCTCCTTATCTCGTGCATGTACTGATCAGCTAACAACTGGGCTTTTGGGGGGATGGGCTGTGCACAGGGACACCAGGGCTGCACAGACTGCAGGTGACACCAAGGGACAGCTGAGTGACACCACAGTGCCAGGTGGCACACGGGGCAGCTCCATAGTGAACACCCCCCTAGCAAACACAGGGAAATCCCCATCCCTGGTGTGGCCATGCTGACACTACTGCCCAACCCCAACCCACGCCTACAGCTATTTGCAGCCCCACAGTTGTCACTGGTTATTAATAACCACAAAGTGTGGACACACCAGCATCACCCCTTCTGCTGCAAGCAGAGTGCAGAGAGCAGTAGGAGACGCCTCAAGCCCCACAGCCTCATGGCACGCAGCACTTACCCAGGCAGGAAAATAAGCTTCGGGCTCGAAGTACTTCCCATAGTGCTTGTTGCGCTTGAAATCTCCTAGGTCAGCTTGCAGGGCGAAGGCAGTGAGCAGGAAATAGGCTTCCTCCCGCAGCACGCACTGTGAGTGCAGCACTTGCTTGCGCAGGTGCCAGTAGTAGTAGTACCGTGCGGTGCGGTCGCTGCAGGGGTGAGAAATTTGGGGATGCTGGAGGGACCCCAGCAGCTGCGCAGTTTGCAGCCAGGACCCACAAAACCCCTACAAAACCCTACGACCCTACAGAAGCATCTCCACATGGTCACTGTGTCCCTGGCATGTTCCAGACAGGGGCAGACCCTGACAATGGTTTTCTGATCGCTCCCTCCTGGCTTCGGGCACGTGAGTGATAAGCTGCTAAATCTGATGTCCCCAACCCCCAACGTCATAGAATCATGGAATCGTTGAGGTTGGGAAGGACCGAATCCCAACCCATCCCCAGCATGCCCAGTGACCACGTCCCTCTGTGCCACAATGTCTTTGTTTTGGGGTAGGAGGAGGGTCCCTGCTGGTTCCTGCGTCCATGGGGAGGGGTCACTTGGCACCAGTTGGGTAGGGACAGAGACAGTACAACTGAACTAACAGAAAGGGGTGAGCACTGGGTGCCCCAGTGCTTCTGAAAGGTGTGCCATATCCCATTTCTTTTGCAAAAATCTGGTTTTCTGGCAGTGCCAGGGCCTCACACCTGATCAGCCGGCCGTTCTCCACGTAGTACTGCACTCGGAAGTGGATGATCATGGGGGGGCCAAACTGGTCGATCCCCTGAAACACAGAACACGTTCAGGGTCTCTGAGGACATCCTGGTGTCACGCTGCGACCGCCAGTCCCCGCAATGCACCGGGCTCCAGTGCTGCTCTCAGCACAAGGGCTGATCTTGGCAATTCCCCTCCCCAACCGCCTCTCATTTTCCTCCCAGATCCGCCTCTTGTCAAAAAACAAAAGGGATTTGGAGTTATAAAATGAAAAGGCTGCCACCTTCGGGTCGGCAGCCACCTTCCCCATCCCTCCTCCGTCCCATTCCATCCCATCCCACCCCTTCACCCATTGGGAAACAAGGGAGGAATGGGATTCTGGTGGAGGACACATCCCCACATGGTGTGGTGGCACTGGGGTGACAGTCACCGAGCACTGCCCTCACCCCTCACGCCACCCAAATGGGCTCTCAGCACCATGCCCACCCCCAGCCCGCGGCTGCGCAGGGACAGTGACCTGCGCCGGGGACAGAGGTGGCCTTAGTGCCGTCATCTCTCCATGCAACACCTCACCGCTGACCTTGCTGGCCTCCTTCTTCCACTCCTTGGGGCAGTACTTGTAGAGTTTCTGGGCCAGGTCCATGTAGACGTGCTCATTGTCTGGGGGGGAGTTGGGCAGGGTGAGCATCGCGACACGTCCCCATTGTCACCGGGGCCATGGGGTGAGCCCCACACTTACTCTGGATGACGCTGAGCCCGAAGAGGTGGCAGTCCTTCAGCCTCAGGAGGTCACACACCTGCACGAGGAGCTCATGGCATAGGATCTTCACCTGTGGAAAGCACACGTGTGCCCTGGGTGCAAACCATGGACCTGGGCGCAGCATCCAGCCCCGCCGTGACCCCAAGCGCTGTCACCAGCTGGGGTCTTGGTTCTCTTGGGGCTCTTGGTTTCCCATGGGGACCAAATGTGAGTCTCCATTAGCAAGCCAAAGTGGGCTGAAAACGGGACATTGGGTAGCACCAGATTAAAGAAAGAAGCCAAGTGTGGGAATTTCATGCTTGGTGCCCATGGTTCAAGAAGCTGGAGAGCGCTGAGTGCTGATGCAGAGGGATGTGCAGTGTGGGTTTCTCCAGCAAGGAGAGGACGATTGGGCTCAAAATCAAAAGCAGAAGCCAAAGCAGAGCTTGGAAAAGAGCACCCCAGTGCCCACAAGCTTACATTGATGATGATGTTGAGGGAGTCGTCGTTGGGGAGGAAGATGCACACGCTGCGGCGGTCCTGCATGACTCGGTTGTTGTGGAAGGGCAGCTTGTTCATCGTGGGCAGCACGGCCGGGCTGGGCTGGGGGCAGCGGGCACCTCACCGGCAGGACGGGGCGGCCTCGGTCCCCACGGACGCCATCCCTGTGGGATAGGGGTGCTAAGCTCCACACCGGACCCCATCCCGCAGCCCCATCCGTGGCACTCGCGCCACCCGTGACGCTGCTGGCCTTCCCTTGGGCAGCGTGGGATTGCAGCTCAGCCCCCAAAGCCCGGAGCAGCGGTTTTATTCTCCCGGCTCTGTTTCAGGAAAACCTCAGAAATGCCTTTCCCGGCATCGTAGAATAATAACCAAAAAAAGTCTCGATGCTGGGAACACAGCAGGCTCTTCTCTGCCATCTCCGGCCGCAGGACCCGCACCCCTTCCGGAGCATCCCGGAAAAGCCAACAAGCACTGGGTGAGGAGCCAGGGACTGCCACCCCTCACAGCCCTGATCCCAGGGCAAATGCTCCTGGAGTGCTCTTTATGCCATCACTATCCGCAGGGACACAAATGCACGTGTGAAATAACGAGCACGGATCTTTAGAATCAAAGCAAATCCCTCTTTTTTTTCTGAGGACGCGATGGTGCCTCTCTCTTCACCAAATAATAGCTTTGGTCTACATGAAAACATGTTTGGTTTCCAAAACCATTTCACTATTTCTAAAGCAGAGAAAGAAGTGCCCCAAGGCGAGATGATGTTAGGTAGCTACTGGGGGTTAGCAGGAGTTGGGAAATCCAGAGGGTTTGCACCACCAAGGAGTTGTGCAGCCTTGGATCACGGCTGTGCCTTGTGTTCATGCATCACAGCTGTGCCTGCACTGTAAATGTGCACTGCTTGCACGCACTGTGACCATGCAACAGGGTTTTGCCTTGCATCCGTGCACTGTGGCCATGCATTGTGGTCATGCACTGAGGTCATGCACTGCAAGAATGCCTTGCATCCATGCAATGTGGCTGCGCGCTGCGCTCATGCCTTGGATCTGCACACCGTGACCATGCCCAGACATGATCAATCCTGACTGGGAGCGAGCAGCACGGTGGCCAGGCTTGTTTCAAGCTTCATTAAAAATCCCAGCAGGGAACAAAATGGGGCTGAAGGTATTTGGTGAGTGTCCACACCCCGGCCGGGCACCTGGCAGCTCCGGTGCCCGCTGCAGGGCTGGGTGTGATGCAGCTGCGGCGGGCGGTGGTGGGGAGGGCAGCACACCTCGGGGCTGGGTGTGCTCAGTGCCAGCACCCTCTGCACCCGCTGCCACCCAAAGGTGCCCCGCAGCCCCCGCAGCACCGCCCCAACGCAGCTCCCAAAAACGCCCGCCGGCACTGGGTGGAAAGGCTTAAAAAAGGAAAAGAAGCCCCAGCGTGCAGTTGTTGGCTAACCCTGAGCTGGGGGCAAACTCCATCTCTCTGTGGTCGATAGGAAAATTCCCAGCAAACAGGTATTTTTCTCCCCGTGTGCCCAAACAAGCACTGACACGAGCGCCGAACATGCATGGCTGCGGGCTGGGAGCGGCACGAGAGGATTGCAGCCAGGCTCAGCCCCTCGGATTCCATTATTTGCAGAGAGATCCCAAGCAAACTTTCCTCACGAGCAATTTTGAGCAGCCAAGCAAAGCAGCTGCAAAATCCACGCAGGATGGAGGGCTCAGGCTTGGCACAGCAATATGTCGGTGCTTCCCCTTCGGGAACGTGGCTCATCCCCAAAACGCACCCATAGCGCAGCACTCGGGTCCCCCCAGCTGCACCATATTATATCATTACACCCAGCTCATTTGCTTGTTTTTAGTAACTTCTGTCCCATCAGCTCTCTCTCCCCCCCTGCGCCCGTCCCCAGCTTTTGTTTCAGCGCTGCTGAGCCACAATAGCGGCGAACGAAGGGATTACGGGAGGGCAATCGGAGAGGAAAAGCAGAACAAAGTGCAGGGCTGGATGGGAAGATGAATTCACGGGGCAGGAATTTCTTGTTTGGAAGAGTTCAGAGTCGGTTTTGCCCCACATCACAGGGCGCAGGTATGCGCAAGCTGTTCCTACAAGTTGTAGGGCCGGCGCTCAGCGCAGCGTCTCCGAACCTGACAGCCACATTAATGCACGCTTGCGGTCGTCCCGTAATTAAAATCGTCTCCGATTCTCCACGAACTCAACAGTTTCCTCATAACGAGCAGAGGGAGATGAAAGAGCCCTTCAGTGGGAAAAAAGGGCCGGGTTATAAATATGGCATTACTTCATCCACCACAACGCCGGTTGGGTGCTGGGCTCGGGGCCAGCGCTGCCCCCAAAGGGCTGCAGGGACCCCACGGCCATCAGCCTGGGGACATCTGGGGACATTCGGGATTCCAAACCGGCCCCCTGGGTGCGTGCAGAGCTCCATCCTGCAGGACAAAGCCAGCCTCATTTCTTGGGTTTTTTTGGAGATACCGAGCGCCGTCCCAAAGCTTCACACAAACCACCACCATCCCTATCAGAAACCAAAAATGCATGACAGCCACTAAGGTCTCCACCAAGGAGGAGCTGCAGGGCGGCTGGCACCCGGCTGGAAGCAATTATCCCCGCAGCAGAGCCAGGAGGAGGAGAGCTTGGAGCTGTGGGTTATGTGAGGAGAGCGGGGAACAGAGGGGCTTTGTGCGCCCCGGCACCTCACGCCTCGCCGCCCCATTCAACCCCCCACGCCTTCCGGGGCCTTTGTGAAACATTCCCCAGCCCCGTTAGCACCAAGGAGGGTGTTCCCAGTGCCACCAATGCAGGATTTCCCAGTGCCACCAATGCAGGATTTCTCGGTGCCATCAAGATCTCCTGGTGCCACCAAGGCTCCCTGCGTCACCAAGGTAGGACCACTCCTTGCCACAAAAGGAGGATCTGCCAGCATCAGCAAGGCAGGATCTCCAAGTGCCACCAATGCCCCCAGTGTCACCAAAGGAAGATCTCCCAGTGCTCAAGCTGCAGGACAGCAGCTCCAGAGGATGCCTACAGAGTGAAGCACTGCTGCCTCCACTTCCATGGGGAGCGAGCCCACGCTGACAGCAGCACCCGTAGGTCCTCTGGGTTTTGCGCTTGGACTTGCTGTGGGTTCTGCTCTCCAACCACAAAGCAGCCATAGGGAGCAGGGTAATAAAGAGCCATTTCCAAACTATGGAAGTCCCTACGAAAACAAAACCCAAGCCCTCCAGCAGCCTCATGCCTGGGCAATGCCTCAACCCCAGGCAAACTCCCCAAATGCTCTTTTGGGAAGGCTCAGAGGATTTCTGTACAGAAACCCCTTTTGGGAGCCCCATCCCATGGCCGTGCTCCGGGAAGGAGCTGAGCTGCCACGGAGCAGCTGGGGCTCAGCTCTACACCCCCCAGTTATGCGTGGTGTAGCCCCAGGACAGGGCTGATCTGCCAGGGGAAGGAGATGAGGGTTCATAACCACACGTGGAGAAGTGCTGCCCTGCCCCGAGCCCCAGTCCTCACCCACGGGAGCGGGTTGGTGGTTGCAAAACCGCCCCTGTCCCAGGCAGGATGTGCCAAAACAAGCTCCATTTTACACCGAAAGGAGCTCCATTTTATGCCAAAACGCACACAATGATGCCTTGAACACCGACAGCCCCATCCGCTCCTTCCAGAGCTCACAGCATCTCTGTGTCCGGCTCCAGACTGGGGCAAACAGAGCTGCAGTCCCCCATTGGAACCCCCCCGGCTGCCCCGAATTGCTCCACGCAGCCCCAAAAGCGCCGTCGTGGCCGCGCTCGCCCTTCCCCAGCAGGGCCTGAGAAACGTCAGAAAATAAAGCATCAAACTAAATTAACGAGCCAGGCAGATATTTTAACCACAGCCACAATTTGTATATTCCATCTGGAGTCCACAGCGCTGCTTTTTTTTTTTTTTGGTCTATTTTTTTTTTAGCAGGAGGGAGCTGACATCATCTTAATTTGAAATTCGCATTTATTTTTACATCTGGTCTGAATTAATCCTTTCCAGAGTGCCGACTTTTCATGTCATGGAATAATTGCTTACAGATTCGGGGTTCGGAGAGGCTGAATAAACCCGAGCTCCAATGAAAGGACCCCTTTACAAATAGCAGCAAAAAGGCAGTGCCTATAACCAAAGCCCGGAGCGCCTTCGGGACGTGGGGTTTTACACAAAACATCGCTCTCAAGCAACAGAGACCGAATCAATCCGCGTTCAACCAAGGAATTAGAGAGCCTGGTGGAAAAACACCGACACAGCACAGAGCAGGAGAGCTCCGTGCACAGCCAACGTGTCCTGGAAGGGCTTTAAGAGTTTGGCTTAAGGGTAAAACAGCCCCGTGGATGGGGAATGCTCAGCCACGAGTGGGGAAAAGCTGATTCTGAACTGCAAGATGACAGCAAACACATCTGGCCACGTCCTTCCCACTGCCACTCACCACGTCCCCACAGCCAACCCATGGCCACGACCACCTCGGTACCTCATATGGGAGCTCCCCGGCGCTGGTCCTGCGGCGATGGCACCCGTGGGTGAGGGCATCCATGGGCGAGTGGCACCCAAAAGCAGGAGGAGCCACAGAGAAGAGAACCCGCAAGCGTGGCTACCAACACACAGCAGGATCCACAGGCAGATCCCATGGGTGACACATCCACCAGCAAGAGGACCCATGGGTGAGGAGAGTGACTGACGATGGGACCCATGGGGGGAGATCCCATGGGCAAACACAACCTACAGGTCACATGGGAGAACACAAACCACGGGTGATGGGACTTATGGGTGGATGTAACCAACAGGCAATGGGAGCAATGGGTGAACGTAAGCCATGGGCAATGGGACCTATGGGTGAAGATAAGCCACGGGTGATAGGACGTATGGTGGATGTAACCCACGTGTAATGGGACCTAAGGGCGAGTGTAACTCATGGGGGATGGGACCTACGGGTGAACATAACCCATGGGTGATGGGACCCAAGGATGAACACAAACTATGAAGAAGAGAACTCAAGTAGACAGGCATTCACAGGTGAGAGGACCCAATGATGAGATATCTCATGGGCAAGTGCAACCCATGGGCAATGGAACCCGCAGGTGAATGCCATCCACTGGTGATGGAACCCACGGGTGGATGCAGCCCACGGGTGATGGGACACATGGATGAATGCAAACCACACGTCACGGGACTTATGACCAAATGCAACCCACGCACAAGAGGACTCACTGCCAACAGAACTTAGGAGTGAGGGGACCCACTGGTGATGGGATCCATGGGTAAGAGTTCCCATGGGCAAGTGCAGCCCACGGGCAAAGGGATCTATGGGTGAAAGTCACCTATGGGCAATGGGATCCATGGGTGAACGCGAACCAGGAACAAGAGAACTCACAGACAAGAGGATCCATGAGTGATGGGGCCCATGGGTGAATGCAAACCAAAGGCAACGGGATCTACGAGTGAATGCATGGATGTAGGGATGTTGGGCGAATGCAACACACTAATGATTGCAACACACCAACAACAAGACCGACAGGCAAGAGGTGAAGGGACCCACTGGTGAGAGGCCACACAGACAAGCGTGGTCCGTGAATGAGCGTGATTGCCGGGCAGGGGAACCCACGGGCAGGGATCCCACCGGCGAGGGGTCCGGGAAGCGAAGCTGGGGCCGGGGCGGGGGTTTGGCGGAGCAGCCCCGCCGCTGTTAAATTTCAACTCCCTGCGACTGGCCAGAGGAAATGACTCGCATTCCTGGAAAATGAAGCCACTCGCAGTTCTCCGGCACCAACTCAGCTTCCGAACGCAACAAGCCGCCGCGCCGCTCCCCGCCGCCCACCGCCGGCCCGGGCCCACCCGAGGCAGCCCCAACGGGCCGGCGATGCGATGGCTGAGCCGTGCCGAGTCGCGCCGAACCGAACCGAGCCGCGCCGAGTCGAGCCGGGCTGGGAGCGCGCTGCGGGGCGCCGGGTGCGCACCTACCTGCGGCTCCGGGGACCGCGCTCCGTGCCGAGCCGAGCCGTGCTGTACCGCGCCGAGCCGTGCCGAGCCGAGTCGAGCCGAGCCGAGCCGAGCCGTGCCGAGCCGAGCCGAGCCGAGCCGAGCCGTGCCGTGCCCAGCCCAACCCGCCGCCCCCGCCCCTTCCCGGGCCGCACCGCCCCGAGCGGCACCGGCACCGCCTCCAACACGCCTCGGCTCTGCGCCGGGATAGGAGGGGGGCAGCGGGCAGCCCGGGGGGGGCGGAGGGCCCCTGGGCCGTGGGGGGCTGCGGGGGAGGGAGTGCAGCCCCGGGGTCCTGGGGGTGAAGCTGGGCATCGCTGCAGGGGGGAGCACGCAGCCCCAGCTCCCGGCGCTGTTTTACGCAGCCCATCCCGTGCCATCATCTTGGGAAGGGATGCCCCATGGCCGGGCTGTGCCCCCGCCGCGCTGCCCTGCCTCCCTCCAGCACCCGTCTCAAACGCTCAGACCCTCGGCGCTGCCACTGGGCCACCGAGGGAGGTCCCAAAGATCCCCACGCAGCCTTTGAGTGGGATTTCCATGCGGTCCAAACCAACCACTGGGCTTGCAGTTGTCTGGGACTCATAGAATCATGGAATGGATTATATTGGATGGGACCTTAAGGATCATCTCGTTCAACCCCCTGCTGCCGGCTGGTCGCCACCCACCAGATCAGGTTGCGCAGTATCCTATCCAAGCTGGCTTTGGGCACCTCTTTGGACAGAGAGCTCTAAGATACCAATGCCACCAACACCCTGAGTGAGTGCTCAGGAACCGTCAGGACCGCAGCCTGATCCTGTGGCAGCTGCCACTGATGCCCCAGCAGCTGCACCATGGATGCCCTATGCACACAAAGGACACAACGTGCACCTGTGTGCTGCTCTCCATAGGTGACCCGGGACCAGAATAGCAGCAACAGCCCCATAAATTAGCAGCAAAGCATCTCCACCGCACTCCTTCCTCCGAGGTGCCATATGGCGAGGTTGTTTTGGGAGGAGTTATTTATTCCTCACTTTTAAGCATCTATAGACATCCTTCGGGCTGACCTGCGAGGCCGCCTCTGCCCCCGCAATCTCTGCATGGCTGTGGGAGAGAACAGCCGCCCGTTCCCAGACCTAAATAAAGAGCAGCTCTGTTGCAAACACCCCGACTCTCCTTCCTGAAATCTGTTTTCAGCCCAATGGATCAAGCTGGGTAATTACATGATGTGAGTGCACCATGCTGGCAGCATGGAAAAATCCAGCCTGGCTTTTGGTGAGAGCTTGAAATCCTTGGGTTCAACAAGGAGGAGGGTAGGATCCTACAGCTGGGGAGGAATAACCTCATGGAGTTGTACAGGTTGGGGCTCGGCTGCTGGAGAGGGGCTGTGAGAAGGACATGGGGGTCCTGGTTGGGCCATGGTTGACCAGCAGCTGACGAATGGTTGACCAATGGTTGACCAGTGGTTGACCAACTGTTGACCAGCGGTTGACCAACAGCTGACCAATGGTTGGCCCTGAGGCAGCAGTGTGCCTTGGAGGCCAAGAAGGCAGTGGTGTCCTGGGATGCATGGGGCACTGCCAGCAGAGTGAGAAAGGTGCTCCTCCTGCTCTGCTCTGCCCTGGGGAGGCCACATCTGGAGCACTGGGGGCAGTTCTGGGCCCCTCCGTTCAAGACAGACGGTGGCTCAGTGATGTGCACAGGTTCCATCCTGCTAAAGGCAGCCCCTTCCCCACTGTCACCCCTTGGGAACAAGGTGCCCCGCTGCCGAGGCTCTGGCACAGCCAAATAAAGCAGCAGAAAGAAGTTTCGCATGCCAGCAAAGCGATCCATAAACACAAATCTGGACGCTGCGCTGTGGATCCCGTGACAAATGCAGACAATTTCAGGCCAGGGCCACGAGCACCTCCCTTCTGCAGGGAGAGCTTGGAAAGATGGACGTGGGCCAGCGTCCGGCCAGCCAGCCTTCCTCATGGAAGGAAAGCCCCAAGGACGCAGGCGACAATTCTCTTTCACAATTCTGTGGTTAAGGTTGCCAAAAATCCCAAGAAGCGGAAACGCAGATGGAAAATGTCAGAAGTGGAGGCTTTTTCTTTCTGTTTTTGGTTTTTTTTTTCTTTCTTTCTTGTTGTTTTTCTTTTAAATCTGGGCTACATGCATTGCGAGCTGTGTCCCAGGGCAAAAAAAAAGGATTTGTGGTTATGAGTGAAAATGTCACTCTCATAAAGCAGGCAGCATTTTTCACAGTGGATGTGTTTACACGGAGAGGATGGGAGACAGCAGCTGCTCGCCACGACCCTGCATTATCTCCACTCGAGTCTCTTTGCGCAGCGTTTCAATATCAGCATTGTTACTGGCAGGGATGGCAGCACAGACGTGAGAGCTCTCTTATCTCACGCATATTTTCCCTATGATTTTGCTGATGGGACCAAAATGACAAACAAAGCAACGGAGTAACGAGTCGATTCATCCCACCCTCAGCCCCCAGCTCCGTGCAGGGCTCGTTTCCCACTGCACTGCCCCACGGTGCTGCTCAGCACGATGCTGGCTGCTGCATATCCCACCCTGCAGTGCCTCGTGGGTCAGCCTTGCCGTGTCCCTATAAGAAAGTGCACCAGGAAGGAGCTAAAAGCCTTCAGTGTGGCTCCGAGAGGTTTGCTCTGACCCCTTCCATGAGCTGGCCGTGAGTTCTTCCATTTGTGCCACTCGTTTTCATAAATGCTGATGAAATGCAGCCACAGAGGGGCTTCCAGACCCCTTGGGTGCATATTTAGTTGTATATAAGCCTTATTCTGAGGCACACGCATGACCCTGGGGTGCACACGGGGACAGGGCTGTCACCTCCATGCAGGGATGTGTGGCTCCAGCTGAGAGCAAGGCTCAGGAAACCCCCCACAGGCAGCACACAGGCAGAGGTGGGAGGCTGTGGGACGGTTTCTCAGCCCATAAAGGGAAGAAAATAAATAATGAAGCCTTGCTCATCCCTGTGCAGAACCACAACTGCCATGAATTCCGGTGTGGGGCTGGGCTTCACCATGGCTTTGCATTTCATGGGGGAAACTCAACCTGTCTCAGTTCTTTGGCAGGTGGAGAGTGAGCCCAGCACCATCCATCGCAGCACGTCCCAGCGCAACCCTGTGCATCTCAGCATCCCAGTGCATCCCAGAGTGCATCCATGGAGAGCCTGGTGTTGCCTCAGCAATTTGAGAGTGCATCCCAGTGCAACCCAGTATACCCTGCTGCATCCCAGTGCATCTCAATGCATCCCAGTGCATCCCAGAGAGAGCCGGTCCCCACCAGGCAGGACCCAGCCCTGGATGACACCCAGTCCCAGGCTTCATGGAGTGATGCTGGGCACATCCTGGAGACACAGGGCTGGCACGGAGTCCTCAAGGCCATCTCTCTCAGCCATGCCAGGAACGGAGCACAAGGGCTGGCCCTGCTGGGTGCTGGGATGGGATGGATGCTGAGAGCACGGGGCAGGAATGGCAGCAACTCAGAGACACCCAGAGCCCCACTGTGCTCAGTGGGGTTCTCGGGGAGGGGAGAGGGCAGACCCCCACACCTCCCGTTCTGTTCAACCTGATATTGCTTCTCCTGGGAAGTCAGCACAGATGAGCAGTGAAATAAAGCCGTTGTGTATGGGGTTGGAAAAGGAAAATCCACCCTGAGCTCATCAAGTTTTGGTAAAGCCTTAAGGCCGGAGCCAAGCTGGGATTCTGGGGGTTTTTTGGAGCTCTGGACTTGTCTGTTGTTTTGTTGGGTTTTTTTTCCCCCAGCCTGCTGGAGCTGCTGGGAGTGGTGGAAACGTGCGGTAATGCAGGAAAGGCAGCGGCGCGGGCAGGAAGAAGCACAGAGCAGGAGTATTTTTAGCCCGGCTGTGCGCCTGCTCACAGCTGCAGAGATGGTCCCATCCGGAGCAGGGACAGAACTCCCTGGGGGGGGGTCCAAAATGCAGGGCTGGGAGTGGGGAACCGCGCTGGGGCTGCGCTATGGGCATGGTCAGGGATTCAGGACTACGAGACAGCAGAGAATCCGCAGCACACAGCCTGTGAGACCTCCAGTCACAGCCCCTGCCCAGCGGGTTTTAATTACGCACTCATACGATGGAGATTTCTCCCTCACTCGCTCACATCTGGAGGGCAAACTGTGGGAATGGGGTGGAAAAGTCAGAAAGTGGGGTCAGAGAGCATCCTTGCGCCCGCGCTGCTGGAGGTGCTCCTATCTGCTCCCTCTGCTGAAGCTCTCACGCCCCATTTGCACCCATGCCTTTGGACCCACAGCTCTCAGCACCCATAGGTTCAGAGCAGTGCAGGAGGACCTCCCCCTCAGGGGGCAGGACTCATGGCAGCAGGAATACGGACCTATTTGGAGCTGGTCCCCAGTGGGGTCACTGGCACAGCGGTCCCACACCCAGCCAAACTCAAGAGAGCTCTGAAAAACTGGACTGAGAGGTGAATCCTGGCTAATGTTTATCCAGCAGGCTCCCACAGGCTGGTTAATGCCATGCAGCTAATTAGCAGTATCCCTGCAGCCCTGCATCCTTACCCCCAGCTCTGATCATTCATCTTAGATAAGACAATACTCGGGTCCCTCCCTTGGCACACGTATGTGCGCACACATCTATAACGCAGGACAAGGAAGTGCAGGACCACAGATGCACGTCTAGGGGAGGAGATGTGAGGGACACAGGAACGAGCAGATGGTTTCCATCTGGAATCCTTCAGACAGAGGAAATAGCTTCAGTGGGTGCCAAAGGGAAGCTCTGGGATGTGCAGCTCTGGATGCGGCCGGACCACCCGGCAGCGGGCAGTGCAGTGCTGTGGGTACCCCATGGGATAGGATCACACCCAGCACTGACCCTACCTCCTCAGGACAGGGTTTCTTTGCTTCCAGACCCACGGGAAACTCCTTCCTCAGGGCCTCTGGTTTGAATCACTGCATTCATCCACATATAAGCAAAAGAAGGGAAAATGCCCCATCTCCTCTCAGCACTTTGCATCACCGCAGCCCCCTGGGGCCGTGTCCCTCGTGCCACATCACAATACCCAGCCATGTTCTCTGCCCAGAGCACCATGGAGCAGCTGGGAGGGCTACGTGTGCACCCCCATCCTTCACTCCTTCCATTCCCCATTCCAGCCCAAGTGGCCACAGCCGTTGCTGCCCCGTAAGGACTCTTGGGGGCTTCTTTGTGGCTTGGTGCTCTCACACGCTCAGACCACCACCATACTCTTAAACCTCGGGCAGGTTTTGGATTCCCATCACAGAGGAGTCCTTCCATGTGCTCTGTTCCAGGTCCTCACCCCAAAATTAGCAGGGGTTCCACTGTGTTGGGTACCTCCAGGATGGGTACCGTTGGGATGAGTGCTACCAGGATGGGTACCATTAAACTGGTACCATTGGGATGGGTACCACAGGGATGGATACTGGGATGGGTACAAACGCAGCCCCAAACCCCTCTGGCCAGCACTGCCTGTTTTCCATCACCTCAAATGCAATACACTCAGTTGCTGGAAGTTATTTTGCTCTCCAGGGATATCAGCTGTTGCTGCTGCAGAAGTGCACAGCAGGGATCCTACTAGGAGCTCACAGAATCAGGCTGGAGAAACAATGCTCAAAATGCTTTTTGCTTTTTTTTTTCCAGTAGAGGCCCCCTATTTTTCAGGTATAACCAGGTCAGTTTCCAAGGAGGAAAAGGCCTTTTGCATTTCTCCATCACGGAGCTCAGCAGACACTCCTACCTGCAGAGCAGGATCGGAGGCTTCAGTCACCTGCCCCTGTTTATGTTTGTGATCATGTTGGATCCTAAGCTGCTGCATTAAAAATACAATTAAAAATTTGCATCGGGCTTCACACCCAGCCTAAGCCAATACCACACCTCCTCCTGCCCGTGTCCATCAGACACTGCAATTACCAGCACAGCCCTGCAGCAGGGATTGCTCAAAGCTCTCCTGCCAGAGCCTGTGTTTGTGCTGCTCCTTGTGATCCAAAATAGGTCACTCACTGCTGAGAGATGGAGTCACCCGGGGGTATCTCATCTCCATGGGAAAGACTGAGGTCTGCAGGGCACAGTGAGACCAGCAGCCATTCTGGTGGTACCCATCCCAGTACCCATCCCAGTACCCATCCAAATGGCACCAGCCTAACGGTACCCATCTCAGTACCCATCCTTGTAGTACCCATCCCAGTGGTACCAGCCTAATTGGCACCCATCCTGGTGGCACCCAACATGGTATAATCCATGCTAGCATCCATCTCAATGGTACCTATCCCAGTGGAATCGGTCTAATGACACCCATCCTGGTGGTACCCATCCTGGTATCCATTCTGGTGGCATCCACCCCAAAGGTACCATCCCACAGGTACCCACTCTGGAAGTATCCATCCTAGCAGTACTCATCCTGGTGATACCCAGCTTAATGGCACCCGTCCTGATGGTATCTGTCTCAGCATCCATCCTGGCAGGACCCACCCATTAACCACCCAACGTTACCCAGCACAGTACCCGGTGGTACCCATCCCAGCAGTGCCCATCCCTGCGGTGTGGGAAGCCTCCTGCAGCAATTCCCGGGCCAGCCAGGTGGGGTGAGCATGCAGGAGACATTTAATTACAAGGTGCCTGGTGTTTTTCCAGTTGCAGAGGGCTGGCTGCATCTGCACGACATGTGCTGCATGGTTTTAGTCCTGCTTGACGACTAATTGGCAATTAATATCTTTGCATTACGCAAACAGGTTACAAATGTTCCGCAGATCTGTTCTTTTTTTAATGCCTTTGCATTTGCAGTGACGCTCTGAGAGTTGTAATGTTATTCCTTTTTGCTATAGGCTGGGAAAATGGGTGTTTGAGGATGCAAAAGCACTGCTTCCAGCAGCACCCAGCACAGCTCCGAGCCCAGGGGACGCCAGCACAGCAGCTGATGGAGCACCGGGCGAGGGCTGAGCATTAGCTGCAGACACCTCTAATTGCAGTGCATGGAGGAGCTGGGAAGGGCATGAAGAACAGCCTGACCACCCAGCAGCGTGATTTTGTTCCCTGTCGCGCTCTGTGCACGCTCCCATCTGAAGGAGGGTGAGGACAGACTGGGTGGTGGTGATGGGGAACAAGCAGAGGTACTTTTTCCTCTGCCTTTGCCCAAACGTTTTTGCCCATGAGGAGGAGCACACCAGCGAGCACTTATCTTCCTGGGGTATGCATGAGCTCCTTGCAGAAATATCCGTGCTCCTTTGATACACGGTTTGCATTGAAGGTAATTAAACATTAAACAGCAAAGCCAAAGAAATTTAGATTTTTTTTTTCCCACCAGAGATGAGATAGAGACAGACCCAGCTATCTATCAGATGGAGACACAGCATTAGGGAAATAGCACTTGGCTGTGGCTGCTGCTTGGTTTGGCCTGCACGGGACCACGACACCGTGGGGCAGCACAGAGGCATTTCCCAGCTCTGCTTTTCAGTTGCAGAGCCCCCAGCCCCAAACAAAGCTGTCCCTCACACAGGGACGTGGCCAACCTCTGCCCAACTCCTGCAGCCAGCAAGATGGGCGTTTCTCCTTCCCTCTTGTAGCACCATGGGAAAGAATGAAGAGCAGGGCAGAATAGCAGGGAAATGCATGTGTTTTCCAAGTGAAATGACACTGCTGATATCACAGGGATAACAATGACCTGTTGGCTCCTGTCTGCTTTTTTATGCCTCAGCTACAAACCCTTGGTGTTGGAAGCTTTCTTCCCATCCAGGTGGGAATAAAGAGGCACTGATAACCTGCTTAGTAGCAGTGCCAAATCAGCAGTGGGTGCCCCATCCCTGCAGGCATCCAAGGCCAGGCTGGATGTGGCTCTGGGCAGCCTGGGCTGCTGGTTGGAGACCTGCACACAGCAGGGGGTTGGGGCTGGGTGAGCACTGTGGGCCTTTGCAACACAGGCCATTCTGGGATGCCATGATTAATATTACAAAGCAGCAACTTCCCTCCCCATCCCCATCCTAATCACCATCCCCATTCCCATTCCCCATCCCCTTACCTATTGGACCCTGACATGCAGCAGCTGGAGAAAAATCACAGTTTTTCCACCAACCCCATTTTTTTCAGCAGGTTTCTAGCTGAACCCCGGGTTTGAAGGAGCACGTGGGTGACCACAGAGCTAAGCCACTTCCCTGGGGATGAAAGCTCCCAAAAGCAGAGTGTGGCAATGGAGCAAAGCCAGCCCTGAGGACATGCTGTTTGCAAAGCCACATAGCATCCCTCCTCCATCCCCTGCAGCCCTTCTTGCTCTATGTCCCTCTCTGCTCATCACTCATGGGGATGACCAAACAGCAGCACTGCATCCTACCTGCAGCACAGGGCTCCCCAGCCCCAGCTGCTAAATGAGGCATTTATCTTCCTTGGAATGGCCAAACGTGGGACCTGGGGGAGACAACACCCACCATCATCCTCCTGCCCATAAACAAAGGGGGGGGGAAGACCCCAAACTGCCCCAAAATATTACGGGATGGTTTGCAGCCAACGAGCTGGAGGGCCCCCCACACCCACAGCTGTGGGCTCCAAGCAGGGAGGGAAGCACATATTTCCACCCCAAAGCTGACTGATTGCAGACACAGTGGGAAATTCCCTGTCGGCAGAGCCAGAGCCTCCGCGGGAGGAGGAGGAGGAGGAGGAGGAGGAGGAGACTGCCAGCAGCACGAGGGTCCCAAACACAAACAGCAGAGCCAGCGAGCACATCTGGAGCCTTGCATTCCATCACAAGGTTGACCAAAAGGAGGTTTTTTCCACCCAAATTGAATGCTGCTTGTTTTATCCCCCAGGAGACGACAGCCCGTTTCCACGGGCACTTTGGGGAGCTGCATTCCCCAGACCATACACAACAAATGCCCAATGCCTGGTGCACCACTCCACCACCCCATATCAACCCTACAGCAAGACCCAGTGATGCACCGAGCTCACATCTCACCCCAAAACCTCCCCTCGTGGGGTCGGGTGCAGCAAGCTCAGCATGTCGCTGCATGCTGGCACAGCAGCAATGCTTCCCAAGGCTTCACCTTGTTCCTCCCAGTGACGGCGTGTGATTGCTTCACCACGGGGACGGAGCAGTGCTGGTGCCCCCCACAGCCACACAGTGCCCAATCCCATGGGCAGCCCCATACTGCCTGGACCCTGGGGCAGCCCGAGGGGCAACACAAGACCATGCGCCCACTGGGCAGCACCCAGGACTGACACGTGCCATGGCCCTGCCTTTTGCAGAGTTTGCTGTTGCATTTCTGGGTTGTTTCGGGTGGTTTTTGTTGTTTTTTTTTCCCCTATTCCCAGAGGTTTCGGCAGTGATTTGTTTTCCACTTCTTACATTTGTTCTCCTTCTCTCATTTCCCCTTTTTTTTTTCTTTTTTTTTTTAAATAATATTTTCAGCCAACGCGTTGCTGAAATCTTTCGCCTCTTACACAACTCATGCTGCACGCCAACACAGATCATCCATAGGACCATAGAATGGCCTGGGCTGCAAAGGCCCACAGTGCTCACCCAGCTCCAACCCCCTGCTGTGTGCAGGTCGCCAACCAGCAGCCCAGGCTGCCCAGAGCCACATCCAGCCTGGCCTTGGATGCCTGCAGGGATGGGGCACCCACAGCCTCCTTGGGCAACCTGTGCCAGTGCCTCACCGCCCTCTGGCTGGAAAACTTCCTCCTCATATCCAACCTCAACCTCCCCTGTCTCACGTTAAAACCATTCCCCCTTGTCCATTCATCCATTATTAAATGATATCAAAGATATGATTTAAAAACAACAACAACAACACACACATAAAAACCAACACAGCAGCATCTGAGAGCCTCCATTTGCAGCTTGCTAAAGACTCTCCCCAAGGAAAACCCTCTTGCTTGCCAATGCTCTTTCCACTTCCAGGCTGCGCATCGCTGCGGGGTCCCGAGGTGACACCCAGGGCTGGGACACCCGACTGGCTGAGCCGGTCCTCCACGGAGATCTGATGGGGAGGGAGGGGCAGCAGGGCAATTACAGCCTCCTCGCCTTAATAGCCCTTGCTGCTTCCCCGAGTCCCTATTTACACCGTTTTTGTAAGAGTAGTAATTAACGTCTCTCCACTAAACAACAGCAGACCCTCCTGTTATTAAAGGCAAAGACCCAGAGATGGAAATGAAGCTGATCTTTGAGCTTGGAGAATCTTAAAACTCTCTCTACAAAATGGCCGAGCAGGATTTAGGGCTGAATGCCCACGCTCTGCTAAGGAATGCATGAGACCCATGGGTTGGATGTAACCACGGGGCAGATAACCTCCTGGAGAACAGCCCCAGCCCCTTCTCACCCCCAGTTTTGGGGATATTTCCACCCCTCTGAGCTGCTCCCAGCAAAAAGCAGCAAATGGGGCTGGGCTCTTCCCTCGCTTTGGAAGAGCTATCAAAAGAAGTTGAGGAAATTAATTACACACCAAGATGAGTAATTAAGCTGATTTCCTCCGTGAGGGCACGGAAGGAAATGAGCTGGAGAAGCTGTAATTGTTTAAAAAGGGACATCCCATGAATACAAGCTATGATTGGCGGGGGTGCACGAGGGTGGGACAGTTTGGGACCATGGATGGTGGCACTGGAGGTGGCACAGCGAAGGCTGCAAGGTGAGCAGCAGGACTGCTGTTATCTGAAACCAGGGCAAAGATCCATGCTGAAAACATCAGTCTGCTCTGGGGGAAAGGAAAAAAGAAGGAGAGTCGGGGGCTCTGAGGTTGCCAGCAAGCCATGCGACGTGCAGAGCTCGTCTCCAATCAAGCCAGAGGAGCACAAAGAGCAGCCAAGTAAAGCCATGTGTGTCAGCATGGAACCAGGCTTCATCCCAACCTGGGCAGCTCCAGCAGGTGCAAGCATCGCACTGGGCAGAGATTTGCATGGGGTTGGCTCTATGCAAGCCCCACAGTGCTCCCAAGCCCAATCCTTAGGCTGGACACAAGGCAGAAGCTCCTACAGGAGCACTGGGGTCCCTGGTCCTACGGAGGGGGCCCAGGTGTTAGGGATGGGAACGGAGCTGATGGGGAACAAGATGGACAGTGCTTGTGGGTCCAACCTTCCCCAGGTGCCACTCCAGCCTTTCTTTCCTCCCGTTTTCCCATCGGTGACTCACTGGACACATTTTTTTTTGCCTTTTTTTTCCCTCCTACCTACCCTGGTGCTGCTTTGGGAATCCCCATCAAAGACAACGCATACAAAGTCGAATCCAAACTGACTGATCTCAGCCAAACAACCTCTCCCCTAGAGCTGGGTGGGGGGTCTGGAGATGACTCCATCCCCAGCAGATCCCAAGGACCCCACTCTCATCCCTGCACATCTCCTGTTCCCAGGCACATCAATGGGACACAGGGAACACAGCCAACACTTGTCCAACCTAGTCCTCAGCGAAAGACTAAACACAACAACCTTGTGGTCACCTCAAGGTCCTCCATGGGAAAGCATTCACAAACACAAGAACTTAATTGTTGTGGAGTTGTAAAATTGTAGAATTATAGAATTGTAGAATCACAGATTCATAGTTTAAAGAGTCATAAAATCACAGAATAGTAGAACTGTAGAATCGCGGAGTCATTTAATTTGGAAAAGACCTCTCAGACCATCAAGTCCAACCACTAAAGGCTCGAAGCCACGGCTGCATGCTAAGATGGCACCCCAGGACCAGGTCACCCCTGTCACCACCCTTCCCTTCCCTGAAGTTAAAAGCATGCACGGGCTTTCCTACCTGCAGCCGGGAACATCTATGAGTCGGGATCCTTCAGCAGCGTCATGGCGAGCTCAGGGCCATCAGCAGGGCTGGAAGACAAAACCACCACAGGAAGGGCTCAGCGTCCCCATAGGCATGGCCACTCGGAGCGGGTTCAGCTGGCGGGACGCCGTCCTGCCGCAGGATGGTGGGGCTGCACCAGGCTCTCCACCTCCACCTGAGAACCGCGCTCCGCTGGCAGGGACCTGCCCTTTTCTGAGCGGCATCCAACTCCCAAACGCCTGTTCTTACCTGCTCGGAGGAGGATGGGGGAAGGTTGGAGCGCCCTTCCGAGAAGCGCATGGGTCTCGGCGAGGTGCAGATGGTGGCTCCTCCCGTGCTCTGGCCAAGCGAGGCGTTATGGCAAAGGGGTGCCACCGAGCCGGGGCAATGCGGAGGGGAGGCAGCGCGAGGGCTGTGCGTGGCCACGGTCCGCGTGGATCGGCCGGTTGGTTCACAGTGGAGCTCTGATCAGCAGGTACATTGATGTCAAGCTGGGACTTGCCTCCTCGGAGAGGAAAGGGAACAGCAGAGATTACTAAGCGATGCAGGAATGCGGTTTGTTTAAGATGAGCAATCAACACAGAAGAGTAAAATAATGACAGATGCGCAATCACATTTCCTGAGTCTCGAACCATGAGATAGAGAATTTAAACACCACTTTTCCCAAGATCAAGAAGAGGAGCCGTTTGGCCAAGAACTCATTTGCTTACTGATTTCCCCGGCCTTAAATCCTGTTTCCCGGATCTCTTAACATCCTTTGCCCAAGCGCTCCGAGGCCGGGGCTGCTTTGAAGTGAGGGCAAGCAGGGCGAGAAGGTGCTGTGGAAACATGGGAATGCTGGCTGGCCAGGCTGGCTTGGATCAGAGATTCCTGAGCATTGCTTAATTGGTTTATTTAAATGAAAGATGATGAGATAAATTTCATATGGCTTTTCCTCGGGGGAGCGGCGAGTGGTGGGAGGCAGAAATCGGGGTCTGGGTTAAGCCAACCCACTCAGGGTGGGATAGGGGACAGAAGGAGCGGTGTCCCCAGGAAAAGCCTGGGCATTGTGGAAGGGGTCTGTGTAACCTGCTTTTCTCAGTGTACCCCATCCTGCCCCGGTGTTGCAGAAAAGGGAAGGGGCCTCCAAAGCCTTGGCGTGGTGTTTGCTATGGAGGAGATGATGGAGCAGCCTGAGGTGCTGGAGAGCCACCACCAACGTCGGCACAAGTTGGGTGCATGTCCCACATCCAGGCACGGGGTGGGCACCTTCCGCCTCTTCAAGAGCCATGGAGATGTGGCACTGAGGGACGCAGACAGTAGGTGTGGTGGGTTGGGCTTGGGGATCTCAGAGGCCCTTCTTCAACCTGAATGAATCCAACTGGCTTTGGACTTTCCGAATGTAGCCCATCTCTGGGAAGCCCACACCAGCTCCACATACCAAAGCGTGCAAGAAGCTCATGGACTTTCCTCCAGACAGCATTTAGAACATTATCCATGCCCTCCTCACTGCTGGCATCTTAGTGCATGAAGCCACCACCTCCTTCCATGGATTTCAACCAGCCTGACCACCTGCTGGCAGCTTTGCTGATGCTACTGATGCTGCAATTAAGCCTTGCTTTCACCCTGAGTGATGCAGAGCCCAGGGCACAGCCTGGATCTGGACGCATCCTGTAGCCCTGCAGCTCCCATCGGGGCTACCACCTCGTCATCGTTTGCTTCATTAAGAGTCACCCTGGGTGGGATTTGGATGTAGACTGCGAGACGAGCTGAATCACACCCTGCGAGCTGGCCCTGGTTGCAAAGGAAGTCTAGACAGCGGGGAGACATCTCCTCCCGGAGATACCTGCACCAGGCTCCCCACATCAAAGGTCCCTCTGCTCCGCACTGAGGCTGTAATTAACCTCCCTGGGGCAGGAGGCTGAAGGTTTCTCCCAGCACCAGCTCATCTCCCACCATGGCTCCATCCTAGGAGGCTCTTTGTTGCTGCTGCAGGGGCTCCTCATCTGATGCTGGAGCAAAGCAGGGAGCGCAGTCCTGCAGCAACTCCCCCTCTGCTTCCAGCTTCTCAGCTCTCCTGCAAGGAGAACCCATGGCAGGGATGGAGATGCAGACGTGTCAGGAGATCCTTGTAACCCATTTTGGTGCTAACTGACCCCAGAATTCAAGGAGAAGGAATAGTGGGAAGGACTGTCCTGGTGGGCAGAGGGAGGCTGAAAGCCCTTGCAAACACTGCAGCCCACCAGTGACTCGCATGGAGTACAGCAGGTTGCAATTGGAGACTGACTTAGAGAAAGCCCAGGAAAGCAACCACCTAATTACCTGGAGGAACCTGCTCCGTGTCACTCGTTGCAACGGAGAGTCTCATCCTCAGCCATGCAAAACCCCCAAGGGAATGCAGTGCTTGGCCAGGACCTGGAGCTCTGCAGGTGGGACAGCTGGGTGATGTGTTTCCCTTTCAGAGGGGTTTTGTGCAGGTGGGTCATCCCATGGAGCCAGCTGGTGAGCACAGAAAGAAAGGAAAGCAGCAAGAGGAGGGTAAGGGCAGGTGGGCAGGGGGAGAGGAGCCAGCTGCTGGTCCCACCTGCCTGCAAGGTGTGCAACGTGGTCTTCATGAAAGCAGGGATGGCAATCCTCAGCTTGCTGCTGAAAACTGAGCTCTATAGAACACAAATAAAGCTGACGTTAAAGGATTAAGGATGGGAGAGGAGAATCCAGCAAGCTGCTGCCCAGACAGCAGCCTCAGAGGAGCAGGGCGGTGCTGCTGGGGGTTTGTGGGACTTGGCACTGTGGAAAGGTCAGAAATCTTTCCATCCTCTATCTGGGAACTGCTGCACAAAGCCACTGCTGGCAAATCACAGAGTTGTTCTGGTTGGAAAAGGCCTCCGAGATCACCCAATCCAACCGGAGCCGGGGACAGCAGCACAACTTCCCGTGATGATGTATGTCACTCTGGAGCTCACCCTGTGCTCAGCTGTGGGGCTGAGGGGTCGGGATGATCCGCAGTGCAGTGGGCACAGAGCTGCTCCCCTTCCTCCCACGGCTCCCGCAGGCTGCTCCTCGCACAGCAGCACCGGTTTGAAGCAGAGGCAACAGGAGTTACCCAACCTCAGTACTCCGAGCAGCTCCAGGGCAATGGGAAAGTGCAGGAACTCGTCAGAGCTGCAGTTGATTTGCAGATATTTATTTGCTTATTAGATGGCATTTGGCTAATAGATCCTGAGACGTTCCAGAGTGTGAGCTGATAAACCTTCCCCGGAGCTCCACCAGCGCCTTGCCCGATGGCCAGCTTGCCAGCATCCCTAATTAAACCCGTTTTGCCTTCTTAATGGAGCCCTGGGAGTCAGCCAGCGGGGCAGGAGGCGTTCCCTGTGAGGAGGGATAGCAGCATGCAGAGGGCTGGCAGCCCCACGGAGCCCAATGAACACATTGTGTGGGTGCTCTCCATCCCTCCGTGCACAGCGTGGGGCTGGGAGGGGCCCCAAAGCGAGCAAGGCACATGGAGACCTTTGTGCACAAGATTTCTGGAGGGTCCCCTCCTTCCCATCCCGATGTATTCCCACCTGATGTCCCGACACCCTTTCCACCCTTGGCATTGCCTCTCCTTGCTGCCTGCCCCATCCCAGCTGTCCCCGTGCTCCCATCCAGCGGGGCCGGTGCCAGCTATGAACTCAGGGGATGACTCAGCCGACCGGTTCAGATGGAGCATGGACAGCCCCACGCTTCCCTTCCAAGCCTCTAGCTCAGCCCAGCCCAGTACAGGCTGTTCTGGAGCATCCAAAAATGTTAGTTAACTCGAAATATGGCTTTTCAAAGGGTTTGTTACATTGCCCCTCCTTCAGGCTGCACTGTGTGGCATGTGCATGCCACGGGGATGGGGGATTTGGATCATAGAATGGTTGGGTTGGAAGGGATCAAAGCTCCACCCCTGTTGTGGGCTGGCTGCCCCCCACCAGCTCCAGACTCCCAGGGCCCCGGAATGGCCTCAGGCACCTGTGGGGATGGGGAACCCACTCCTTCACCCACAGCTTTGGGATGTTGGAGTGTCCCACAGAGCACAGGACTCGGCCACTGGCTCTGGTGGCCCTGCCATGCCCAAGGCACTGCCAGGTGCACGAAGGAGACATCACCACCACGAATGGACGGAGCGTGGTGGGAACGCACAGCGTGATGGAGCAGAGCTGTGCTGGGGAGGGTGGGCAGAGTTTGGTGCTGAGATGCTTCATGTGAGTGTTTTTCGTTTCGTTTGGGTGTTCTCCTGCACAGAGCTCACTGCTTGCAAACAAACAGTGCTTTCTGCTCGGCAGCCGCCTCCGTGGGAAGGCAGATCGTGCACAAAGGGAGAGCTCACCCAACGCCAGCAGCATCAGCTCTGTGCTGATCCCAAGAGCAGCTCTGGGCGGGCCCAGACAAGGCTTTTCTCAGTGTTCTGTTAAAAAAATGCGAAATAAAAAGCCCACAGAAATGTTTTTAGAACTCTAAAGCATGCTGGCCTGTGCCAGCAGCTTCCCGGCTTCTTGGGATGGCGTCTACCCCAAGAGCATCCATACTGCCGTGGTGTTTCATATACACAAAGCCCTGGACATTTGGTCTGCTCCTATGCACAGCTCCTGGACATGCATCTTTCTGCAGGCCAAGTGTTGGCCATGCATGGCTGAAGGACCCAAGGGCTCTGAATTACATTTTGGGTGCTGCTGGTGGACCTCCCCTGCAGGACCTTCTCCAAAAGGAGGAGATGCTTTCTAGAAGATGCTTCTTGGCTCTGGGAAGCCTGGTCTGGTGGTTGGCGATCCTGCACATAGCAGGGGGTTGAAATGGCGTATTGTGAGTATTGTGGCCCTTTTCAACACAGGCCATTCTATGGTTTTGACCCATGGGTGAAATAGTTTGACAGCCTGCAGGCTGAACATGTCTCCAAGAGTTTGGGGTTAGCCAAAAAGTCTTGTTTCAGTATGTTCTAAAGAAAAAGCTGTCAACTGTTTCACTCCAACGCTCAGCTGAATTAATTTTAATATCCGCATGAGAGGAGTTAGAAAAAGATGAAACCTGCATCCAAATGTTCTGTCCTTTTTCTCCCGTGCCCAAATACAGCAGATCTAAGCCACTCATGGGATTTTCTTCCTGCAACCAGGCTGGCAGATTGCTGAGAGATATGTGGGCAAGGGAGCCCAGAATGGGGAAAACCAATGGATGTTGTGTGCTGCTGCAGGAGCAACACTTTGGCTTACCCAGAGGCTTTTGTTTTGGGGTTCAGTGGCTGCCTTGGGGGATGAGCTGGAGGACCCATCACCTTGGATGCTTCCATAAGCATCTCTCACTTTAAGCACCTCTCACTTCCAAGCACTTCCCAAAAGTGGCATAATGCAGAGCCACTGTGGAAATCTGCCCATAGATATGCAGCGCGTGGGGATGCACATGGGGGATGCCCAGGAGCTCTGGGCACTGCAGGTCTATGTGCTATTGCACGCAAAGCTCTCCCCTTTGTCACAACAGCTTTCTCAACTATTTTTTGGGAAACTCGTGCCCAACCCAAAATCTGATCCCTGTGGCAGTAGGTCCACAGAGACAGCAAACCCCCTCCACCATGACGGCATGGATCCAGCCCATGGATCTCTTGAATGCACCTGGACAGCATGGATAGGACGAGTGGTCATGGCCTTTAATTGCACCAGAGGAGGTTCAGGTTGGATATTAGAATCATCTATGGCCAAACAGCAGCCAGTAAGAGCTGTCATGGTGGCACGGTGTAGGGCAAAAACCTCCCATCACAGCTGTGCTGCAGCGAGTTATTCCCTAATTATGTCCCAGTGCATCACTCATCACGAACTCACCAGCAGCCCAATCCACGTGGGCAGATTGCAGGAGGCAGGCTTTGCCCACAGACACTTGTGCTCTGGGCCTCCTCCTGGCTGCAGAGCTCCCTCCGAGTGCTCCAAGGAGGGCGGACTCCTTCCTGTTTTTGGGACTTGCGATGACTTCATCGTGTTTTCTCAGCCCAGATCAGAGGTTTAATGGAGAAATGTGTTGTGTTAATCCATCGAGTGGGTTTGTGGGGAACGAGAAAGAGCAGCGGTGTGGGAAAAAGAAGATGGAAGAAGAAAGAACAACACGACAAACAAACAAAGCAAAGAAGTCCTTCTACTATTCCTACTACAGGATTTGGGCTGGAAATGCAGGATTTGAAGAATTTGCTATACTCAGCCCCAAAAGGAGGCACTTTACTGCTCCCTCTTAATTAGGATGCTGCTGCAAGAGGAGCAAGGACACGTCCCTCACCCCAGCCATCTCCGTGCCATCTATCTCCCAACAGCTCGTTTTAATTATGCAATTAGAGTGTGTACAAAGCTTTCCGCGAGCATTAGTGGGTAATTAAAACAGATGGTGAGCTTAATGGGACTGACTCCTCTTTCTTCTCGTAATTAATGTGTTAACAGTTTAGGGGCCAGCCTGTGGAGATGTTCTGTTATGCGGGGTTGGACGCTGGCCATGGAGGTGGTGGTGGCTGTGACCAGTAGGACGAGGGGGAATGGCTTTAAACTATAAGAGGGGAGATTTGGGTTAGGTGTGAGGGGGAAATTCTTTACCCAGAGGGAAGTGAGGCCCTGCAGTGCCCAGAGCTGTGGGTGCTCCAACCTGGAGGTGCCCAAGGCCATAGTAGGGGTTGGAACGAGATGATCTTTGAGATCCCTTCCAACCCAAATCCTTCAATTATTCGGTTTTCCCAGCCCTCATCATGCTGATAAATGCAGATGGCAGCAAAAAGGACACCAGCAAAGAGAATGTGTCTCATCCCATTACACTGAGACCATGAGTCCATTCCTCTTGAGCCCCTCTCTCCGGCCACGGTTCCAGCCCCCTCCATTGCACAAGGAGTTCGTTGCTACAACAGAAATTGCAAAAAAACATGGAAACTTCTCGCCTCGGCCAAACCCAAACTCAACTGTATACACAGCATAAAATTTAGTTGCTTTAAACTTGCATTTTTTGGCTCAGCTCTCCCAGCCACATCCTGAGCCCGAATGGATTGAATTACCGAGCGCAAAATAAATTCCATCTGAGTGGGCTGCGGCTGTTTTCTGCCCAAACAAAGGCTGAGGTGTTTGCTTTGCCTCTTTTTTTTTTCTTTTTTTTTTTCCTTTCTTTTCTCTTCTCTTCATATTCTGAAAGAAAATGAGCTGAGTTCATCTTCATGGAGGAGGAGAGGCCAGGTGCAACTGTGCTATTGCCCCCAAGTGCTGCTGCTTCCTTGTGACCCACTGCTGTGGAAGTGGGACGTGGGTTTGGTTCACTGCATCCGTCTGCATGTTGGCAGGGTCAGCACCTCCCAGCTGTCATCAGCCTCTTGGATGGCTTTCATCATTGGCTCCATCCACCCCTCCATTGATTCCATTTCCATGTGGGAAAGATGTCACGAAACTCTGGCACGGGGACCAGAGAGGTTGTGGAATCTCCTCCTTGAAGATCATCAGAAGTAATGTGGACACGGGGTTGGGTACAGCTCTGGGTGTCCCTGCTGGGGCAGGGCTGAGCCAAAGGGACCCAGAGGACCCTGCCAACCTCAACCGTCCTGTGACTTGGTGAAATGGCAGCATGGCTTTAGCGATTTGCTTCTGCAGTAAGCAGGCAGGGCCAAAGAGGATGCCATCAAGGGAAAAAAACCCATAGGGTTCACAGAATCACAGAGTGCTTAGGTTGGAAAGGACCTCAATGACCATCCAGCTCCAACCCCTACCATGGGCTCCCTAGCTCAAGCTGCCCAGGGCCCATCCACAGCCTCAGGCACCTCCAGGGATGGGACACCCACAGCTCTCCACATTTTCTTCTCCTGCTGCCATTCAACGTGCTCTGAGATGTTCAGCACAAGCTCTGTGCACGCAGGCTGCAGAGCCACCAGGCAGGAGCAGGGATGCGCTATTTGCAGACCAGAAGCACGCCGGATGCGGCGTGACCCCTCATGACACAGATTTATTTATGGGATGTCTGAAGAGCGCTGCACATATTTAAATAATCCCTTCAAAGGGACTGGCAAAGAGAAGTTGCTGAAGAATTGATGAGCCAAGCTGACACGGGGATTTGATCTCGAAGCATTTGTGAATTTTATTAATAAGTACAGCGTGGGCGCGCAGCACCCCGCACCGCCCACACCGCACCGCGGGGCTCCCCAGGCTCCGTCCCCATCTCTGCCCATCAGGATGAGCCCAACACCTCCTGCCCAACAAAAGGCAAAAGTCTTCCCAGGTGCACAAAGCCAATGGTGCCATGCCAATGCTGCCCTGGGGCAGCCATGGGCGCCCAGGGGAGGGCTGCAGAGCTACAGCAAGTGCCAGGTCTCAGCACCAACAAAATTTACTGAAATCAGTGCAGAACTCCTCACAGGTAAGGAATTTAGCCTTGCAAAGACAAAACCATCCTGCTGTGCCCGTTTTACAGGTAGAGATAGAGGCTGTGTGAGTCACTTGGGAGGCTGCAGCGGGACGTGACCTCCCTGTGCTTGTGTCCTCACCCTCAGCTCCTCTCTCTCTCCAAGAAAATGTGCCCAGGACCCCAAAATTCCATAGATGTGCTGGAGGGAGCAGCCAGCTGAAGAACCCAGAGAGGTCAGCACCCAGAAAGAGCAAAGCCCCATGTGCAGTGCTCACCAGCAAGTAGGTGAGCAGCCTAGTGCCAGATGGGAGCTGGGCAGGGAATCATAGAATCATAGAGGCTGGAAGAGCCCTCTAAGATCACCCAGTCCAACCCCCAACCTATCAACCATCAGCATGCGCGGGGCTGCTGTGATGGGCACACATCCCGTGGGATGGGAGCAACACCAGCACAGCTCTGTGAAGGAACAGAGCAGCACTTTGTTCATGGCCTCGTGGGAAGCACAGCTCTTCTGCCTCTTCCTCCCCATTTATCCATCCTTTCCAAGGCAATTCCTGGGGCTGGTGGCAGTCCCCTCCAACTAATTAGCTCAGATTTTGGAAATGGGCTGAGAGCCCTGACAATGCCAGGCTTGTGGGTAAAAACCTGCTGTTGGTGAGCTGGCTGCTGCACATTTAACACAACCTCTGCGAGGCAATGCCTCCCACCCAGGGGGCCCTTGGTACTCCATTCTTCAGCAAACAAACCCTGAAGCCAATCGCACCAGCAGCTCCCATCGCTCAGCAACGGGGCTGCCTTAAATCACATCCTGCTCCAGGGGGTGCTCTGCATCACAGCATTGGCCAGGATGGGAACTATTGGTTAAAAGCAGTTTCCAAAGACACTCACAGCCTTCCTCCTAGTCCAGATCCAAACCCATACTATTACTGAGTTCTTAACATTGGAAAAGATCTCTGAGATCCCCAAAGGCTTTGTGGCACTCAATTCAACACAGTGCATCAGCAGGTGTCAGACTGGACGTTAGGGGGAAGTTGCTTGGCGTGGGAGCGGTGAGGTGCTGAACAGCTGCCCAGAGAGGCTGTGGATGCCCCTCATGTCCATCCCTGGAGGTGTTCAAGGCCAGGTTGGATGGGGCCCTGGGCAGCCTGGGCTGCTGTGAGATGTGGAGGTTGGTGGCCCTGCGTGTGGCGGGGGGTTGGAGCTTCGTGATCCTTGAGGTCCCTTCTAACCTGGGCCATTCTGTGATTCTATGATATGGGGGGAAATTAAGTTCCAGCACTGATATCCATTGCTCTGTGAAATTTACGGGGCCTGTCAATGCTACAGATGGTGAAAACCCATCCTGCAGAAAGCAGATGGCCAGCCAGCAAAGCAAGGCTGGGGCAGCAAACAGCATCAGGTCGGTGTAAGTGATGTGTGCATGTCACAGATGGTGCTTTCACTGGGGGCATTCACCCAGCCCTATCCTGCCAGCATGCTTCCTGCCCTGTGCCATGCAGAGTAACTGAGACATGGCCCCTGGCACTCAGCAGCTGGAGCAGCAGGTGTTTGTGTGATGGGAGCCATAGGGCCAGACTGGCATGGCATCCATGGGGTTAGGATGCTCCTGTCCCCATGGACAGCCAAGGTCAGGCTGAGCACCTGATGGAGCCATGGGAGTGGGACCAGACGGCCTTTAGAGCCTCCTTTCAACTCAAACCATTCTGTGGTTCCATGAGTCTATGGATATGGGAATCCCTGCTCACCCATTTTGGGTTGGGCAAGAGCAGTCACCCCCATCTGTCCACGTGGAGAAAAGCGAGCTGGTGGCAATGGGGTGCCAACTTCATTTGCAGTGATTCGGTAACCTCCTGGAGGATCTGCTGCTCTCAGCTGCATATTTTGATGTTCCCAAAGGAAGAGCAAGGCCTGGGGGTACAACTGTCCCTCTCCCAGCCAAACTCCTCCCCTGAAATGCTGCATGGAGCCCGTTTCTGTGCTCTGCTCTCAAGCAAAACCTCTTGCTGCTGCTATCCCCTGCCTAGGAGAAGCTCTCCTAACGGGGACACTCACTCCCTGTGCAGCAGAGATTTACCCTCCGCACTCCATGAGAGATTATCTCCCAGTGCTGTTATTCCCTTATCAATAATTCACAGTGCAGCCACGCTCTCCACATCTGCGCTGCCTGCATTGCCCTGAGTTGGCTGTGATGGAGGAGCAGCCGTGAGTAAGCGCAGCCCCGCTCAGATCTCTCCTGCCCTCGGTGAAGCAGAACGAGTAATTCACACTGCAGATGACTCACGGCCCCAGGAAGGCTCTCGTTTTAGCATCCCGTGGTGGAGAGCACAGCACGCACCCCAGGGAGGGAGAAGTGCCAGCAATGGATTGGGAACTGCTGCTGCTTCTCTGCGGAAGGAGCGGAGCCGCTTCGCTGGTACGCAGCAATACGCATCTCTGAGCTGGAGAGGTGGGGTAAGGGGAAATGTTTGGAGAAATGAAATCCTTTTTCCTGCTTCTTATGCTAATGGAGAAAACCAAGCTGATTTGCAGGAGGACGACACTCAGAGATACCTAATTCATCAAAGCCTCCATCTGTTCCCATCCTCACACTGACTGTCAAAAATCAGCTTTCCTTCAAGCAACGCCCGCGTCAGTTTGAACCAAAAGAGGCCAATTCTGGAGAGATTTGTAAATAAACAGCTTCTGCAGATCCAGCCAGAAACAACAGACGTGGGCTGGGCCCGATGGGCAGGAATACATGTCGGGACTGGGAAAGGCAGCTAGGAGAGAGAAGGGATGGATGAACCAGCCAGATGCAGCAGCCCCCAGCCTGAGGGCAGCACCACAGCTCCGTTCTCCCTCTGCCTTTCCAGGCGGTGACAAAGCCCCAGGCTTTGCAGGGAGCAAACCCTGACAAAACCAGCTCTGCAAGCAGCTTGCACACTGCACGGCTCTGCTGCCACCAGCTGACTGCTGCTTCCCCAGCCTGGCCCTGGCCAAGGGCAATGCGCAGTGTGAGAAGCAGCGCTGAGATCAAAGAATGATTGGGTTGGAAGATCATCTCTAAGATCTTCTAGTTCCAAACTAGGGTTACCAACCACTGCATCAGGTACTGCCAGCTCAGGGTGACAATGGCACCACCCATCCTGGCCTTGGGCACCTCCAGGGATGAGGTACCATACCATAATGTGGCACAGCTTGGCCCTGTACCCACTGTATGCACACCTATCAACTCCCAACTAAAATTACTTACACTGGTTTGTTTCATGCTTTTGCCATGCTCTGTTAAGCTATGAAATTATTTCTGGTCTTGCTGTAGAAGAAGCATTTCCTTCAGAAATAACACTGGTCCAAGCAACCTTTAAGTGCATCTCCAAGGCTGGATATTAGGAACAATTTCTTCTCCGAAAGAGTGGGGAGGTGCTGGCACAGCTGCACAGGAATGGCGGGGTCACCGTGTTCCAGAGCTGTGAGGATGTGGCACTGAGGGAAGTGGGCAGTGGGCAGGGTGGGGTGGGACAGGGATGTTGGAGGTCTTCTCCAAACTGAATGGCCCCGTGATTCTCCTTGCTTGGTTTCCTTCTTACAACCCAACAACTTCTTCCACCACTTTCCAGGGAAAAGCTGGAGTAAACCATGGTGAGATATATTCCAAAGTCCTTTACAAACAGATTTGTGCTCCAAATGGAGCAGATCTCTGTCTGGGACGTTTGAGCTTTGGTGAGGAACATCAGCTAATGGCCAACTGCACAACTGCAACAGACAAACCCAAAGAGCAATGCCCATGAGCTCCACAAGTGTGCACATGGCCAGATACATCTCTCAAGATCCTGCCCCAAATTTCACAATTTTGAAGCTGAAATCACTGTCACGGCAGCAGCCAAGCTTCGTGATTTCCTGAGTGAGCAGTAGATAAATGAGGTGTTTTCAGAAGTGACCACAGGACATCAGGATATCATGCACTCTACATAAATCTAGCCAGGGGTTATTTAGTCAGCAGTTCCTAATGAAGAAAAAAAAAAAGAAAAAAAAGATGTTTTATTATGTCTCTGACCTGGCCCCGTGCTCCTCCAGCCCAGCAAGGTCTCTGCAGCACCAAGAGTGGGATTTGGGTGGATTTAGTCATCGCTCAGAGCTCCAGCAGAGCACCGAGCCAAACAGCTCTCCCCCAGGGGCCAGCAGACCCCGGCAGGGCTCTTTCTTTTCATTTTCGCCAAAGAAAACAGAGAAACCTCCAACAAAAGCTCAGCTCCTGCCCAGGAGATGAGGAGAGGAGGACATGGTTACTTATCCTCAGAGCCAAGACACTTTTCCAGTCACCTAAGAAATCAGCCTTGCAGCTCAGTAAACAGCAAGGAAAATTCAACAAGGGAAATGTGTGACATTTTCCTGGAAGCCTCAGGGGCTGAACAGCCCACATGAACACACCAGCCAGGCTCAGTGATAAGGGAAGGCTTTGCTCAGCCCTTCCTCATTGCCATGGAGCAGCAGCATCACACCTGCCTGAGAGCCAAAAGACAAGGCCAAGCACATCCCCACTGTGCTCACTCATTCCTGCACTCCAGCTCCTCCAGCAGTGCAGCTGTCAACCCCAAAGACCACATCCAGCTCACATCCTGCCCATTTCTCTGTGCCAGCACTTCTGGGGGCTCTGGGCTCTTCTCCCCCATGACATGACAAAGCACATCAATGGAATTCAGGCCATACAAACACAGCACTTGGCCTCCTTGAGTTTTTCTCTTTGTTTGGCAGATTCCAAGACAGATACATGCTGTGATTTGTCAGCAGTGTTGGACAGCCCGAGGAGTCAGATGGCACAGATTGATGTGACTGTGCTCGTGGCAGATCTGAGCCTCACCAATGCAGAACCGACCTCATGCGATGGCATCCACAAGGCAGACAGCCTCACTGTGCTGTGAGACAGACCCAGACCTTCAGCTGGTGCAGAAAAGGAGGCAAGACAGTGTCACCAGGCACATTCTCTCACTTCTAAGTAAAAGAGTCTTTGAATTACTATCAAAGTTGTATTCTCTTATTTCTAAACACAGAAACAGTGCTACAACATATTGAGTTTTCCCCTTTCCCATTGATTTCTGGCACAAATGAAACTCTGCCCGTTTCAAAACCAGTCCTATGGCTAACTGACAAGCTGGCAAACACAAACTGCTAGACAGCTACTTCATTGCTTCTCTTGAAGCTAATCCCAACTATTTTAATTATCCATTTCAGCTCAACTTTTAGCTGTTTTCCCTTTGGACTGGCTATTACTTTCAGTTATACATAATAAATCGAGTGGAAGAGGAGGGAAGTTGGGCTTGTATGACCATTCACTCACTCCCCTGGCCATACAAATTCCTTGTTCCTGTTGAGGAGAAACTGCAGTGAGCATCACTGCCTTTTTCCAGCTAACTGCACGCAAACCAAGAACAGCCACAACACTGCCCTGTTCTTATACTCTGTAGGGGAAGAGATGGAGGAAAGACCAAGGAAGCAGAAGCAAAACAGACACTGCTGAGAAAAGCCAGCAGTTGAACGCTGGCTCGGGCTGCTGAGCATACCTTGTGTTGATTTGTTCCCCCTGCCAAGGATCTTTCATTGCAGAACTCGGCCAATCCTCATTTGAGCTTCCTACTCCATGATAAACGCATCAGCGTTGGCCACCACGGCTGGTAGGGTTTGATATACTGTGTGTAGGTGGACAAGAGGAGGAAGCAGTCTGTAGCAGAGATGATTTGCATCCATATGCAGCAGGATTTTTGGCAAATGCAAAGAAGTTACAAAGAACTGAATTTTAAACATCATTTGTCAACTGGCCCACATTCTTTTTGCAACACAAGAATACATCCCCCCACCCGCCAGCCATCACTCAAAGCCTGGTATGCATGAAAGCTCCTTCCCAAACCATAAAAATCATCTAACCCAAATGACTCAAACGACCATGAGATATTCAAGCCAGTCCCAACTACAGACCACAAGTATCTCAGTGCAGCTTCAGTCCAAGGAATTATTTAAACTCGTCTTTTCACAGCAATGCCTCACAAGTGGCTCACTCACTATAGTGTTACAGCATTTTTCTTTCCGTGGAAACAGCTGCAGTTTTGCTTCTCTGCTATAGAGAACCCCTGAAGTGCCCCTGAGTAATGGATCCTAGGCTGCTGGGCCAGACAGCAGTCTAGAAAGCAGTCAGAACCCAGCCCTGAGAAGCATATTGATAACACGGAGTAACAAGCATAGGGAAGGGGGCCAGTCAGGAGCACTGCATCAGTACCAGCGCCACCAAAAAAGGGCAGAGAGTCTCAGTAATTGGGGACTCCTTGCTGGGGGGCACTGAGGCTCCCATGTGCCACCCAGAAAATAGCTCCAGAGAAGTGTGCTGTCTTCCAGGCTAGAGATGCCTACCTGTGCAGCCTGCTGTAGGGAGCTGTTCTGCAGGGGGTTGGACTCGATGATCCCTAGAGGTCCCTTCCAACCCCTACAATTCTGTGACACTTTGCCCCTCAACAAGAGACAAATCCCCCAACTCTTCAAAACTGAGAACCCCAGAAAAGAAGGCAGTGATTCAACAACTTTATTCCACCTCCCGTGCATTTCACAACTTGCAGGAATGAAACGTGGTATTTTTCTATCACCTAAAGAATTATTTTGAAGAAATAGTTTACTATTAGCTGCATACACAATCCCAATATAAACCATAAAAGGCAAGTAGCTGAAGTTAAAGAAGGCACAAATCACACATGAAACTTCTTCCCTAACCCTCCTGTTCTGCAGACACAAGTTCTATACCCAGTTTTATTAAGATTTACCCAACAGCTTCACTGAACTAGAAGCATACAGTGTGCTTACTTGAATAAGGGTACTGTGCTGGCCTGTGTTTTTTGGAAGCACAGAGGCAGTCTGCTAAGAACACCATTATCTGAAATGGAAGAAAGATAAGGTTAAACCAAAGGCACGCAGCAGACACAAACTGATCTGCTTCAAGTGGTTCACTTACAAGTTGCAGTATCAGTCCTGAGAAGAGAGTTGCCAACAGGAACACAGTGTACGAGCCCCAAACCTGCATTCCAATGCTTTCTGTTAAATAACCATGGCAGCACCAGAACAAAAGGCAGGAGAATCATTTCGAGAATGACTGAGTATCATAAATATTGAAATAAATATTGAAATAAAGTCAATAGAAGCACATACCCTGATCCACGCTGACATCTGACACAAAGCTGACATACTGCTCATCCTGAAACAAAGCAGGAAGGCGTAGGTGAAAATACCCAAGTTAATCAGAATCTATTGTCTTCTGATTTGCCTGATGAGTCACTATTTAGTTGCACGTTGAACAACTGTCTGCTCATGCCTGGTTTCCCTTTGGATTAATTTGCTTTTATCTTCTATTCTGTCTGTTACTTCAGTGAGCACCCACTTCCCAGGAAGCACCTCCAGAACTGACATCACTCGGTACAATATTCCACGTAGGACAACTACCAATTCCTTGACAAAATCCCTTGACTTAAACCTGCTGACACAGAATATAAAGAAAACTAACTGAAGTTCATCAGTTATTTATGAGCCAACAACTGGAACTCTATTAAAGATTTCACTCATCAAGCAATTTAGACACTTCCTAAACCAAAGAATTAGCCTAATGAATAAAAAGTGTAAGAACTGAGAGATGTTCAGACAGTTGAGTTTAGCTGCGATTTACACACAAGTAAAGAAGACCAGGCTATCTGCCACATATATTCTGCTGGTTCAGACATTTCCCTGCTATTATGAAACTTCAGCATTAAGTATTGATTATCCTTAAAAGAAAAGAGAATTCTAAACATTAAGACTACATAAATTTCTAATGACTGAGTTGCAGAAGTGGACATGCACCAGTAGAGGCCTGCACACTGCTTCAAAATGCAGAAAGGAGCTGGTATTGTACATTTCCAATAGAAGATTTATTAATCCTAAAATAAGCACTTTATTTCATGCATTTCTTGGTATGGGGTAATAGGAAAATCAGTTGTAGGAGATCAACTCTACAGTTTAAAGATTCAGGTAGTGCTGTAAGCAGGCAGAGTAACAACACCAGGCTTCCTATAGAGCCACCAAAAAAAAGTAACATTTCAATCTAGCATAGCACTTTAAGCATTTGAAACCTAAAAGTAAACTTTGCTCAGGAAACTGCACCAGGTGAGGTGCACACATCTGCAGCTGTCCCACCCTGCCCTTGAAGTGTGCCTGTTTGACAACAAACAAGTACAGGAGTCATACCAAAACTTACAGGTAGAAGGAAGGATGAAACCATGATGAAACTGGTTCAGTGGATTTCCATTCCTGCTCTTTGATAAAGTTTATGAAATCAGTTTTCGTCCTGGCACCCTGGTATTTCTTAAACACTCCATCTTTATAGCTATTAAAGAACAACAACAAAAAAGTCCACTGTTTTAATCAGTCTAAACATGTAACATTTGCTTACACTCAGCATCTGCCCCCTACATGATTTTGCCTTAATTTTTGCTTTAGATAATATTGGATCTAAAATGTTATCTAATGAACTTGAACACAACCAGTTCTAAGAATCTTGGCTTGCTTCAGGTTGCAGTTCCATGAGAAGATAACAATCTGCCTCATGCCACACCACAGCATTAATACCAACCTACAGAGGAAAGGTTGCAAAACAGAAACACCCAGAAAAAGGCAGAATAAATATGGCCTGAGGGGAAAAAGAAAAAAAATAACAGTGGCGTTCATTGTAAGCTGACAGCAGATAAAGCAGTGGTTATCTCAGGGTCTCGTTCTTCAAGAGCATGGTAAACCCCACTGGCTTGTATTAGAAAACATAGAGACATTTCCTCCCTCCTCCAAAAACAGTCACACTGCATACTCACTGATGGTAACAAAAGTTGTTATGACAAATTGTCCCCTTAACCCCGCACATAAACACTTATTTTCATAGTAGCAATCACGTGCCTACAACTGGTATTATACACCTAAATAAAAGCAAATATTCCCAAGTAAACTGCCATCAAACACAAACTTGTGCATATCAAAGCGTGGCACAGTCCAAAAGGAAGGCACCTGGACAGAAAGGGAGATTTCCCCACGGGTAGAAGTGGTGCCAGGTGATCACTGTTCCCCTCAGCTCCTTTGGCTGTAGCACTTCAGAGAAAGCTACTTGTTTAATTTTATTTTCTGGCCACACGACGTGCAGTTTGCAGCTCAGCAGGGCACGCTGGGTATGTTTCATGTTTTACATCTACACGACGTAGGCTGGCAGAGGGAATCTGACACACTGCTGGCACTATGGAAAAATCCAGCCTGGCTTCTGGTGAGGGTTGGAAATCCTTGGGTCCAACAGGGAGGAGCGCGGGGTCCTACAGCTGGGGAGGAATAACCTCATGGAGCTGCACAGCTTGGGGCTGGGCTGCTGGAGACGGGCTGTGAGAAGGACATGGGGGTCCTGGTTGGGCCATAGTTGACTAGCAGCTGACGAATGGTTGACCAATGGTTGCTGAAGGCTGGCCTGTGGCTGACGCTGAGGCAGCGCCGTGCCCCGGATGGACGCTGCACGGCCAACAGGGGAAAGAGCTGCTCCTCCTGCTCCGCTCTGCCCTGACGAGACCCCTCCTGGAGCACCAGGGGCAGTTCCGGGCTCGTTGCCGGCGGGCCTGGCTCCGCCCCGCGGCAATCCCCACAGCCTGCCGTCCCACAGCTCCTCCACCGGGCTCGGTTTCCCCGGCGCCTCAGCCGCCAGCCCAAGGCCCGCTGCTGCCACGCGGCCGCCATCTTGCGCCGCGCCCTCACAACACAACTTCCGGGGACGCTGAGCATGCGCAGAAAGGTTGCGCCCTGTGGCAGCAAGGGGGTGGGGGCGGGCTCAGAGTGAGCGACAGCCTATCGAGAGGCGAGTTACGTGAGGGGGCGGGCTCGGCGGCGATGGATTTGGCCAATGGGGAGCCAACGTTCCGCTTCCGCTGCTACAGGCGGTGCTGCCGCCATGTTTGTTATGGGCAGCTTGAGGGCTCCTTTCTTTCCTTGCATCTTTCAGTGGGGTCTTTGCCATAATTTCGTATCACAGAATCTTAGAACAGCCTGAGTTGCAAAGGCCCACAGCGCTCATCCAATTCCAACCCCCTGCTGTGTGCAGGTCGCCAACCAGCAGCCCAGGCTGCCCAGAGCCACATCCAGCCTGGCCTTGGATGCCTGCAGGGATGGGGCAAATAGCATATCCCACCATTTGTAGCCTTGCCAGGTGAGGCAAGCTAGCCTGCAGCACCCATGAGAGCAGTTAAAAAAAAATGATTATTATTTCAAAGGCACGCCGAGCTCCTTATGGAAACAGCTTGGCAGACCCCCAGCAGGAGGTCTGTGTGACTCCACACCTCCTCCGCCACTTCAGGGCTCAGAATGACCGTGCGGTCACTGATGGCTGATCTGCTTCCATGTGCTCTTTTCAACGTAGCCACAGAGGGGCAGAGTTGAGGCTGCTTCGTGGCAGCGAGGAGAGCGAAATGAGCCCGCCTGGCTTAGAGCCGGTCCTCGTGTTCCGCTGAGGGCATCCCGCTCTGTATCCAGGTGCTCTTGTCTAATAACGCTCTCCCTTCTTTCTAGGTTGTCTTTCTAAGGAGCTGAGGGACAGGGGATGTTATGGTCAGCCCGCGTTTCTTCCCCCCCCCCCCCCCCCCCCCCGCCCCACACACAACCACAATACTTGTGGCTATTTTGGCCAAAGTTGGGCTTACATCCAGTTAGAAAGGAGAATAAGTATTGCTGATGCTCAGAAAGAGTCTGAAGCCCACGCTTATGGCTTATTAGAGACAAAAGAGGAATTACAGGGCTCTGAACTGTTCTGAATACTGATCAGAGAAGGGGAGATCCAGCCATGAGACATGGAACATAGGAAAGACCAGTACATTGCTGTGGATGCCCCATCCCTGCAGGCATCCAAGGCCAGGCTGGATGTGGCTCTGGGCAGCCTGGGCTGCTGGTTGGCGACCTGCACACAGCAGGGGGTTGGAGCTGGGTGAGCTGTGGGCCTTTGCAACCCAGGCCATGCTGTGATTCTGTGATTCTTCTCTTGATGACATCTGCATGTCAGGCAAAAGGATCCCACAGGTAGGAGTGGGAGTAGGAAGTGTCCTTCTATGGGGCTTTCATTTCTCTTGAACTGGAAATATTAAAAAAAAAAAAAGACCAAAGCACATGAACAACTCAACGTTATGCCCAAAGTTGAAGCTACAGAGATTAACAGGTTTTGCCAATTCAACCAGTTGTGTAAGTGGTCATACGGGGGGGGGAGGGGGGGAACTATATATATATATATATAAATATATATATATATATATACACACATACACACACACACCTTATTATACATCCTTGTTCCCACATTTTTTTATTATTATTGTTATTTTCCCTCTTATGTACCCTTACACATCCTGACAAGAAGAACTAAACCAGGCAGATGATGGTAGGAGCACTGTGGCTGGCCACCTGGGGCTGACTGATTTGAGAGAGCAGAATGCTGGCCAGGTAATTATTCCAAAATGTGGACTGCAGTCCCTGGACAAGGTGCAGCAACAGAGCCCTGACCTCATTTACCGAGCCTGCATTTATGAAATGCTGAGAGATTATGCAGAGTGCTCGTATGAGTCAGGAGACATGCAGTCATTGTCCCAGATCACAAGGTGAAAGCAGGCTGACCCTGAAAGTCACAACAAGCCTGGGGCTGCATTCTGTATTGCCGTAGGAAGACAAACTGATCTTGCCTAATTTATTTGGCTGTTTCTGAGCTTTGGCCTTATGGGAAAATTGGCCACTCTGAACAGTTTTATGGGCTTCAGCATCTGAAGAATTAAAGTCAAGAGCTAATTGCTTTTCTGCGGCTCTGAATTTCATTACAGGAAAGCAGTCTGTGCATCAGCACTTCCTCCTATGGAAATATCTTCCAAGGGGAAATTATTTGACCCTATCTATCTACACTGAGCACACAGAGGGTGCTGTGAAGTCCCAGGGCCGGGTGGGACTTGCTGCCTGGGAAGGAGGCTTTCACACTGAGCACAGCTGAGGAGGATGAGCAGACATCACCCACCTCCACAGGGGACTGTGCTGGGAGAAACCTGTTTGGAAAGCAAGTTCCCATCTGACAGCATCATCCTCTGCTCCCCAGTCCCTGCCTCAGAATGCTGTTCTGGGGCTTGAATTCCCCAAAACTTCATTCTAACAGCTGCACTGCCTCAGCTTCTGATGTTATGCAATTCATTCCTGACTATAGTTTGTGTCATAGAATCACAGCATCCTAGGATGGCCTGGGTTGCAAAGGCCCACAGTGCTCATCCATTCCAACCCCCTGCTGTGTGCAGGTCGCCAACCAGCAGCCCAGGCTGCCCAGAGCCACATCCAGCCTGGCCTTGGATGCCTGCAGGGATGGGGCACCCACAGCCTCCTTGGGCAACCTGTGCCAGTGCCTCACCACCCCCTGGCTGAAAAACTTCCTCCTCATATCCAACCTAACTGTGATGCACAGTAAGGTCTGCTGCTCTCACCTTGGAAAACTGTTTGAAAGACCTCCGAATTTACAGCAGCCCCTCTCACAGCCATTACCCACAAGCCTGTTCCTCTCTGTGCCGAGGAACTCCGGTAACTGCTAATTATTCAGTAATTAAGTGACTCTCTAGGGTCGTAATTGTAAATCTCGCCTCTCCCAGTCACTGTTTGCTCATTAGGTAGCAGTTTCTCAACGCAAAAGCAAATTCTCTTCTTTACATTTGATTGGATTACAAAATTGCTTTAAACTCAGTGGAGATGATTAGGAAAAGTGTGGTTTTGCGCAATAGTTGCTATGGGAACTAAAGTAGAGAGATCTTTATAAACCAAAAGTCAAGCAGATTGCGTTTCAGACAATTAATATTGTCTCACTTGTTTATTCATTTGCTTTAACTGCTTTCTTGCAGTGTTCTGAAATAGCTTTTATCTCTTTTTTAGCATTAAATTCTGTGTCAAAGAGATTCTGCTCCCTTAGGGGTTTCACCCTTCTCTTCTCTTTGCCAGGCTGGATGTGGCTCTGGGCAGCCTGGGCTGCTGGTTGGCGACCTGCACACAGCAGGGGGTTGGAGCTGGGTGAGCACTGCGGGCCTTTGCAACCCAGGCCATTCTGTGATTCTGTGATTTTCTTGAAGGCCTCTGGAGGCCCTAATTAGCTTCATTCCCTCATTGGCTTCACCTTGGGGCTCAGGACATCTCACAGGGCTTCTAGGTAGATTGTGGTGTGGGCGTGGGATGCATCTGTGGGGGCTGCATCCAAAGAAGGGCAACAAAGCTATGAAGGGTCTGGGGCACCAGTCTTATGGGGAATGGCTGAGGGACCCGAACTGCTGAACTACCAGTTTCCAGTCTGATCAACCACCAAATTTCCAATCAGATCGAAGTCAGGGATGAGTGAGGTGAACTCACAGAAACACAGTGTGAGGCAAACCTCCTTTTCTTGGTAGCTTTGGTCTTTACTGACTGAACTGATTTGAGCAGAAACCTTCCAGAATATTTGTTCCACGGCAGCTAGTTGCCCTGGAACACGTCACTGTGCAAGATTGCAGCTTGGGAAGTGAGAAGAAACTGAAAGGAAGGGCTTGCAGTAGGAAATGTCAGGCAGCCAGAAATGTAAGTGTTGCTGCTTCCTCTGCAGATTGGTAGCATGTTGCTGTGAAAGATGCACAAACCAGGACTTACAGTACATAGCAAAGCATGGGATGGCCGGGCTGAGTATTATATTGCAAACTCCTATGCAGAGCCATGGTCAACATGAGCATCTCCTGCCCTCCGGGTGCTGATTTGCTGCAACAAGATGTGAATGTAAATCCTTCACAGCCTGATGGTTTGACATCCAGTATGGAAGTTCCTCGTGGTTCCAGGAGACAGGGACTATTTTGCTTCTTGAAACTCGCGTGCTGTATTTTAATGACAAGAAACCTGTTGCCCTGAGGCCAGCACAGGAATCTGCCTAAGGGTGTCCAAAGGCATACGAGGAAAAAGGATATGAAGATATTTTTCTTTCACAGTGCTTCTTTTGCAAGAGGAAGGTCTGCGCAGATATTCTTGTGCTGGTTTAGGAGCTCCTGCAAACGCTTGTTTGAGCAACAGGGAAATAGGGAAGCTTTAACTGTGAAAGACATGACACCATGAAATATGGCAATGAAAAAATCCCAGCCTGGGCCCAGTTTCTCTCTTTAAAACATCACAAGGCCAGGGAGATGTCAGCAGGGCTTATATCTGTGCTGTCACTTTGAGAAATGCCTCTGTAATGGGAGAGGCTGGAACCAGAATATTGTTGTCACACCTACAACTCCATGATTTTCTTTGATTCTATGGGATGAGATTTGATTATCTTCCCCAGATACCAAGGCCAGAAGGGCCATGGGGAGAGGGGGAAGTGGTCCCATTCTCTGCATAACCCCTGGCATCCAGATGCTCTTCATGAGCTGCAGTCACACTTCAGTGCCTTTGGAGAGTCATGTTGTTCTTCCCTTCACTGCTCTCCACTGTGGCTGATGGCCCGAGAGGTTACACCAAGCTGCCTGCAAGCTGGCCAAGCTAGCATTCTCTCTGCTAATTCAAACAGAAACCTATTTACACTAAGAAAGTATGGATCTATTCAACCCTTTGCAAACAAACAAATAAATAAATAATCTGGAGTCACTTTCATATGCTTTAAGGGAATAACTGAGTCAATGATTCCATAATAAGAGCTCTGCCCTCTGTTCCACAGAGGCTGTTCTCTCTGGCACACATATCTGCATTTCTGTTGTGAAGAGCTGTGTATGATGTGCCCACACATTACTTACCGAGGGTGCTGTAAGTGCTGTGTAGGCTGATGCAAAATGTTCCTTCACCCACCGGTCCCTGCCTGCCTCTGCCTTAAAATGTCATTGAGAAACCAAGCAAGAAGCCACGCTTGTTAGAGAATCTTCTTCCTAGGAGTCCACTCCGGTGTGTGCCTCGCTCACCTGCAGGCAGCAGTGGGAACAACTGGGCTACAAAAAGCAAAGTGTGTACTTCTGGTAGGGCTCTGTCTGCTAACACAGGGAAGAGGGAGATGGAAGCAGGCATGAGGAAGCTTCACTGCAGCCATCACAAGTGCTTTCTTCAACCAGAGTATGCTGAATCAAACTAAACCAGAGAATCATAGAATCTCTCAGGCTGGAAAAGACCTCGGAGGTCACCGAGTCCAACCCCAACCCAAACCCACCGTGCCCACTGCCCGCCCTTGGGGTGAACCAGAAACCACATGGAGCCTGCAATTGAGAAGGCAGGGAAATGGGGGGGATTTGATAAAATGGGGCCACAAAGAGCGTTCTGCCCTCTCGCTCACTATCGTCTCTCATTTTCATGTATTTCTGCTCTCCACCCATGTCTCCAACAGCCCACTTTGAATAGCCAATACAACACTCCCCAAGAGAAACTGTTTCATTTCCTTGGTAGCGCAACGAAATGCAGTGATAGCGGGGAGGTGATCTGTCACTGCCACGGAGGTGAGCTCCTCTCTTCAGCAAGAGCTGTCACTGCTGATGAATTGCATTGCAGTGCCCAACTGCAGCCCCATGAATCTGCTGCCTGCTGCATGCACGCCGCTTGCCACCATGCCTTCTGCAGCAGCACCTCCTGCTCGCAAATCGCACTGTGATGATGGCAGGCACGCTCATTCCCAGCCCTTATTCACGCAATGCTTGCTGTGTTTTGGGAGAAAATCATTGCAGGATGTGCTTCCTCTTTATAAAGACCAATTTCACCAAATTCAAAGCAGATACGAGCTGCTAGAAGCTCTGAGCAGAAAGCGTGCATTATGAAGAGTTTCAGGAGGTATTCCTAGAAAGCCCCAGCACCACGAGCTGGCTCTAAGCTGCCAGAGCTCAGAGCACGACACGCTGCCTTGCACAGCTTGTCACTGCCACGCATGCCCTGGTGTGAGCAGCTGGCCCCGCGCCGGCACCACCAGCGAGCTCCCAGAGTGCGGCGGCCAGCAGAGAAAATCCACCCTAATGAAATGCTTCCCTGCAGTAATTGGATTTCCACTGTAAACGAAGTCATTACGCTGCACGTCCTCGCGCTTCTGGAGATGAGGCAAAGCCAGAGAGCTGCAGCCTTGCTGATGGACTGCTGTCTGCAGTGGGCAGCACAGAGCTGCTGATGTAGAAACGGATCACAGAATCACAACACGGTTGGGTTGGAAGGGACCCAAAGCCCCACCAGCTCCACCCCTGCCTTGGGCTGTGTGACCCCCAGCTCAGGCTTCCCAGGGCCCATCCGTGGCCTTGGGCATCTCCAGGGATGGGGCGACCAGCCCAGGGGGACAACCAGCAATCCCTACAGGGGAAGATTTAAGGTCCCTTCCAACCCAACCGTTCTTCAGCTCTGTGATTCTATCATCTTATACCCCTGGAATGGTGTTCTGCAATAGGAATCTTCCAAACTGGGCATTTTGAGACCTGCAGGTGTGAAAGCAATGGGCTGCACGCATCCGGCTTTGGTTCAGTTCACCGCTGTGAGCATCTGTTTGTTCAGTGACCCAAGATGCGAAATCATCACACATTGATACAGAAGAACATGGGCTCAGGGAATGCACTTCTAACACCGCCATTTAATTTATGCACAACAATCAGATTAGTAAATGAATAAACGCCGAGCCCCATCAGCCCTTACGCTCCATGAATACTTCTCCATTCTTGCATCTGGATGTCTGACAGTTTGTTTACATGAGCACCGAGACGAAAAACTCAAATCATTTGGCTTAGCATCAAGAGCAGCCTCTAGTTGAGCAGTGGGGGCTCCCAGTGCATTTTAATGGGCTGTTAACAATGCACACGTGTTTTGTTGTTGTCAGTGGAAGCGTGTGAAGGGACAGGTGACACACGTGTGCTGTGTGCTCCTCTTCTGCAGACACGAAGGCTCAGGGGAGACCTCATCTCTCTCTACAGCCCCCTGAGAGGTGCTGGTGGGGAGGTGGGGGTTGGCCCTGCTCCCAGGTAACCGCGATAGGATGAGAGGTGACAGCCTCAAGCTGTGCCAGGGGAGGGTCGGGTTGGATATTAGGAAGCATTTCTTCTCCAAAAGAGTGGTAACGCATTGGAAAGGGCTGCCCAGAGAGGTGGTGCCCATTGCAGGAGCAGACACGAGGGTCAGTGTGACCCCGCAGGGTGCGCGCAGAGGCTGGGGAGGAGCAAGTGAAAAGGGATTTGCACCTCCCTCTATTTGAGCAGAGCTTTAATCAGAGCAGCATGTATTCCTTGGGTATTTTTATCTTCTGCTGTTTGGGAGCGCATCTTCTGGGTGCTCATAGCCGGGGTGTGGAGCAATCCTCTGCATCGTCCCACAGCGCTGTGGGTTTTGAATAAAGGCAAAGTAGCATTTATTCCTTACTTTGGTAAAGGAAATCAACCTTTCCTTTCCTTAAGCGGGTCTCATTTCCTGCCACTGCTCTGTATGTCAGGGCACCCTGTACCAATGGAAGGTTTGCAGCCGGTTATTTATGTCAGGGTGGATAATTACAACCGTTAATTGGGCATTAATGAATTGTGTGCCATCCTTGAGCTGCCTTCCCGCAGCATGAAGGCAGAACCACAGCTGCAGTGGGAGAGAAGGCCCTCACCGTGCTGCTCGGAGCTGAAGAACCTCTCTGATGTGGGATTGAAGAGCCTGTTTTGAAAGCCATCATGAAGGTGTTTGGAGCCACTGGGGGAGGAGATGGGCTGAGCCTCCACAGCACCTGGGAAATAGTTTCAAAGCGCAGACCAAGTGAGAGAAGCTTGAAAACCTTCCTGGCTCTTTCAAGCCCATAAACCCTATGTGAAGTGAGGGGGTCAGGACAAGCTGGAGCAGAAAATGGCCCAAATTGGGGCACGGTTGGTGGCTGGTGAGCAGAGCAGGGCTGTACTGCTCTTCTCTTACATGGAACACCTCCAGGGGTGGTGACCCCACTCCCTGGGCTGTCCGTGCCACTGCATCACCACTCTTTCAGAGAAGAAATGTTTCCCAGCATCCAACCTGAGCATCCCCTGGCACGGCTTGAGGGCACCAACTCTTTTTCTAGCAGTTACCTGGGAGCAGAGGCCAACCCCATCTCTCTACCTCCCTTCAGGTAGGAATGCTGAATGCAGAGCTCAGGTGTCCCAATGCTTACTTATTTCGAGGGCTGCACAAGCAAGCTGGCCCCAGGGCCAAGCGCAGTCCATGAGATCCACCTGGAGATGCCTAAATCCTCTCAGATCAACCCTGGAAACCCCCAGACAGCACAGCCCAGGGTGCAAAGGTTCAGAGCAGCACCTGGTACGCAGCTATAAATAGAGAGCTTGCTTCCACCGGGAAGTGGCAGAGCTGCGGAGATGGCTTTGCTCTCCTTGGATGGTGCTAAATTTTCCCCAGCTGAATAGCAAAGAAGACAATGAAGATCTCAGATGCTCGGATCCTATTCTCTGCCTGCCTTCGCCTTGGTGATTTTGTCTGCCCACCTCCTGCTCCTCCTCCGGCAAACCTCCACCCACGGGCACAGCTGCAGCATCCTCCAGAGAAGGATGACGAAGAGCAGGGGAGAGATGGGGAGATGCTGCTCCTGCCCTGAGCATCCCTCATCCTGCAAAGCTGGCTCTGCTCCATCCCCAGCTAACTGCCAAGCCTTCTCAGGCCCTGCAGACAAAGCACCTTGGCTCCAACCCAAACCCACGCTGTGCCCCCCTTAAACTTTTCCCCAGTGTGAAGCCCCCAGCCCAGGAGGGCACATATGGACCCTCTCGTGTCCTCATATGCCCTCGTTTTCCCCTCCCCAGCATCTTTCAGTGAGGGCCGATCCCTTCTGCACTCTCAGCACGAGCAGATGTTGGAGCTTTTTAAGTCTGCTGCAGGCAGGATCATTTGATCTTCAGATTTCTGAGTGAAGTCAAGTCAGAGCTGGCAATTTCCTTTCAAATCCATTAAGATCCTGCATAATTTTCAATTCACTCCTCTTTTGTGGCAGATGAATAGAGAAGGGTGTTCTCCATCAAAGACGGTTTATTAAAATGCAAATCAACTTCAGGCTGAAGGTCCATCTGAGCACTGGAAATCACATATATCCAAAGTAAATGCAACTTTTTGTCCCGAGAAGAACTGAGAAGCAGTTTTTTTGTGGAGGAGCCGAGATGAGCCACATCAACAGCGCCCACCTCCTCCCACTGAAGGATCCGCCACGGCATCACCCAAGTGCCAGGCAGCCCGAGCTGGCGTTCCCCGTACAAGGTGACCTCAGGACTGAGTTGGGCATCTCCTCATGCCTTTGGGACCTGACCACATCCAAAGCACCACTGTCCTGATGGGCACAGCAGGGACATGGCTCCATGGGCGCAGTAGTGATGAGTCAACAGTTGGACTTGGTGATCTTAGCGATCTTTTCCAACCCTAACAATTCTATGACAGCCCCAAACGCTCCAGCTTGGCTGCAGAGCATTCCCAAGGGCTTCAGAGTGAACATGCCAATTGATGAGCTCCAGGAGTGCCTGAGCCCCAGGCATTGCCCCACAGCACCCCAGTGCCACCAGCTTGGGCTCAGCGAGAGGAGTCCCTCCACGTCCCCATCGCACCGAAGGCAGCACTTCTACACTCACAGCCCTGGGAATTGTAATGCTGGAGGAGCTCATGGATGCTCTGGAGGAAGGACCTAATTCAGGTGGCTTGGAGTCTGGTCTGGGGTTTCCCCATGCAGGAGAGGTGTGGCTCAGGCTCCCGGCTGTGTCTGCCTGGGGCTGCAGAGTCAGATCCTGTTACCCAGCCCTATTCTAAAACCTGGGGCAGCTGCAGTGGGGAATGGAACCAGGGGAGAGCTGCGCTGCCTGCTGCAGAATTCCTGTCTGCAGGGGTGTCCCCAGGGCTCTGCCTGCCCTGCTGGGGTGTCACTTGTTGATGGATGTTCCTGTGGCCAAAGCCGTGACCAGAATATGTCGAGGTTGCCATGGCAGCAGGAAGAAGGAAAAAAAAAAAAAGGGAAGAAAGCAAGGAATAGGTATGGGAGTAGTGAGCTTTAAAAAAAGAAGACAAACAAAAAGCCAAGAGCATCCCAATGCCAGCACTGACCTGGTGGAAATGCCCAATCCCCCTGGGTCCCCCTGGGTCCCAGTTGAATGCCAGTTCCCAGAGCAGGTGGGCAGCAGCCCTTGAAGCCATCAAATCTCCAGTGGCATCCTGGGCAAGGTGGGTGGACACAGAGCAGTCATGGGAGGAGGAAGTCTTAGAGCCTTTGCAATGCTCTTAGAGCCAGACAGGAGCAGCCCCAGGACATCAACGAGGCCATCAGAGGGGATTCGTTCCTAATCTTCTTGTGTAAAACCCCACTGCATGGCCAACACAGGACCCTCCAAAAGAGTAGCATCAGCCCATGCCAGGGAAGTAGCAGTGAGGACAGCTCAGCCCCCAGTGAATCAGTGTCTCAAGTGACGTCTCCCAGTAGATATTTTCTTTCCCAGTCCTCTCCCACACAGATCAACTGTTCATCTGTGCCAGCATCTGCTGCCGTGCCTGAGGTGGGTGGGTGGGTGCACATCTTCTTGCAGCAGGGCTGGTTGTGGATCCCCTACATGCACAGGGGGTGGATGGGTGGATGGCGATGCTTTGGAAAGGATCACGGAATCATGGAATATGCTGAACTGGGAGGGACCCATAAGGATCATCGAGTCCAACTCCCAAGAAGAACCCAAAACTCCTCAGGCCTCAAGAGGCAAAAATTGGGCTTTTCTGAGGTTAACCTTGATGGCAGAAGAGCGGGACGTAGTTGTGGGCTGTAGGGGAATTGTAGAATGGCCTGGGTTGCAAAGGACCACAGTGATCATCTAGTTTCAACCCCCTGCTATGTGCAGGGTCACCAACCGCTAGAGAAGCACTGCTGGATACCTGTAGACATACATTTGTCTTCCAGATATGGCCCCAAACGAGGACTGATGTTGCCCTCTGTGAGCCGACCTGGGAGAATGTGGGTTTCCCTCCATGCCACGTTGTCCATTTCTTGAGATGGAAAACGGGACTTTGTCAGCCTGATGTGTCCTGGTGAGGATTGGTGCCAGGGCTGGGAACACTCCTGGCTCGCTTCTCTCACATCTCCTCAACATTCCCACCCCCTTGGTTCATCCGAATGTGTCACTGCATGGCAACAGGCATGGAACACCCACACCAGGAGCTGGGAGCAGCAGTTCCTTGCAAGCAATGAGTGCAGGACCTGCACCTCTGATCCCACGTGGGGCTGCAGCCCACCCACCCCAACAGCCCAAAGTGGAGCACGGGGTCCCCTCGCTGCTGTCCTTCATTCTGGCACTTGCTGGCTCACTTAGCAGCACCCCAAGCCCACCCAGACCTCCCCCAAGGGCTCAGTGGGTCCTTCTGGCCCATCTGTCTCGTTACCCCAATGACAGGGGAAGCGATGCTGCGGTGGGTGCTGACACTGGATGCCCTCTGTGAAGGCATCTACCCCTCCGCCAGGTTCCCCACGTCCCTTTCCAAGCTTTCCAAGCTCCTTCCCAAAGCTCTGAAGTCCACGTGGTGCTGCCACCTGCACAGGAAGCCTCCCAGAAACCTGGATTTCACCAAGCCCTGGGTGATGGTTATATGGAGACGATGGTCAATGGCACCAGTTCCATGAGGGCCACACCTGCATTAGCACATAACAGATCAGAGTGATGAGAACAGCTCTGTTAAGCACCGGGTACGGTGTCAGTGACACAAAAAAATGCAGGGAAGCAGGCTGGCTAGCTAAGCTATGCAAAGTGCCTTACCTGGAGACAGTTCTCCCGTGCAATTACCTTCACGTTAAACACTGTTACATAATGATCACAGATTTCAGGTCAAATACTCAGTACGTCACGAAAGCATGGTGTGTTTTGACATTTATGGGAATACTTCTTATTTTTAGTTAGTTTGGTTACCATGGCAGCGTGAAGAAGTCTGCACCAGACGCAGCTATACATTAGATTTTGGCCTCCCACTTGATACATCCGAAAACTTTTAAAGTGATTTTCCTCCAGCTCTGAGCCATAAGCCACCATGGGTGGAGCGAGGCTGGGAAATGAAATAACCTCCATGCTGCTCTTTAATAATGGTGTTCCTGAAGCCCCTCTCTGCGTCAAATGTAGGCGCTCACTGGGTTATGAAGTTTCATTTGCTTGGGTATCACAGCAAAGCCGACTGCAGTGCAGAGGTTCATAGAGGTGGAGTGGGTTTACGTTGTGATGTATGAGCTAAAAGCAAGCAGAAATTGTTGGAAATTCGGGATATCATAGAATGGCTTGGGTTGGAAGGGACCCCAAGGATCATCAAGTTCCTGCCAGGTCTGCAGGGCCGGGGAAAGCTTTGCCAGCAGGGATGTGAGCATGGAGCACGGGGAGTGGGTGGCTCCGATGGGTGCTCTGTGCAATGCAGAGGCAGTACTGTCTGCAGGGATGCAGCATCTCCAGCCCTGAAAGCTCCTAGCAGAGCCCCCAGCCAGCAGAGAGCGGGGAAGAAGACTGCCAGGCTGTGGGAGGAAGGACAGATTGCTCGGGTGGGATGAGTTCAGTGTTGCTGTTCTCCGAGATGAGTCACGGGTTGGGAAAGTGGGGCATTAATCTCAGGGGAGATGAGTAAGTGGGCAGCACAAAGGCAGCGGTCAAAGGAGCATCACAAATTATCCCTGCAGCTCAGCTCTTCCTGTGTATTAGCAACAGCTAATGAAATCAGAGACTGTCCGATAAAGCCCGAAGAAAAACAGGATGGGAATAAATGATGTCACCTCTGAAAGCGCTCAGCAAATACAGGATGCTGGTGTGCCACCAGCCTGGATGTCAGTCTGGCTGATTTATCTTCCAAAGTGTACGTCCAACAGGATGGTGCTGGGAGCTGATGGGGAGATGCTGTCACCATGGTCACTGCCAGCATCTCCAATGCAAGCCCCGTCTCTTAAAGGAAACGGCCATCAAACATCTGAAATGGTTACATGTGAATGGTCCCGTTGGTGTTTCTCAGGAGGCCATGTGGCACCGGGCCCTGTAGCACCAAAAGGACACCCAGATCCACCCAGAGCTATTGCTCAGCAGCCAGAGAAGCTTTGTGTCATGGTTTTGGGAACACGGATGGGACAGATGCAGTCAGACGCCGCCTGTGATTCAAGCAGCTCCTGACTCAGAGCCACTGAAGTCAGCAGAAAGCCTTTATGTGATGCTGCTGGGCTCAAGAGTCAGCCCCAACCCCAAAAATGGCGAATTTCATAGGACCCCATGGATGCTGCTTGCCCAGAATACGTGACACAGTTGTGATGGCACCCATGCCACCACCTACATATGGAGGAGCTCCTCAGGACCACGTGAGTTCAGTGGAATCCAACAGCTGCAATAAGATGGCACCTTTCCTTGCAGACCCTTATGAACAGACAGGAGGTGCTTCCAACCTCCGGAGCTTCTGCATTTTGGAAACAGTGCCACAGGGCCCGAGGTTTCACAGAATCACAGACTCACACACAGGACGGCCCAGGTTGGAAGGGACCTCAAGGACGATGAAGCTCCAACACACGCAGGGCCACCAACCTCCACATCTCACAGCAGCCCAGGCTGCCCAGGGCCCCATCCAACCTGGCCTTGAACACCTCCAGGGATGGACATGAGGGGCACCCACAGCCTCTCTGGGCAGCTGTTCAGCACCTCACCACTCTCACACCAAACAACTTCCCTCACATCCAACCCAAATCTGCCCTCCCTCAACTCGAAATCATTTCCCTTTGTCCTGCTAGGGGACACCTCTCAGAAGTGCTGGATCTTTTGCTGGTAGTCTCCGTTTCAGTACTGGAAATTTCAGACCAGGGATGCTGTAGGACATCTCAGCAGGAATTTCTGCTGGAGGCCACAGAACCAAGCATGAGCTTCACAACCTGGAAGGATGGAATGAGGATAGGATGTAGAACTAAAGGTGTGCATGTAGGGATGAATCAACCAGGATTTCTGCTGTCAGCCAAGAGCTCATCTGCTCAGAGTGGCCGAGAGGAAGGAGGACCTGGCTTTATTCATTGAGTACAGGATGAACTGTGGGCTGCCAACGTCTTAAAGGAATAAAGAAAGGCGACTCTCATCCAAGGACGTGTCCACTGCGATGCTTCCAGTAGGCACAGGGAAACGCGACACAGAGACCCTGCGCAGAGCCCACTTCTGTTCACGGAGCAGGAGTGGAAGTGTCCCTCTGGAAGGAGGGGCCCCTAAGCCCACCCACCCTCATTCATCTCTTTGAGGTGTTACAGGAGTGCCGTGAAGCCTGCAGAGCTCTCTGTCTCACCTCATTCCTCTCTGCTATTTCTTAGCTCTAGCACAGCTCAGAGCCTCACCAATCAACCCAAACTCACCCTTCTGGCTGCCCATTACCTGCAAACACCCCATAATCCCACCCAGGACCGAGGAGGTGGGAGCAGCCAATTGATCACCTCGATGATGCACTCTGGGAACCCACCCATGGGGGGGCGGGGGGGGGGATTGAGGCGGGCTCCTTTCTGCCGCACAGGTCGATGTGCCGGGATGATGCCGGCAGATTAATTAGCGCCAGGCAGCCTTCAGCATCACATCCTGCTGCTCCTCGCTCTGATCTGAGACGAGAAACCCATCGATTTCCCCAGCCCTGCCTTCCCCGTGTCCTGCGGTTCGGCTGGAGGATGTGGTTGGGATGAAGGCTGGGATGAAGGCTGGGATGAAGGCTGGAGGGGATACGGGAGCGCATCCCGACCCCCAACTGCTGCCATTTCCCAATGGCTCTGACGGCGCCACTGCACCGTCGCGGTTTTTTAGCACGGCCCATCACCCCGCCGCACTCCAGGCGATATCTTCACGTTCGATCCCGATTTCTAATCGGCGTCTCCCCCCCCCGCAGACAAAGCGAACCCTCCCGCAGGCTGCCGGGGCGCAGAAGGGGAGCGGGCCATAACATCACCGCCATCTTGGGGGGAACCCGCAGGGCCGGGCGGGGACGGACGGCGGCCCTGGGCTCGGCGGGGCCGTTCGTTCGGGTAAAACCGGGACTGCGGCGGAGGCGACCGGCCGCCCCAGCGCCGACCCCGCAGCCCCGAGGACAGCCGCTCCCCCCCCGCCCCGCGGCTCCAGCGGACGGACGGGCGGGGCCACCAATAGCGGAGCGCCGCCCGCCTCCCCGCTGCGAGAGGACCAATGAGAGGGCGCGGGGCGGGGCGGGGCGGGGCGAAGCGGGGCGGCGTGCGGGCGGCGGGCAGTCGGCTGCGGGACGCGGTGCGGTGCGGTGCGTCGTCGGGCAGTGCCGCGGCCGGCGCCGCGCGTCGCCTTTTCCCCCTTATGGAAGAGATGGAAGAGGAGCTGAAATGCCCGGTGTGCGGCTCCTTCTACCGCGAGCCCATCATCCTGCCCTGCTCGCACAACCTGTGCCAGGCGTGCGCCCGCAACATCCTGGTGCAGACGCCGGATTCGGAATCCCCGCAGAGCCGCCGCGCGTCGGGCTCGGCCGTCTCCGACTACGACTACCTGGACCTGGATAAGATGAGCCTGTACAGCGAGGCGGACAGCGGCTACGGCTCCTACGGCGGCTTCGCCAGCGCTCCCACCACCCCGTGCCAGAAATCCCCCAACGGCGTGCGGGTTTTCCCTCCCGCCGCCCCGCCGCCCCCCGCCTCCTTGGCCCCTCCGCCTCCGCCGCCCCGCAACGCGTGCCTGACGTGCCCGCAGTGCCACCGCAGCCTGGTGCTGGACGAGCGAGGGCTGCGCGGCTTCCCCCGCAACCGGCTGCTGGAGGGCGTCATCGACCGCTACCAGCAGGGCCGGGCGGCGGCGCTGCGCTGCCAGCTGTGCGAGAAGGCGCCCAAAGAGGCGGCCGTCATGTGCGAGCAGTGCGACGTCTTCTACTGCGAGCCGTGCCGCCTGCGCTGCCATCCGCCCCGCGGCCCCCTGGCCAAACACCGCCTGGTGCCGCCCGCGCAGGGCCGCGTCAGCCGCCGTCTGAGCCCCCGCAAGATCTCCACGTGCACGGACCACGAGCTGGAGAACCACAGCATGTACTGCGTGCAGTGCAAGAGCCCCGTGTGCTACCAGTGCCTGGAGGAGGGCAAGCACTCCAGCCACGAGGTGAAGGCGCTGGGGGCCATGTGGAAGCTGCACAAGGTGAGGGGTCGCGGCGTGTCGGGTTGGAAGGGCGCTCGCGGCTCTCGCAGCCCCTCCCGCCCCTGCCGTGGGCCGGGTGCCCCTCGTTCGAGATGCCCACGGCTCATCCACGGCTCGGGCATCTCCGGGGATGGGGCACCCGCGGCTGTGAGCAGCGCCAGCGCCCCGCTGCGCTCTGAGTGAAGGATTCCCCCCGGCATCTCGGACAGGAGGTGATGTAGAGCGGTGCTGCAGTGGCACGGCTGCCCAGGGAGAGCTGGGGTCACTGCGATGTTCCAGAGCTGTGCAGATGTGGCACTCAGTCCCACTAAGCCCTATCCCTGGTGGTGAGGGGTTGGCAATAGGACTTGATGATCCCAGAGGTCTTTTCCGACCTTGTGATTCTAAATCTGTCCTTTTCTAGTTGTGAACCATTCACAGCATCCTAGATTGGCCTGGGTTGCAAAGGCCCACAGTGCTCATCCAGTCCCAACCCCCTGCTGTGTGCAGGTCGCCAACCAGCAGCCCAGGCTGCCCAGAGCCACATCCAGCCTGGCCTTGGCTGCCTGCAGGGATGGGGCACCCACAGCCTCCTTGGGCATTCAGGGCAAAACCAACCTGCAGCACACTGACAGTGAAAAAGGGCTGCCTGCCTCCTGCACACTGACTCATGGGGGGGAGGAGGAGGAGGAGGAGGAGGAGGGTGGCATCCCCTGAATGCTGATCAGCTCGGGAGTGCAGTCACTCCCACACAGGGCCCTGCTGGAGGAGAGGCTGCTGGAGCTGGGGACAGATCTGCCACCAGCACACAGCTCTTATTAGGTGCAGATCCAGCACAGGTGAGCACACCAGGACGATGCTGTGTGCACTCAGCTGCTGTGGGGTCAGCCCTTGCGAGCCTGGTTAGCATGGCTTGTTCTGCAGGGAGCTCCTTTCGCTTGGCCAGTGCAGTATCTCACTGATGCTGCCAGGCGTGGAGCTGCTGTGTTGTTGCTGCTGAGAGTTTCCATGCATCTACCTGAAAATCAGACTGTGAAGTCATGCCTACCTTTCCGCAGGCAGGCAGTTTGGTTTTGGGATAGGGCAGGACCTGAATTCACTGCCGTTTCCCACTGCGTGTTTGTTAGGGGAGCGAAAAGAGTTCCGTTGGCATTAAATGTGACTCTATTTATTTATTTGTTTGTTTGTTTATTTTAATTTGAAGGAATGATTTCGCCTCCCTTTCCCAGGAGTGCTCCTTGAGATGCCGTGTAGTGAAACTGCCCCAGCTTTGGATGAGTGAGGCTGCGTCCTGGGTTAGGGCTGTGCATCCAGAGCCGACAGGCTGTGAATTGAAGCTGGAGCCCCCTGGGTGTTTGGGGGAGCACAGCCCTTTGGCAGCAAGGCAAACCTGCAGGAGAGGTGGCTGCCCCTTTGTGCCCCACCTTCCTGCTGCTGTGAGTGCCTGTAGCACACCTACAGACCACGAGAAGAGGCAGAGGTGCCAGCTGTTGCCTTCTCTCTCATATCACAGTGCTTTGTGCAAAGTAATTCCCTCAGTGCATCTGTGCCCGTCGTTTGTGACCTGAGATGGATGTGATTCTCAGTGGAGCCCATGCTGACCTGAGCATGGCTTGCTGGGCTGCTGCTCCATCAAGCTGTGTCAATGCAGGGTTGCCAGGCCTTGTCAGTCACTGCTGAGTCAGTGGGTGGTTATGGAATCCTAGAACGGCCTGGGTTGCAGAGGCCCCCAGCGCTCACCCAGCCCCAACCCCCTGCTGTGTGCAGGTCGCCAACCAGCAGCCCAGGCTGCCCAGAGCCACATCCAGCCTGGCCTTGGATGCCTGCAGGGATGGGGCACCCACAGCCTCCTTGGGCAACCTGTGCCAGTGCCTCACCACCCTCTGGCTGAAAATGGGGTGGAAACCAAAGGGCTTTTAGCCCAGCTCTTTGGGGACTGCTCTGCTTTCTCCTTCCCTCTGAAAGCAAAGATGATCATTTCAGAATAATCGGTGCTGAGACACAATGTGATATAATGCAGGGAGCTTGGATTTCTAAGCTGGAAATCCTCTCTCTTCCTATCTTTCTGTCAGGACAGCTGTTGGGAAGAAGGGTAAATGTTCAGAGAAGCAAAGAAGGAAACGGTTTTAATCTGAATTGTCCCAGTTTTGTACACATGTCACAGCTGTCTGGGTTTTGCCCTGGGAAGACGTGGTGCTGCTCATCGTGTCAGAAGCAGAAGCACAAGATGGAGCTGGCTCATGTATTCCTCACACATCTGAGTTCATCTTGTGCTTGCTGGGAAGTGCGTGGTGAGGGCAGGCCTGGCAGCTTGCTGGTGGTGAGAGGGAGAGAGAGAGAGAAACCCCAAAAGGAGGGAGCTGTCGGGTTGGAAGGGACCTCACAGCCCCCCCAGCCCCAAAACTGTGCTCAGGTCGTGGATCCCCACAGCATCTCTGCTCTCCTTGCAGCAGAGGCCGGTCTGCTGCCTGGAGTTGCATGCTGTGAATGGACTGTGATGATGGTTAGCAGCTAATTAGCAGCTGTGTTATCTACCCCCCAGCTCTTGCACTGATGCAGGCAGGCTCAGAGATGCAGGAGAGCTCTGTGGATGTTAAGCCCGATGGCTTTGTACACGTGGGACAAACCGGAGGGTGGGAAACACTGCGTTGCCTGTGAGCTCCTGCCTGGGGCACAGTGGGCAGCAACGAGGAGACAGTGTTATTCATCAGCCTGCCTGGTGCTCGTGGGAAACCCCCAGGGATTGCTGCCAGACAAAGGTCTGTTTGCCTTTGGGAAGGAAAATATTTGCTGCTGAGACAGAAGCAGTGAGAATCCTTTATCTTTAACTACTGTGCTTTCCCAAGCCTTGCTTTGCTGTCCTGGATTCCCACTGCCCTCACTCTGTCTGCAGCACAGGGACCATCCACCCTTCTTTGGCCGTGCCGTGCAGCCTCCCCTGCTGCTTTGTTCTCCTGTGGCCGGGAGCTGGGGGTGATGGCAGCTGCTCTGAAGTCAGAGGATGGCCAGCAATGTCACTGAAGTCAGTAGGTGTGCACAGCTTTCATAGAATCACAGAACAGCCCGGGTTGGGAGGGAGCTCAAGGATCACGAAGCTCCAACCACAGGCAGGGCCACCAACCTCCACATCTCACAGCAGCCCAGGCTGCCCAGGGCCCCATCCAACCTGGCCTTGAACACCTGCAGGGATGGACATGAGGGGCATCCACAGCCTCTCTGGGCAGCTGTTCAGCACCTCACCACTCTCACACCAAACAACTTCCCCCTCACATCCATACGTCCCAGTCCCAGATCTGGAAGTAATGCTGCATTCTTGCGTGAGCATTTATTTAGAAAACAGCTTTCTGTCAAGCAGCCCTTCCTGCTGTGCTTAACCTCACTTAACGGAGGAACGAGCATCCAAGAATATCCCATTAATCAAAGGTAATGTGGTACAGCAAGTTCTACAAGGCATTCTTGGAGCCAGCACCGTGCTCGATGCCAGGAGACACCCACTTAGGTATTTGCAAGGAAAATGGGCTCTGAGCCATCTTGGAGCAGGGGTAAATCTCTGTAGCTTTGTCAGTTCCAGTGGGAAGCCTTGAAAATGAGGCTGTGGATGCCCCATCCCTGCAGGCATCCAAGGCCAGGCTGGATGTGGCTCTGGGCAGCCTGGGCTGCTGGTTGGCGACCTGCACACAGCAGGGGGTTGGGGCTGGGTGAGCATTGTTTGCTCCTTTGCAACCCAGGCCATTCTGTGATTCTGTGAAATGCCCCAGGACTTGAGAGGGCAGTGCTGTGCTGCACTGCCTGTGCCTGGGCGTCCCAAAGGCATCTCAGCACATGACTGGGGTCGGTCCTTCTCCCAGGGACTGATTCTTGTCCCTGTCTCCTGGAAAGAGGAGGGAAGGCAGATGTCGCCCAGGAGTCTCCTGTCAGCACAGCCTCAGCCTGAAAAACCTCTGAATTAGCAGTGGGAGCAAACGCTGAACCTGGTGTTAATGTGGCTTACAGTGACTTGAGCACGGGTCCCCCCGCGGCCCAGGCAGTGCTCCTTAGGAGGCTGTTTGACTCCTTTCCTTAGGCTCTCAGGAGGAATATCCTCTTTCCTCCAGCTCTGAAGGGAGTTCGAGGAGCTCTGCCTGCAGCTGACACCAAAACCTCACTTGAACCCTGCTTGTGGTTGACACGGAGGTGCAGGCGGGTCGTGTGGCCCATCTGCGGTGAGAAGCAGTGCGGGTGGGTTTTGCTTTGAAACAACCTCCTTTCTGCAGAATGCTTAGCATCTCCCAGTCCTTCAGGGGCTCCTTCCTGCTTGGGTTCTCTCCAGTGAATGGCAGGAGATTCCCTGCTGCAGAGAGCAGGTAGGTTATAGCTGCAGCCTGACATTAAATGTTGGGAGCATCCCTGGCCTGGGCAGCCCACGCTGGGAGATGAGAGCACCCACACGTGATGGGCGGATGAGAAACATGCTGGCAGTGGGTAAAGGGCCCTTTGTGCTGCCCAGGGACAAAGCAGCCACACGTGCACCCCCAGCACTCAGCTACAGGGGCAGCTCAGCCCTGCCTGCCTGCTCCTCCAGGCAGGGCTTTCAATGAGAGCTCTTGGGCATGGCGCTGCTTTATTGGCTTTGAAAGCTGAGGTATTTTTGGAGGGGCTGTTGCACCACAAAGTGCATTCCTGCTGTTTCAGTCCATCCCCACCCCGCAGGTGCCTTTCTGGGGTGGAAATGCCACCGTGGTTCTGCTGTGTTTGCAGTTGGTGCTTTCCGCTGCCGCTTGGCTGGGAGCCTTGCAAGCAAGGGAGGGAAGGAAGGACAGGCCTGGGTAGCTTTGCTAATGAGCTGCTTTCCCCTTGTGTATTCAGAGCTAGTTGTAAGTCTAAATAAAAACACGATTCAGTCAAAATCTCCCAGCATCAAATCTGTAGCCCTAAGGAATAGGCCCTGGTGTTTCTGTAACTTTACCCCGTTGCCTTGCAATCTGAACAAGCCCCAGCTGATGTTCTGGAGTTACCTGGGATGCTCACACTGTCCTCTGCTCCTCCCAAGGTGAGATGTGCAGCCACGGTGCTGCAGCTGGGACAGACCCGAGGTGTTTCCCTGCCCACGTAGGGCACAGCAGGGACATCCAGGCTGCTAATGAAGAGTCAGAGCTGACGAGCTCCAGCAGATCACTGGGTTAATCCCACTAAACAAGATCTATTCATCCATCACTGCAGGGTGGGTGCCTTCTCCTCACCCCATGTAACCAACCCACGTTGGTCAGCCTCCAGGCAGCCCCTGCTGCCACTCTGTGCTGGGTTTGCTCTCTGCACCCAGCAGCTCCTCTGCCATTCTCTCCAATGTTTGCTCGCATCACCGCAGAGCCGGAGCGGAGCTCCTGATGTGCTGTGTGTTGCTGCTGTGAGCTGCCTGCCTTCGTGCTCATAAAGATCAGCAAAGCACCTGCCTGTCTCCCCAGGAGCTTCACGCTCTGAGAGCATTGGGGAAGATTTCTTTTCCCCTTCCATCAAAACAGTGGCTGAGAAAGAGCCCTTCACCCAAGTGGGATGAGTGGTACCCCCCCCCCCCAGTGGGATTTCGGCTCTGGAAAACAAGAGGCTCCTCTGCCTGTCAAACCCCAGGTCTCCCCAAACTCTTTGACATGCATGTTTTCTTTTAAAGAAGAGTGGAATCTATCACTTCTAAGCCTGCTGGTCCTTTGGTGGTGCGAAATGGTTCTGGTGGAAAGCTGGAATGCTGCAAAGCATGGTCTGAGGTTGGAGATGCCACCCGCTATCCTGAGCCTGGCTCTGTAACATCTGTGCTTTACAGCCGTCTCCCATTGCCTCCTTCCCCTCCTCCTGTATTGAAAGGAGGTGAACTTACATGAAGGCACCAACGCTGCCTCCATACCCCTTTGGCTGTCTTTTCTTGAAGGTTTTGGGGTCGCTTCTTTCCTTCCCGGTTACTGGAGTAAATGTGAATGATTCCCCCCTCCCTTCCCTTGGTATTTCCCGAATTCTTCACTTCATAAATAATCATAAATGACTCAGTGAGCCCATTAGCTGCTTTCCTCATGGCACAGAGATGTATTGCCCAGCTCCAGCAAATGGAGATCCTTCAGTGCTGAGCACCGGGTCCCCTCTCCTCCTTTCTCTCTGACAGGTTCCTCATTACTTCCTAATTAGCCATACGTCCCTTCTTATTAAAGAATAATGTTTTCAAGGCGCTCCTTAGCCCCGTTCTTGGTGAAATTCTGATTTATTCTTCCTCCTGTTTTATTAATGGCCCTGGGATCTTCTCGTAACCCATCCAGTTTGTGTGGTTAGCCTTCCCAGTCCCCCCCTACCCACACCCTTCCTACTCTCATGCTGCCTTTGAGTGCTTTTATCATCCATGCTGCTCTCTTTCTACTTTATTTGCACTGAAAATCTTAGTGGGGCTCTCAAGAGGCTGCTTGAAATGCATCTTCCAAGTGCAAGGGGGTGGGCTTGCCAGAGATCCCTTCCTGGATTGCATCAGGAGAGCTGGGAGCTGCAGTCCTTGGATGCTTCACACCCGTGTGCCTATTGAACTCACACCTTTCCACCCCATCCTGTGCCTCTGCTATGGGCCTGTCACATCTTGGGGCTGAGCAGTGCCCCCAGGCACATCCCAGCTGGGGATAAGGAGCAGGAACTCCTGGTTCTGCTTAGGCTGGACACGAGGTTCTTCCCCACAAGTCCTATTTCCTCCTTATCCTGAAGCCTCGGTGATCCAGACTGCTTTGTGGCTGTCCACAGCTGCACACATCACCTGGTTCCTATCCGAAATAGGAGCCTGGGAGTCATCCCAAATCCAGCCCCTTCCAACATGGGATGCTCCCTGGTGTGGGGGCCGGGGATGCTGTGCCTGGAAGAAGGTGAGCAGAGGATGCAGGCTGGATCTTGTGCAAGGTGAGGTCTGAGCTTGTTCACTGTGCCCTGAGTGCTACCCAAGCGCCTGCTGCAGCAGTAAGCATTGCCATCCCCTGCTCTGGTGTCCATGGAGATGGGAATATCTCTAGAGTGATGCTTCAAGGAAACAGGGAGCCCTGCTCCTCGGACCTGCCTGTCTGTCTTGTGGCTGCCCTTGGTTTTCTCCAGGAAGGACAGTGTGCAGCCCGAGGGCCGACAGTGGCCGTGTCCCCACGTGGACACCCCAACGGGCAGCAAGGTGGGAGCACCTCCACTCAGGGATGTTCACAGAGGGCAAAGCTGCAGCTCCCAGGGCAGGGAGAGCTCCTCACCCCTCCCTGTGCTGCCTGCAGAAGGCTGCTGGCACACAGCAGGGCAGCTGGTCTGGGGGAGCAGCATGCTGTGCTGCTGCAGGGGGAAGGGGTGAAGCAGGAAGGGCAGTTGATCTGCATGCATCTTCGAATCCCACCCCGGCTCCTGCTGCCGTGTGATATCAGCAATCTTATTAAAAGCAGAAAATCAGCGATAATCAGCTCGTGTTCTGTTGCCAGTGAAAACTGCGACTGCCAATAAGGCAGCAATGTCCTGGCCTCCATGCTGCCTGTGCCCAGCAGCAGAGGGAAGGGGTTTGCTGCATCCTCCAGGAACAGGTAAGGTTTGGGTGGGAGAGGAGATAGCCGAGGTTGCTTTAGCGTAGCTGGGAAGGCAGATTAGCACTGAGGCACGTTAGCTCGCCTTCAGATGAAGGATTCATTAGGAAGTGGCAGCAGATGGCCTGTCTGTAAGGGCACAGCACAGCCCTGCTTTGCGGAGATGCTCGGGGGATGTGAGCTCGTCCCCATCGAAGGGAGGGCCTGAGTGCTGGGAGCCGAAGGGAACGAGATGCCATCTCCCATCTGTGCCTATGAAAACCTCCCTTCAGCAAAGTGTGCGAGTGCTTGCTGATGTTGGTCAGCAGCCAGAGAGGCACAGGGCTGTGAAATGAGGATCTGCTGATCAAGACAGGATCTCCCAAAGCTGGGGCTGCCTGGCACTGCTCAGCTCGGTGGGCTCTTACCTGTGGGCAAAGCCACGTGGGGATCATCCTGGGTAGGATGGTGGGTTCAGCTCACTGCATCACTGTCCACCACTGTGGGACACAGCAACCATCAGCAGGGTGGTGACGAGTGGCTGCTCTTCTCATTTGCATTTCTAGGCAATTAAATGTCAAAGCAAAGTCAAGATGTTGGCTAGCCGTCAAGCCTATTTATGGCCATACTGGGCTGCAGCACACAGATGGGTGTTGGAGGCTGTAGGACAAGGCACAAGGATGGTCAGCACTCAGTGCAGAGGGATGAATGACCCCATGGGGCTTGCAGCCTGCTTTCTCAGATGCCCCTGCATTTGGGTTAGGATAGGTGAAATGCATCGTCGGGGCGGTTAATCAGGTTTAAATTTAACTCCAACCAAGGTAATCAGATTGAAAGACTTAATGCAGTAATGGGATGGCAGAGCTTAAGTGCGAGTAACCATGGAGGCAGCTGAGGGAGGCGATAATTGGATTGAAGGCAAACGTGGCATCATTTTAAGGTGGAAAGCATAAGGGCTGCAGCGTGCGCCTTGCTGGGCGTAGGGCTGTGCCTGGGCTGGAGGAGGTGCCCATAGGGCTGCTTGCTGCATAGAGGCACCAGGGGGAAAGGAAGGATGGCACTGACCAGGTGGGAGCCTCATTGCCACCCTTGGGCTTGCTGTACTGTGGGAAGGGGTACCTGGGGCTTGGGGGCTCATTCAGAGCAAAGGGAAAATGTTGCAAGGAGCAGCGACCTGAGGAGGGATCATCTGCTGCAGAGATTAGCTGCTGAGCAGACCTCTCAGGAAATGCAGTGTCTGCTTTTATTAACTGCCTCGCTCTCTAATTAAGGCTGTGCAATGAGTTTATTACTCTTTAAAACAATAGTAAGGCTCTTGCAGTGGCTGCCTGAGAGGCGGAGGATCTTCCCTGGTGAGCTGCTTCCTTTTGACCTGCAGAGCCCTCCAGCAGCTGAGCTCTGCTGCCCTGATTCCATGCACTGCCTCAGCCTCAGCTTCCCTCCCGGGTGCTCGTCCAGAGCTGGTGTTGTGTTGGTGGGGCTCTGAAGGAAGGCAGCATCGTGCAGCACCTCCCCGTCTGGGGCAGCAGCAAGTCGATGTCCTGCGGTTTCCCATCAGCACAGACTGATGTCAGACCAAGGAAGGCCAATTCCAGCAGGGCTCAGTGTGGCCACAGGGTGACCAAGCAGCATGGAGCTGCACCCAGGTTAATTAGCACGAGCACTGGGTGTGCTGACAAGGGCACCTGGAGATCTGCAGTACCACCGCTTGGTGCCCTAAGCAGAACCCAGAGCACTGACCTCCTCTTCTGCCATCTTTTTGGCATGAGGGCAGGCTGAGCTCTCTGCTGGGTCCCTGCCCAGCTCCTCTCTGGATTCCGGCTCCCAGCTCAGCTCATTCCATCTCCTCGCTCCTGTGCTAGCAGCAGCTGCAGCCGAATGCAGAGAAGCCATGCAGAAGCTGTTCCCAGCAGGAGTGTCCCTGTGCAGGTGAGGAGGGAATGACAGAAGTGTGCTGACATCCCCAGGGGGAGCAGTGCACGAGCATCACAGCCCACCACCAGGCTGCTCTCTGCCACGCAGCAAAGGGCATCCAGCCTTCCTTTGTGTGTGAATGCAGCAAGGGATGTGCAAGATGGTGCCTCTCCAGCTTCTTTGGAGGGCAGTGTACAAGCAGTGGTGGTGTGTGGCTGCTCTGTGCTGTGCAGGGGAGGGGAGGGAGCCCGGAGAAGTCATTGATCAACTGAGGTTGTCCTCAGCCTCTCACCAGCCTCATTCATCTCTGGAAGCATAGCAGCACTGACACAGCAAATGAGCCCAGTGCTTCCAGGGGGGTTGGAAATGCCACCAGCCTCACAACAGCAGCTGTAGATCAGAGTGCTGGGCCACGAGTGGCTGGAATCAGCCGTCGCTGTGGCTGCCTTCCGCAAGACAAGACATGCCTTGGCTCCCCATTACGGGAGCTGTGTGTTGCTGCTGCTCTGGGAGGCACCAGCTTGCACCAGGATCTGGCCAGAGCATCCCTGCTTCCTCCTGTCTGCCTCATGCAAACCCAGGTGGGGCTGCCCGTACTTCCTCACCATCACCCTGCTTTGCAGTGCCCGATATTGGGCCTTTTTTAGCTTTTCACCCCTCTTCTTGGGATTTCTCAGGGATGTGCAGTAGGTTTTGCTAATGAAAAGCGAAGGTGATTTGTTGTTGAGTGTTAATGAAGCAAGACAGGAATTAATTGGGCAATATCAAAGGGCTGTTGATAGTATCTTGGTGCTCATTTCTTCTGCGTAAAAATCAAAGCAAGGGCTGCATCCCGTATCAAAGCAAGGACAGCACCTTCACCACATCACCCGGGCTGCTCACAGACCTCCTCCTCCTCTGGTTCACCTTGGGAAGCACAGGGTTCAGGTGGGGGTTCCCAGCAGGAATGGGGTGCTGTGCTGTCCTGCCACAGGCCTGCAGGCCCAGGTTATTCATCTCCGGTTCTCGCACAGCGCTGATGTGCGTTGAAATCCATGCAAAGGGCATAATTGCTGTTTTTACCCGGAGTGTCTGGCTTCCAGCAGAGCGCCCAGTGTTGGCTGACGTGCAGTTCCAGGGGCTGGCAACCAAGAGGCAGCGGGTGGTTTTCAAAACACGTGAAACCTGCTTTCAGAGAGGCTCCTGGCTGGGCGGAACACAGACCCCAGTCCTTTCCATGGGCAGGCTCTGGGCAGCAGCTGAGGTGAGTCGCTGTGCTGTGCTGGCATGGATGGGCTGCCAGGCAGTGCCAGCATCACCAAGGCCTGAGTGGCAAAATGCAAGAAACTTGGTGTTCCTGACGGTGAGGCTGGAGGAGGCAGAGCGGTGTGTCTGCTCCCCAGAGCAGGGCACCCTGGAGCCATAGAGGAGGCAATGAAAGGGCTTCAGCGAGGTCATTGTGCTTGCAAAGAATATATTCCCTGTCTTATTTCCAGGCTGGAGCTTTTGAATCCCTTCTGCCTGCTGAGGAAATACACTGCCCCAGTGTCTGTCTGAACAAAGCCAGCGGCTGGAGCCATCTGTGCACACAGGGACAGCGCAGTGATGCTCGGAGCTTTGGCTCCTGCCTGCTGCATGCAGTCAGCTGAGTGTAGGTGGGCCGAACAGAGCAGGTGTGGGCTGGCAGGGGGATAAGAAACAGCCCGATGAGCAGATAAGGCACCAAAGTCCAATATGCCAGAATTGATTTCTGCTCTGCGCTGCAGCACCCAGAGCTGCTTTTCTGTCCTTTATCAACCAATAACTGGCTTTGTCCAAACCTTAGCAGCTGGCAGGCAGCAGCCTGGCTTTGGGGCTTGCCATGGGGCGGCTGAGCATTAGCATTCCCATCTCATCCTCCTCCTGCATGCCCCCATAACTGCAAAGAAGGAGGCGGGGGGTTGCTTCTTGCCTGCATTTTGCACCCAGGAGCTTTGCTCACAAAGCCAGCTCTGTGTGTTGGGTCAAACACACAGCAGTGGGGGCTGCACCCCTGGCCCCGCTTCCTCACCAGGGTCAGGCTGCCGTGGCTGGAGCAGAAAGCCAATTAGCAGCTGTTTAGCTTCATCAACTTTCTGGGCGAATGCAAGTTTTAATTAAACATCCCGTTCTAATTAGTCAGGCATCACGTACAGTAAGCTTGCCGCAGGATTCGAAGGCTGCAGGTCCTGTGCTTTAATTAAAAGGATGAAGCACGTGGCTTCAGCTCCAGCGTCTGTGGCAGCTCCTCATCCTTTCAGGGCTATGAGCAGAACACTGAGAGCAGATCTCTTCCTGCCTTGGCTCCCTGTGCTGCTCTTCTACCTCTCTCGCCCCCCTGTGAATGCCCCAAGAGCCCGGATTCAGGCACGCGTGGTGTGTGACAGCTGGTGTCCCAGCAGAGGACGTGCTGCTGGAGGCTGTGTTAAGGCTGTAGGAGATGGGGAGGTGATCCAAGACAGCCAGCGTGGCTTCACCACGCACAGATCCTGCCTGCTCATCCCTGATCTCAGACTGGAGAGTCAAAGCCCGACAGAAATCCCTTTGTCAGCCCAGCCTGCGAGGGAGGGCTATTAGTGAGCACAGAAAAGGGATGGATTCTCTCCTAAGTGCTCCAGGGACAGAGATTTAAATGCTTAACTCCCATTAATGCTAATGTGAATGACGGAGAGCATCAGGAAAGCAGGCCAGCTGTCTGGGAGGAACAAATTCACTTGTTTTTAAGACCGTGCTAAATAGGATGTTTCTTCGTTTGACACTCATTCGTTCCCCCACTGGTGCTGGTTGGGCTGGGATGCTGCTCTGATCACAGGGGGCGCCCAGGGGACGTTCGGGTTGGATATAAGGAGAAAATTCTTCTCCAGAAGGGCGGTGCTGCAGTGGCACAGCTGCCCAGCAGTGGTGGGTCACCATCCCTGGAGGTGTTTGGTGGAGATGTGGCACTGAGGGATGTGGGCAGTGGGCACACGGGGGTGGGCTGGGGTTGGGCTGGGGGATCTCGGAGGTCTTTTCCAGCCTGATTCTACGAATGTCGCGGTGCGCACTGGGGCACAGTGGGTCTCCATCACCTTCCCTTGTTCTGCTGGGGCACAGCAGTCCCACAACAGGCTTCCCAGCCCTGAGAAACCCCAAGAATCCCTGGAGCTTTTCCCTGCCTGTCTATTTCCATGCAGAGATGCACAAACACCACCTGCCCATTCCCCCACACCTTGCTGCAAGCCTTCATCGCTCCATCCTCATCCTGCCCCCTGTTCACATGCAAGCTGCTGCCTGCTTTTCTTAGGGCCAACCTGCCACTGCCTCGTGTGCCTGGTGATCCAACCCATCTCTGGAGCTTGGCTTTGCTCCAAGGACAGTGGCCTTTCAGGAAGGCACCTGTAGGATTGGCAGCCCCCCCCCCACTCAGACATTTCGTTTCTCCCCGACTTAGAATAACACAGAACCAGAATGGCTTGGTTTTTCTGTCCCCCACAGCTATGAATCATGTTGTCATTGTGCCCACATTGCTGCCCTTCATGAATACATTCAGGCATGCCTGCAAGTCCCCGTGCACATTCCCACACGCGCTCCGTTGTCATCCAGCATTAATTAACATTGTTTAATGGGCTAACTGCTCCGTGTCCCCAGCTGGGTGACTCTTGCCATGAGCAGCAGGGATGCAATGGGATTAAGAGCACAGTGGAAACACTTCCCTGTTAGGCATCTTCCTAAATCTGAGGGTGTCGATGATGGCTGCCCCTCCTTTTCCCTTCCTTCTCCCAGGGCAGCAGGACATCTCCTGCCCCAGGAAGGCAGTGCAGGGACCCCAGTCTATCCCCACCACACTCACATCAGCTCCTGCAGCACATGAATGAGTTTGGGACATGTAAATGATGCTACTTCTTCTTCCCCCTGCAGAGCCAGCTGTCCCAGGCCTTGAATGGGTTGTCAGACAGAGCCAAGGAGGCGAAAGAGTTCCTGGTGCAGCTCCGCAACATGGTGCAGCAAATCCAGGTACGGTGCTCAGCCCTTCCTGGGGGGATGCGCTGCTCTCTGGGATCTTCCACCCCATTTCCCCAGCTTGCTTTCAGGGGGGATCCTCTCCAAAGGGGCCCCCGGTCAGCACCTGCCTCTTTTCGTATGATCCTTCCCCAGAACTGCTCCTCCCCAAGCTGCCTGTGTGATGCAGTGAGCAGACCTCCCTCCGCCACAGGCAAATCCAAGGATGCTCACTGCTGCTCTCTTCGCCACGAGCCAGGGCTGCACGTATGCTAACAGCGTGGCCCTGTGTGCTGCCGTGGCTGTACACATCAAGATAACCCTGGTAGACCCCAGAAGGAAAGTCATGCTGTGATGCTCTGCTCTGACCCACAGGAGAACAGCGTGGAGTTCGAGGCCTGCCTGGTGGCTCAGTGCGACGCCCTCATCGATGCCCTCAACAGAAGGAAAGCCCAGCTGCTGTCCCGTGTCAACAAGGAGCACGAGCATAAGCTGAAGGTGAGCCTCAGGCTCAGAGGGCTTCCTGCAGGGCTGCCACCAGAGCGGGGTGAGGATGTGCTGCCGTTTGTTGGGCTTGCTGCAAAGCTGCTTCTCACATGCTCAGCTTGCTCTGATGGGTCCTGAGCAGAGTGCTGCTGCCTCCAAGCAGTTCCCACTGCATTACTCCGTTGCTGCACCAGTTCCAAGTGATTGGGTCGTTAGAGCCCTCAGTGCAGCATCCAGAGGCTGTTAGGTGACCTTGTTTGTGTCCCACGTTGCTTCTGAGCTCCTGGTCTGATCCTGCAGGATGCAGTGCTGTCGGTTCTGCTGGTTTCAGCAGGAGCTGCAGAGCTGGGGCACCTGGGGCTGCGAGATGCCACTGTTGTCATCAGACAGGAGCAGGGATCACTCTGTGTTCTGTTGTGCTTGGTGAGCACCTCAGGGTGATTGTTTCACCCAGCAGTGAAACATTGGCACGGAGGGAGCTGAGCTGCAGATCTCAATGTGAGCATCGAGGTCAGCTGAGAACAGGATGAGCTGTGCACACGCCTCCTTGAAATGCTGTCAAGCATTTCCATCATGTTCACTGTCCTACACCATCTCCTTGCTGCTGCTTCTCCCCAGCCTCCCTCCAAAGGCCCCAGCAGGTTGGGCATTAGGCTCTGATCCACAATTAAAACCCGCGGGTCCCATGTGGGTCCATCCAAGCCTGGGAGTTGGACAATAGCAGCTTTGTGGGGCTGAACCCTGCATCAGGCCTTGCTGTCTAACGACAAAGCACAGCCCACATAGGCAATGCCACGTTGCTGGCCTGGAGATACAGAGAGGACCCCTGCGCCTGCAGGCTCTCTCTCACTCTTGCCCTTCAGGGCATGGTTAATTAAAGCATAAAACATTTTCTTGGCTCAGCACAAACCACAGAGGCCTTTCATATTTTGGCCAGGGGAAGGAATCTGCTTCCCATGCCTTGCTCATCCCATGTTGCCCGTCCCCAACAGATTCATCCTGCCCCGTCCATGCTTGTTGCTGACTGGCCTTTGTCATTAGGCAGAAGCAGCCACTCTGTGAGTGCACTTCCAGCCCCTGGGTTTCAGGCTGGGCTCTTAAATCAGCCCTCAAGCCTCCCTGCCTGGAGTGCTGAGTTTAGCAGCCCCCTGAGCTGTGTGGGAAGGGATGCTGTGTGGCAGGAAGGGCTCCATGGAGTCAGCAGCAACACAGTGGCTGCTATTTAAAACCCAGAAGCTGCTCCCTTCTGCTTTGCAGCCTGTGCAGCACTGGTCAGTTTTAACCTGAAATTATTAATTTTCCCTTTTAATTCCTATGAATTCTGAGGGCAGCTGAATCCTGCGTTGTGAGATGTAACCCCCATGGCTGGGTCATACAGCCCAGCTCAACGCATGTCCTGGGGCAGGGACAGAGAGGGTCTTGCCTGTGTTCATACATGGGCCTGCTGGGCACCTCCCTGCTTTTCTCCCTGCTCAAACAGGGTCCCCTCCCACATCACAGCCCTGTCCCCTCCGTGCTCTGTGACCCAGGGGAGGAGGCTGCCTGGGTCATCACTGCCTGGAGCAGCTTTCCCTTTGCCCCTGCAAGGAGCCCCCAGACAAAGACAGCACCTGCAGCTCCCAGCTGGGCAAGCATTGTGCCTGGAGCAGCTGCACCTCCCCGGAGTCACCAAGGCAGCAAAGGCTGGCACTGCCTGCAGGGGACGATGACAAAGCCTGCAGCTTTTGCTTGGAGGCTCTGTGGGGCTGAAAGCATTGCAAAGGGAGCAGACATCCCTGCAGGGTGTTAGAAAAGACAGCATGCAGGGTGCCTGGTGGTGCACGGAGGGGCTGCCTCCAAGTGCCCCCATGCTGTGTGCTCAGCCCATGGCTTGCTGTACGTCCTGCTGTACTCCTGCTCCCATGGGATGCCCGCAGTTGGGGTCGGCTCAGCTTCAGGACTGACCTACTTTAGTTTGACACACATTTCATGGAGACAGGCACCAGGCCAGGACTGCCCATGGGCCGACACTGATTGTGCCAAGGAATGAACTTGGGAGGGACGTCTCCCTGCTTTTCCCAAGCCTCCCCTAAACTTGGATTTATAGTAAGAGCTGGGCTTTAAAAAATGGGATCTGGAGGAGCAGTGGTGCCAGGTTTTAAACTCCACACCCAGGACAGACCTTGTGTGTTCTGCTTCTCGTGGATGGCTTTGGTTTCCAAAGGGCTGATGTGCTGTTCCCAAAGGAAGATGCCCTATGGCACAATCACTGAGTATGGGACATGCATTCCTACAGGGTTGTCCCAGGCAGAAATGAGACGCCTCCTGGAGCTTCAGCCCGTATCACTGGACATGTTGGCATCTCCAGAGATGAAGTGCTGCTCCGTGACCCTTCGTATGGGATGGCAGCCCCCAGCAGGGCTCATCCAGCCAAGGTTCACATGAGGCTGTGTGCCTTGAAAAGCAGAAATCCAACCAAGGGCTAAAAAGAGGAGGGAAGACGAGGAATACAGGTAGAGATGAGTGCAGATGCCTTCTAGGAGCTATATTAAAATGTAAATTATAGTTAATGTCATCTTGCAGGAAAGAAAAGCTCTGGAAATAAATCTCCTATTTTAAGGTAGTAAGGAGCTGCTGTGAGCACGCAGCAAACGTCCTTTCTGCAGGCTGCAATTAGCAACCGGGTTCTGGCTGTTGCCTCCGTTGACGTGAAATGGGAAAACAAGTGACAAAAGCAACCAGAAAGGAAATGTGTGGAGCTGCCCCAACCTCCTTGCCAGCTGAGCTGGTGCTCTGTGTCCCGCAGGCCTTTTCCCAAAAGATGCCACCTTTCAATGCTTTCAATGCAGGGCTTTGCAAACCCTCTATTCCCAATGCTAACCCCAAGGCAGCTGGTGCTGCTGGCGGTCTGCTGAGCACTGCAAGCCTTCAGAGTCCTCCTAAAGCTGCATGGCTGCTTGCCTTGTTCCCCTGTGCTAGTCAGAGGAGCTACCAGGTTTTCCTTTCGGCTCTTAACATAAACCCCCATTATTTTGGTGTTAGGAGGAGCTGAGATACCCCACCGAGTGGGAATGCCAGGGGACAGCAGCAGAGGAGAACCACTGCTGCAATTAATCTGCTGTTTCATGCTCTAGTTCTCCAGCTGAATAGGTTCTCGATCCCTGAGCAGAATCACGGAGCTCCAGAAGGGCAGGAGGGGCAGCCCTGGTGGGATGGGTGCTGCTGGGAGTCAAAGCACAGTGCAGCCAGAGCTGACTGTGCTCTATGGCAAGGAGCCTGGGCTGTGGGTCGTGAACCTGATGGTGACCCCTCAGCCTGTCCCTAAGCGTCCTCCCTCCAGTCAGCAGCACTGTGAGCTTCGCTGGGATGGGGGCAGCAGGTGTTTGGCTCGTTGCCTGCAAGCACAGACCTCCCTGCTGCTCCTGGTTGGGACCAGACCTCTGTTAGGGACCAGACGTCAGGAATCAGCCTTGCTTGGATGGGAGGAGCCTGCTGGGGCTGACTGCAGCCAGGGAGCATCGCTCCTCAGCCTCGGTCCTGGCTGGGTGAGCGCTGCCTGTTGGCAGCACACGTAGGGCTGCTGCTGACAGATGGCCATGCTGCTGGTAATACTTCGAAAGCATCCTTTGGGGCAAGGAGAGGGCTGCAAATTCATTATGCTGGCCCAAAGCGATGGAGATTTAAGCTGCAGAGAAGATAAGAAGATTGTTTTCCCAATCCCATCTTTGGACTGGGTATCTGTGCCGGGGATGCGTTGGGGATGCACAGCACGTCTTGCAGCTGGGAAACACAGCGTCCAACCCTGCCGGCCAGGAAAATCCTCCGACTTTTTGGGATGGAGGACGAGGTGGGAGCTCCCCCTGCTGTCTCTGCAGCTCGGCACACCGCGTGTGCTGCTGGTAGTGCTGATAACGATGCTGATGCGGCCCCAGCAAACAGCGAATCCCCCCCCAAACCGAGAGCCAGCCAGCCAGCATTTCCCACTGCCCCACGGAAACAGATACATTGCCCCAAGCTGCAGAGCCGGTGATTCTTTTCTTCCTGCTAGGTGATTAAGCGGAGGTGATTAAATTATAATTCAGCAACACGTGATCTGATTGATTGCCCTGCAGGAGCCGTTGCCCCCCCTCTGCAGCCCGGGTTTGCTGGCTGCAGGAGGCTGCCACGTGCCCAGGTTCACCTCCATCCCTTTGCATAGCTCGCAGAGGAAGCACTCAGCACGGCTCATCTTACTGCTGTCACTGTGCTGAAGATGGGGCCGTGATGTGTTCATTCCTCCTGGAGATCCCAAAGTGTCAGGTACTGCTCCTGGCTCCAACACAGCAGCCCAGCGGCACCGAGGATGGGAGGGCAGATGGAGCGACGGGGTCCGTGAGCCGTCCTGTCTGTTCCCTGCAGGCTTTGCCTCCCTCCGTATTGATCACATCCACGCGCCAACGCCGCTCTCCTCGTCTCATTGCAGGTGGTGAGGGACCAGATTTCTCACTGCACGGTGAAGCTGCGGCAAACCACGGGGCTGATGGAGTACTGCCTGGAGGTCATCAAGGAGAACGACCCCAGCGGCTTCCTGCAGGTCAGCGCTCGGCTCCCAGGAGCAGGAAGGCATTGCACAGCCAGAGCCCTGAGGAGATGCAATGAGGGTGGTGTCTGCCAGCCCCAAAAGCAAGGGCCAGCCCCTCATCATAGCATCCTAGAACGGCCTGGGTTGCAGAGGCCCACAGTGCTCACCCAGCTCCAACCCCCTGCTGTGTGCAGGTCGCCAACCAGCAGCCCAGGCTGCCCAGAGCCACATCCAGCCTGGCCTTGGATGCCTGCAGGGATGGGGCACCCACAGCCTCCTTGGGCAACCTGTGCCAGTGCCTCACCGCCCTCTGGCTGAAAAACTTCCTCCTCAGATCCAACCTCAACCTCCCCTGTCTCACTTTAAAACCATCCCCCCTTGTCCTGTCACCACCCACCCTCACAAACAGTCGTTCCCCTCCTGTTTATCCGCTCCCTTCAAGCACTGGAAGGCCACCATGAGGTTTCCCCAGAGTTGGGTGGAGGGGAATCCAAGGAGGGCAGCCATAGGGTCATGCACTGGCCAGGAATGACCACCAAAACTCCAGCAATCTGGGCCAGAGGTGGCAGTCTGGAAGGCACAGGGGAGGGGGACGGCGGGGTGGGGATGAGGCTCAGCGTGCAGCTCAGGTTGCCCTCCTTAGCTGAGGCTGCTCCCTGCCACCAGATCTCCGATGCTCTGATCAGAAGAGTGCACTTAACTGAGGACCAGTGGGGAAAAGGGACGCTCACACCCCGCATGACCACAGACTTTGACCTGAACCTTGACAACGGCCCCCTGCTGCAGTCCATCCATCAGCTCGACTTCGTGCAGATGAAAGGTAAGGTTATTCCTCTGCTCGTGCTGGGTGCTTCTGTGCCACTCATCACAGGTGAGGGACAGCACAGGAGACGTTCCCATCCCTACCAGCAAACAGAGTTTGGAAGGTCGGGGCTCAGCCTGGCTTCACCAGGCCTCTGGGTCAAACTTGCTTCTGTTTCTCAGTGGTAAAATGCAGATAATGGCTTTTCCCTCACTCCCCTTTGTGCGTTTTTGGGCTTTTGGGGGGAGCAGAGGACAGTCCTGTGACAGCTGTGTCCCACTGCAGCACCCACGGACAGGGCAGGACTGGGGCCAGCTTTGCACTGTGCAGGTGCACATGTGCAGCGTGATGAGACCTTCCAAGAGAGGGCCTTTAATACTCATTTGAGACAGCCAGCTCCTGTTTTCCATCTGGGTGGCCCTGGCAGCAGTGGCAGCACTCCTTAAGTCCCCAGGTGCTGGGATCACTGTGAGTCAGACACCACAGGAGATCTTTGGCTCAGCTCCACAAAGTGAGATAGATGAAATTCTGCTTCTAAGCATGAGTAGAAGCTATTTTTCTTTAGGGGCATCCCTCTGCTGGCAGCTGCTGCTGCCATGGCTGTGCCAGGAGGCCCTGCTGCACTCTGCTGCAGGTCCAACCCAAGGCGTAGAGGAGTCGTAGCAGGACGTGGTGGATGGGGAGCCTTCACTGTTGAGTCCATCTTTTCCCTCCCAAACATCTGTGGCTTTTCCACATCTCGTCTGGGTTCTCCACCTCTCCTCTCCCACTGGCCCCAATCAATTTTGAGGGAAGAGCATGGAGTATGAGCAGTTCAGATATGGGAGGGCTCTGCGTGGGACACCGTGGGAGGACCCTGAGCCTTTTTTGGCAGATGGAGGGCCATCGTTCCCTGAAATAGCATCACTGGGCAATGCTCATCTCTTCTGTGCTGAGTCCTTCAATTCATGCCGTATCCTCCCATATAAGCAGAAATCCAACCTAATCTGCAAAGCCCAGCAGTTGGTATCTATGGCTCTGGCATCACTTTTGCAGAGCTGCCCTGGCCCTGGGGCAGTGGGTGCATCCTCCATCCTCCAGCTGCACGTGCACGGCTCTGCCCCACTCCTCCCCAGTGGTGCTAGCAGCCAAGGTCACCCTAATTTGTGTTTAGTTTCCTCCCCAGTGCCGGCCCCCCCAATCCTGCAGCTGGAGGAGTGCTGCACCCACAACAACAGTGCCACGCTGTCCTGGAAGCAGCCCCCCTTGTCGACGGTGCAGGTGGAAGGCTACATCCTGGAGCTCGACGATGGCAATGGAGGGCAGTTCAGGGTAAGTGCTGGTGGCACAGAGCCACCCTATGGCACAGCACGGCCATAAAGCAACCAGCAACCCCCCCAGGTCCTTGCAAGCACTCTCCTGCCCTGCAAACGTGAGACTTGCCTGAGGAAACCAATGGTGCAGACAAGCCATGGGGGCTTTTTGGGAGCTGAGGTTCCTTGAAGGGGTAGAAATACCTTTCCAGTGACCGATATGACTTGCAAATGTGAAAGACCAGTTTGAAGCTCTGTCTTTTTTAGGTAGCTAAATATTTCCTGCAAGGTATGCTAATTGCTGTGAAAGTCTCCCAGCTTGCCAGCTGCCGGCAAGCAGAGGTGTTCAAGGCCTGGAGGCTTTTAAATTGCTGTAATTACACAATTAAAATATGATTTTGCTCTGATCCGACACGCTGATAATTACCCAGGTGTGCTCCCATCCGCTGCAAGTGGGCGCAGCGACTGCCCGTCATCATTTCTCAGCACATCCCAGAGAAACTCAGCTGGGCAGGAGCCAGAGCAGAGTCAGGGCAGGAACCCTCACCCAGGGGGTGGTGAGGCACTGGCACAGGTTGCCCAAGGAGGCTGTGGGTGCCCCATCCCTGCAGGCATCCAAGGCCAGGCTGGATGTGGCTCCCTGCACACAGCAGGGGGTTGGGACTGGAGGAGCACTGGGGTCTTTTGCAACACAGGCCATTCTAGGATGCTGTGATTCTATGAAAGGGAGCCTGCAGGCTGTCCTATGAGCCCCGGGGACAGGCACACACCTGGGAAGGCAGGGATCAGCTTCAAGTACTGCCTTTTAAAACAGCATCACAGGAAGGTCTGGAGTCAGAGCAGGGCAGCAGAGCTTCCCCATGCAGGTGTGCTCCCCAAGCAGAGCCTCCATCCACACCATGAGAAATGGAGCTGGGTTGTGGGATCTGCTAATTACAAGTCAGTGCTTTGTGAGCCAGGTGTTTCAGTAGCCTGTAGACGTGTTTGCTGTCTGCTTACACAGCCCTGTTGCTTTGAACAGGAGCAGAAGCATGACACGGTGGTGAGTCAGCACCACTTGGGCGAAATCACTTTGTTTTCTTTCAAGGAACGCTTTGATCCTGCCATCCAGGAGCGTGCAGAATTGTTTTCTGCAAGGCTTTTTCTGTGTCCTAGGCTCTCTGTGTTAATTCATCTCTCTGGCAGGTTTCGTCTGGGGATTCAGTGGGAGCTTAGCCGGGACCGCTGCTTTACAAGTTGGTCCAACGTGAATAGAGTGTCTTTTCCCTGTAGAAATTGCATGTAATTGTCAAGGAACAAAGCACAGAGTCATTCTGCTGGGCTTTAGCAATATGCATGCCCACAAACCTGCCCCGTGCAGCATGGAGCAACAGGAGCAGGTGGGCTGCTCCCAGCCCTGGGGTTGGATGCTCCGAGCACTGCCACCCCTGCTAACTGATCCCCACCTGTGCTCGCTCTGCAGGAGGTGTATGTGGGCAAGGAAACCATGTGCACAGTGGATGGGCTTCACTTCAACAGCACTTACAGCGCCCGTGTCAAAGCCTTCAACAAAACAGGAGTCAGCCCCTACAGCAAGACCCTGGTGCTGCAGACATCCGAGGGTAAGGCACGGCCACAGCCCCAGCCCTGTGCGCCCGGCTGCTGCTCATACACACACGTGGGGCACATCACCACCACAGGCTTGGCACTGCCATACTGGGAATTCCACGCTCGCTGGGTCTCTGGTGTCTGAGCAGCCATGGCAAGGAGACAGCGCTGAGGGGAGGAGGAAGGGCTGTGTCAGGAGCCTCGAGCGGTGCCCGCCGTGCTCTCTCATCCCTTTTCCTTTGCAGAAGGTGTTATCTGGAGAGGAGTCGTGGCAAGTGTCCCAAAGGGAGGTGTTGCGAGGTTTGGGTTTGTGTTGCACCCAAGGGAAGCTCATGGCTGCACTGACTTTGTTTGAAACAAAACGCTAAGCATTGCTCCTGAGACACTAAGGGCCGTGCAGGGCTGCAGTGACATCACCATACAGTGTGCCCTTAAGGCCCTGCTAGGGCAGGGGCTGTGCAGCCACACGAATGCCCTTGCAGACCCAACAGACAGCGCCAGCATCGCCTGCAGAGCCATTCTGAATATCAAACACTCTCTTGCAGGTTGCAGGGGAGGCTCCTCGCTTGACTTTAAGTGCATTTGTCACAGCAGGTGCTTCATCTGTCATGGAAAATGGGCTTGATTCTAACATGCAGGTCACAGGGTTGGGGGGGGGGCAGGCAGCAGTGCTGCAGCTGGGCAGGAAGGGCTCAGTCCCACCAGCACACCCACCTGCAGCTGGGGACAGAAGGAAGCACACAGCTCAGGACTGGAGACGGGGGTGAATCCCTTCTTGCTGCAGAGCACAGTGGTGGATTTGAGCAGGCAGGAAAAAGGGTTTCCTGCTGCAAAAGTAGGAGCAGAGCAAGGCTATGCAGAGCACACCCATGTGCTTGCTTGCACTCATCCCCAGCAGAAAACTGCTGCTTCTGTGCAGCATGGGCCAGGAATGAAACAATGTCTGACAGTGAGGTGGAGCAGAGAGCAAACCTGTGACGAGCCCTTCTCATCCAAGAGGATCCCAAAGCAAATCCCAAACCACACAGAGAGCTGCGTGTGCATCTGCAAAGCTGGACGGCAGCAGCAAGGAAGCCATGGCATTGCTCTGGAGAGCTGAGGATGGGACAACACAGAGCAGCCCACACTGGGGTGACTCCTGAAGTCAACAGATATCACTTGCATCGCTGCCTGGCTTCACTGGGTTTTGCAGGAGGCAGCAGGGCTTTGGCTTCCCATCAGGTCTGTGCCTCTTTTAGGCTGCATTTGGGGCACAGCATCCCGCAGTTGGCCTGTAGGCAATCCCAGGAGCTCTAGAATACAGAGGAAGCTGGAAGAGAAAATAAAATGGCTGTTGGTGGTGGCAGCAGGCTGGGTGGTGCTTGGGGCTGGTGCCCAGCTCAGGGAGCGCACACACATCGCTCATCGGCGCCTCAGATGAAAGCTGGCTTTGTGTTGGATGGCCTTCGGCGTTCCTGCACAAAAGAGAGAGGCAGAGAAAGTAAATGGACCCAGAGTGCTTGCTGCTTTCAGAGGCAGTCAGAGCTTTTTGGACTCAAAGTGCCATAAATTGCAGCTGTGTGCAGCTTCCAGACCCCTGAGTGATGCGGTGGCTGGGCTGCCTTGCACGTCATTACCATCCATCTGGGCTTTTCTGTCTGTACAGCAGCACCCAGTTTCTAAGTGCTCTTTGCACTGAAATAGCTTCCAGGTTTGGCTTTTCCCTGCAAACTGCTCCTGTGGGAGAGCAGGGAGGGACAAAAGAAGAGACATGCCCTGCATGAGGGGGACGTTTCTCAGAGCACAGCTGTCCTGTTGTAAGTCCTTATCAGACGTTCTGCTTAGGTGCTGTTAGAGAAAAGCAGGCTTCAGGACCTGGCAGGCAATGTGTGACTGCTCGCATTGTCTGATAGCAATAGGACAGGGGGGGAGTGGCTTTAAACTAAGAGAGAGGCAATGCAGGTGAGATGGCAGGAGGAAGTTCTCTCCTCGGAGGGCTCAGAGCTGTGGTGCCCCATCCCTGGAGGTGCCTGAGGCCATGGATGGGCTCTGGGCAGCCTGAGCTGGGGGGCACCCAGCCCATGGCAGGTGGTCTTTAAGGTCCCCTCCAACCCAACTGTGCAGTGACAGCTGAATGCCAAACCTACAGAAGGTAGCTTCTGCCCTCTGCATGCAGTCAGATGAGCTGTGGGGGAGCAGAATGTCCTGCAAGGTGCTCCCTGCAGGCTTCTCCACAGAAGGAACCAAAACCTCCCTAGACTCCAAAGGTGGCAGCAATCCCTCAGCTGGGGCACAGCATAACGCCTTCCCTACCTGGCATAGCATCTATCCCAGGCACAGAGTGACCTCCAGCAGCAAGTTTTGAACCAGCATCGTCTGGAAAGGGCTGAACAGCGCAAGGGAAAGGCGCTACAAGGAGCTGCAGGAACATCAGGTGCTATGCGGAGAGCCGTGAGCCTGCCTGCCCGCGGTGGCCCATGCCTCACTCTTGGTAGACATCAGAGGGTGCATCCCAACCTCAAGATAAGCTCCACGTATGAACACGTTTCGCAGTGCATTACCCAACCCGTTGCTGAACCCACCGATGCTCTTTGCTTCCATAGCCTCACGCAGCAGCAGGTCCCAGAAATCGGCTCCCACCATGCAAAGAAAGGCTTCCTTTTATCTCTTCGGATGCGCAGCGAGGTGGCAAAGCTGAGGTGACGCTGCCTGGGATTGCAGTGCGTGGAGGATTCTGTGTCTTCGCAATAGAGCAGCCCTTGCCGAGGTGGCAGGGAGGAGATGGCAGGAGGTGGCCGTTGGTGCTAGGGGGGAACGGGATGCGGTGATGAAGAGGTTCCCTCCAGCCTGACGTTCTGCTGTGAACCACACCAGTTAAATTCTCACTGTGAGGCTCGGATGTGTTTCGACAGGTGCAAAGAGGTGCCGAGGTCACACCATCCCCAGCAGCCTTTGAGCCAGGTGGGTGCTTGATGGCCCTTAGGGCAACAGAGCTCGGCCCAGCCCTGCAGAACGCCTCTGCAGCATTACAAACCCTGTAAGCCGAGTGGTGCCTCTCACTCCTATGCCAGGCGATGCCGTGCCCGGTGCCCTGCCCCCTCTCCATGCCCACATGCACTCACTGCAGCCGAGGTCCGGGTGTGGGCAGCGCGTGGCCCTGCAGAGCTGATGTCTGACCTCCGCTTTGCATTGATCTCACGTTTAGAAACGCAGTCAGAAGAACAGACCCTCCCTTTTCCAGTGCCTTTGGAAAGATTGCAGCTTCGTAGAATGAGTCCTTTCTCCTCCACCCTTAATCTACAACCCAGCTTCCCGGGGAGATCCTACTTTGAGCTAAGATCTTCGGCCCACCAGCTGAGCTTGCATTCTTCCTTACAGTCCCTGAACTCAGCCGGTGAGCCCAGCTCCTCTGGCATTTCTCTTGGTCTGTGCTTCTGGGCATCTCCAAAGTCTTTGTTTTGTTTCGTTGCGTTCTGTTTGTTTTTCCCATGACATGCGGATGGCAGGGGGAAGCTGTGCTGTTTGTCAGGAGGGGGTTTTGGCGGTGTAGCTGTGGCAGTGTGTCCATCTGTCCGTAGCGGCGCCAGGCGTGGGGCGGTGCTGGGAGCGCTGTTCTCAGCGGAGCAGATTCCTCATCTCTAGTTGGCATCGATCCTGTGCTGAGACGGGGGGGGGGGCAGAGCAGACCCCCCCCCCTGGAGGAACCCCTGGGTGCACTTCCACTGTTTGCTTCCCCTACGGAGGTGGGCTGGAACCAGGTGGTCCCCGAGGTCCCCCAAGGAGCGCAGGCGCATCTCAGAGCTGTTTTCTAACCAGTCTTCGCACATCCTTTATCACTAATGAATCCTGGGCCCCGATTCTTCCACCAGCGGGTTCACACCGCTCCAACAGAGCAATTTGCAGCTTCCTCCATTGTAAGCCCGGGAAGAATGGGGGTCCCCGATTGTTTTCTTTCCATCTCATAACCTGGAATGAGGAATGCTGCAGCATGACCGTTGCTGGAATAACCGGGGGCCTTGCGGCTTTTCTTTTCTTTGTGCTTTTTATGTTCCTTCTCATCGTACCGCTGTGCGCTGATGCCTTCCGCTGTCTCGTTACGGACGTTTCTGACTTTGTGTCCACTGTACCAACACCTCCCGCAGCGGCTGTGAGCATCACAGTGTGGAGTACGCGTGGCAGAGACGGGGCACCGGGACGGGGCGGAGAGGGGCTGTGGTCCCCACCGCTCCGCACTGCAGAACTGCATTGCTGCAATGCAAAACAACCCCTGCAGGTGGGGAGAGCCCCGTGGGTCCGGCCTGGCTGCAAGGCAGTGCTCAGGGGGTGCTTGCAGCCAGCAGGAGGGCTGCAGCCTTTGGGGCTCCCAGGGCAGGAGCCACCCCAGAGATCCCCGTTGTCACCCATGCTCCCAGGTTGTGCTGGGAGCCCTTTCCGTGCTCCCTGGCTTTCAGTGAATCAGGCCTCCCATGGCTGCTCCGTTAAGGGCTAAGTCCTCAGGAGTGCTTTTCAGGAGACCAGTTGTTCTTGCTTAGCTGTGATGTGTGAAATGCAGTATCTCTTTATAGGATGCAATTTTGAGACACAAGGAACGCCTTACTCTCAATTAGGCAAGTATCTCTCTTACAATTAACCAGCACCTCCTCCATGTTGGTCATCTTTTTTGTTGGATTGTTAACCTGGGGGGGTGAGCAGCATTTCTCGTGCACACCCTCCTTGCAGGGCATTCCCAGATAGCAGTAGGCAAATTTGAAGGTCATGCCCATATGCTGTAAAGGCATTTTAAGTTTTCCCCCTATGAAGAGAAACCTGAAGTCAGTGCTGTGCCAATGGCCTCAGATTAAAAACCCAGCCCAATTAAAAACCCTTCTGCCCAAGGCATTCCTGTTCATTCAGGATAGTTGAGCATGTGCCAGACCCCAAGTGGATGATCAGCCCTCCTGCAGCTAATTGCAGTGCCAGCGTAGACATGCCTCCATCAGGCTCACACCGCCTTCTCCAGGAGAAGTGGCACTCACAGCCTGCAGAGCCATCCTAATGGCATGGGATGGGGGAAGGAGTCCTCTGGAGGGCACATCTTAATGGCATTGGATGGGATGGAGGAGGAAGTCACCCGCAGGTCCCATCCTAATGGGATGGGATGGGGGAAAGAGGCTTCTGAAGGGCCCATCCTAATGGGATGGGGGAAGGAGTCCTCTGGAGGGCCCATCCTAATGGGATGGGTTGGGGGAAGGAATCCCTGGAGCTCTCCCCATGCCCTCCAACCCACCGCCCACATTCCCTCCCTGCATTTCAGTGTACGCGCAATGCTGAAAGCCAGCGAAGCAGGCAAGCAGAAATTGTTTCTGGTTCCTTCTTTGACCGAATGCCAACTTTACGTGCTGTTCTTCTTTCCTGCATGCCTCTCCCTGGGAATGACCACAGTTGACATTAAAAAAATGGTGGCAGGTACGGAATCGCTTCTGTCGGGCTGCAGCAGTGGGGCACCCGCGTGCATGCGAGCTGTCCTGTGACACCATCCAATGGACGGGGGAATAAACCTCACCAGAGCGTTCCATCTTTAAAGCTGTGTTTCCCTCCTTTGGGTGGGAGAGTGTCTGTGGATGTGTCAACCCACGGTTCGGTGACCGCTGGAGAAAACCAGCTGTGAAAGCAGGGTGGTGGTTTGTGCAACCCTGTGCCTCTGTCTTGTTGAGCATTGCTGTATTTGTCGGACTGCCAGTGACCGAGTCTGTGCTTATAACCAGGCGTGGAGGTTTGGGGGCATCTTTCAGCATTCCCGTGGGCTAGCTCTTGTCTCCTGCATGGCTGGTTGCTCTGTAGGGATGTGGAGCAGCGTTCCCATAAATGCAAACCTTTGGACGTGCTTTGGGTTGCCAGAGCTGCCAGCTTTCCGAGGCACACGTGGTGGGTTTACCTCCTCATCCTCGGATTAGCCTTCCCACCCCAAGCCTGACCCTGCACGGAAGAGTGAGCATCACCCCCTGTGTTAGCCAGCAGCTGGCCAGGATGGCACATGTTCTTCTGCTAGTGCCAGGCTTTAGGAGGTGGTCGTAATCCTGCGGGCTCCAGGCTGAGCCGCAGACAGGCGGGGACCCGAGGAGCAGCAGAACAGAGCTCAGCTCGTTGGGTCCCGGCCAAAAAGCCCCAACCCACCCTACATTCCAACAGCCCAGCCCTCCCTGGCCGTCAGCCCTGCATGGAGCATGCGCTGTCTGTCCTGTCCCCACGGCTCAGTGTGGGAGGTGAGGTTCCCATTGGCCTAACCCTTCGCTCTTCATTTATTCCAGTAGCTTGGTTTTCTTTCGATCCTGCCTCTGCACACGCTGACATCATCTTTTCTAATGACAACCTGACTGTCACCTGCAACAGCTATGATGACAGGGTTGTGCTGGGGAAAACGGGCTTTTCCAAAGGGCTGCACTACTGGGAGTTGTCCATCGATCGTTACGATAACCACCCGGACCCGGCCTTTGGCGTGGCGCGCATCGACGTCCTGAAGGATGCCATGCTGGGCAAGGATGACAAAGCTTGGGCCATGTATGTGGATAACAACCGCAGCTGGTTCATGCACAACAACTCTCACACCAACAGGTAGGCGCGCTGCACCTGGGCGCTGCTCCATTGCAAGACCATGGCTTGTCCGCCCGCAGGAGGGCTGAATTGGCTCCTGGTCGCCTTTATTGGAGGCTGTGTGCCCTTGCCCAAAGCAGAAAACAGCCCCTGCTGCACTGGCTCGTTGCTGCAGCCACTTCTTCCCTACCCTGGCTTTTCCATTAGTACCCAAAGCCTTGTAGTTCCTGCTGCGAGAAAGCACTGGTTGCATTTAAACTGGTAGGTAGCACAAGGGGGAACAGTCTCAAAATAAAAGAGGGGAGATTTAGGTCAGATGGCAGGAGGAAATTCTTCATGAGAGCACCGTGGCCCTGGCACTGCACACAGCTGTGGGTGCCCCATCCCTGGAGGTGCCCAAGGCCATGGATGGGGGCCTGGGTGTCCTGAGCCAGTGGTTGGGACTGGATGGGCTTTAGCTTTAGGGTCCCTTCCAACCCAACCATGCTGTGATTCCATGACAGGGGTTTGGAACCGGGTGGGTTTTAAGACTCCTTCCAGCCCGACTGCTCTGTGATTCGTTTATCCCCGTGCCAGGAGCACGAGGGCCACGATGCCATGGAGATGCTGTGACTTTCTCTTGCTCCCACAGGACCGAGGGTGGGATAACGAAAGGTGCCACGGTGGGAGTGCTGCTGGATTTGACCAGGAGGACCTTGACGTTCTCCATCAACGAGGACCAGCAGGGCCCTGTCGCCTTTGAGAACTTGGAGGGCCTGTTCTTCCCAGCTGTCAGCCTCAACAGGAACGTGCAGGTAAGAGCTCCCTGCAGGAGCCTCACCAGCTCCTCCATCTCTCCAGGTCCTAAACGGGAGCGTTACCAGGGAGGAGGGCATCTCTTACAGCCTCTTTTCCTCTGGGAAGTTTCAAACCCCTCTTTTCTCCCTCTCTCCCAAGCTCTCTGCTATCCTGAACATCACCAAGTGGTGGCTTCCTGGGCCTCTCTGGTATTTTCATCTTTCATTTCCCCTTCTCACCAATCTCATCCCTGCTCTCACTGACCCCAGTGAGTCTCCACGTTCCCCCAGCGTGGCTGTGGCACATCCCTGTGGTCACTGCTTGCTCCTCCAGCACTGCACAAGCCCGTCTGTCTGCCCTGCTTTTAGGGGATGCTTATTGGCGTGGTACACGTGTCCTTCTCCACAGTGGGTTTAGTTCTTACCACGCTCCTTCACACTGCCCTAAGAGACAGGCACGTTTCTAGAGCCCTTCTGGTTTCTGGCAGCTCAGTGTGCAAGGGAGAGTTTGAAATCCTTCAGCATCAAGGACATCCCAGGGGATCCTAGAATCTTGGAATCCTAGGATGGCCTGGGCTGCAAAGGCCCACAGTGCTCATCCAGTTCCAACCCCCTGCTGTGTGCAGGTCGCCAACCAGCAGCCCAGGCTGCCCAGAGCCACATCCAGCCTGGAATGCTGATTAAAGGCTGCTAATAAACCCAAACTCTTCATTATCCTCCTTCAGAGGCACACGAATAATTACGACGACTCCAATCAGGATGGAGATAATTGTATCACAAAGTTTTCTATAAATCCATATCTGTAGGGGAAAACGCCTTCTCAATAAGGAGTTGTGCTTTCCTTCTAAATCAGAGCCTTTGGGGGGGAGGGGGAGCTGAATTCAGCAGCTCTGCACACCCGTGTGTGTGCTCAGGACACAGCCCCTCACCTGGGCCGGCCCCAAGCAGTGAGCGTCACCCCCAGCATCCCTCACCCTCACCCTGTCTCCTTGCAGGTGACGCTGCACACGGGGCTGCCGGTCCCTGAGTTCTACGCCTCGCGCTCGGCCATGCAGTGAGGATGAGGCAGCACGGAGCTGCGAGCGCCGGCACTGGGGGCAGCCAGAAGGGAAGGAGGAACCCAGCTTTGGCAGTCTTCATTCTCCACCCACCAGCGCTGTCCTGTGTGTGTACGCTTCGCTGTTTAGCTCTTTTTGGCTGATGAAGTACCTAGGTAGCCCGAGATGTCCCTGTGTCTGCTTTTAGGTTCGGTTTTACTCCTTTGAGTTGGGGCTTGGAGTTGAGATGAGAGCTTCCCATCCTGCATCCCGCTGCAGCTGGCCAGGCTGTAGGAGGGACCCCCCACCCCCGGAAAGCTTTCGCCCCCTCCAGCCTCATTCCTTTGCAGGATGTTTCTTTCCCTGTGGCCTTTCTTGCAGAGCACCTCCCTGCCGCACACCGGGGTCAGCCCTGGATTGCTGCTGGTCCCCATGGAGGGATGCCCCATGCGCTACAGCAGCCCCAGCAGGACCCCCACTGCTGTCGGGGTCTTACAGCTCCCAGCGAAGGCGGCAGCACCCCGGGGCGATGCTCCATGGCTGGGGTTAAACCAGAGCCTGCTGGAGCAGAGCTGCATCCTTGCTGGGGTCAGCGCCAGCCGAGCGGTGAGCAAAACCTTTCCCACCACTGTACCCCCAAGGATGGGCACAGCAGGGGCAGGATTTTGGGGCAAACCCAGCGCCCGGCTCCCCACCAACTAGCATCACAGCCATACACTCCTTGGAGGCTCCTTGGAGGCGAGCGTTTATTTTTGTAGAGCCTTAAATACTGCCCGATAGCATCCTTCCCTCGGCAGGAAAACTCACTCAGCAGAGAGCTTCTGACGGGGAGCCCGGGGATGGGGAGCACGGAGAGTCGACCCGCACTCAGGAAGCCGTGCCCCCTGCCATGCCTGCCCCATGGCTTTGCCCCAGGGGTGATTCAGGCTCTGGGCAGCGCCGTGCCTGCTGCCCACACACACTGCTACCCGAGGGCCATGCATGCGCTCATCCCCACGCTTCGCTTTATGGTCCTTCGCCCTCGCAGCGGCGCTGCTGCCCGTGCCATCAGAAAGCTGCGGCTCGTCACCCCAGATCCGACAGGACGACTGTATATAGGTCACCCCCTCCCTACCACCCCCCGATCCCCTCCGTCCCCGCGTTGCTCTAGTACGAAACTCACCTAATTTATTGACTGGGTGCTATCTTGTTCCTTCACACCGACGAGTTCCTCCGCTGTAGGAGAGCTGTGTTGCGGGACAACGCCGAGCGGCTCCGCGGTGATTGCCCCATGGGCTCCGTGGCCGGGTCACGGGGTGCCTTCCTCAGCCATTCCCCCCCTTCTTTAGGATGTTCATGGTGCTTATTAGGCTCCTCATGGTCGTACGGTGTCGTCCCCACTGTCCCGCGATGATAGCTGCCTGCAGCTGCTCTGCTCCAGACAAGTGTCATGGTTGCTGTTCTAATAAAGGACTTTTATCAGATTAAAACTCAGCTTCCGTGAGCATCTCTGCGCCACCGCAGCCCCTGCAGCATCCCCATCCTCTGGGTTGGGCATTGGGCCATGAATGGAATCGTGGAATCGTTGCGATTGGGTCTGAAATGACACAGTGCTGGTTTTTATATGGGGTGTGCACAGCTCCCAGGTCCAAGGGCTCAGCTGCCGTCCCACATTGCCTTTTCCCAGCCCTGCACCTCTCCAAGGACACACGTGAGTGTGAGTTATTTCTGAGCACATTCGGGAGTATGTATGGAATCACAGAGCAGCTTGGGTTGGAAGGGACCTCAAGGATCACGAAGCTCCAACCACAGGCAGGGCCACCAACCTCCACATCTCACAGCAGCCCAGGCTGCCCAGGGCCCCATCCAACCTGGCCTTGAACACCTCCAGGGATGGACATGAGGGGCATCCACAGCCTCTCTGGGCAGCTGTTCAGCACCTCACCGCTCTCACACCAAACAACTTCCCCCTCACATCCAACCCAAATCTGCCCCCCTTATGGAAGGAAGAAGAACCTTTCTCCTTTTGGAGGGAGGAGAGGCACCTGGTGGGATGCAGGGAGGGGAAAAAACCAACTAGAAATGGAGTGGTGTCCAAAAATTCAAGAAAATCACTTAGAAATCAAGGGGTTTCAATAAATTCAAGACAATAACCTGGAAATTAAATGTTTCCTAGAAATAAAAGTGGGAGTTCAGCATTATGCAGCAGTGCTGGTGAAAGCCCTCTGAGTTCACCGAGTCTAAATATTGACTATCATCACTACGACCAGTGGTGGGATCAGAGGGGTTGGAAAAGAAGGGAGCTACAGGGGGCACGGAGAAAAGCAGGGGGAAAGGGTTGTGCCCCATCCATCCCTGGAGGTGTTCAAGGCCAGGTTGGATGGAGCCCTGGGCAGCCTGGGCTGCTGTGAGATGTGGAGGTTGGTGGCCCTGCCTGTGGTTGGGGGGGAGGGGGGAGGTTGGAGCTTCATCATCCTTGAGGTCTCTTCCAACCCGGGCCGCTCTGTGATTCTGGGGACGGGGGAAAGGGGCCTTGGGAGGTGGAGGGTGCGGGAGATCTGGTTGTGGGGGAGTCCCAGGCGCAGGGTGCAGAGGAGATGCGTGGAAAAGGGGTGCAGGGGGAGGGCAGGAGGAGCAACGGGGCACGGGGAGAGCAGAGCAGAGCAGAGCAGAGCAGAGCAGAGCAGAGCAGAGCAGAGCAGCGCAGAGCAGAGCAGAGCAGCGCAGAGCAGCACGGCCGGCCGGCCGCCCTCCCCCTCCGGGCCCGGCCCTGCCCCTCCCGCTGTCCCCTCCCTCGGGGGCGGCCCGGCCCCTGGCGGAGCTCAGCCCCAGGGCGGTGCCAGCCCGGACCGAGGCGGAACCCCGCGGCCGTCCGCGCTCCGCTCGCCGCAGCGATGTCTCGGCCGCTGTCGGACCAGGAACGACGGAAGCAGATCAGCATCCGCGGCATCGTGGGAGCCGAGAACGTGGCCGAGCTGAAGCGGGGCTTCAACCGGCACCTGCATTTCACGTTGGTTAAGGATCGCAACGTGGCCACCCCCCGCGATTACTACTTCGCCTTGGCGCACACCGTGCGGGACCATCTGGTGGGGCGATGGATCCGCACGCAGCAGTACTACTACGAGAGGGACCCCAAGGTGGGTTCGGGGGAGGGGGTGGGGCTGTGGGGCACGGGGAGCTCGGGGCGCTGCGTTCCTCCTCCGTCGGGCTGCGCTGCTCAACTTTGCAAAGTGTCCCGGGTGGACTTTAGCGGGCGAGGCCGCTGCCCTTTGCTTTGCAAAACAAACAGAGCGCTTTGGTTCCGAGCACGGGAACGGCGGTGTTGTTCCTTTATGGGAATGGCTCTGTCCCGTATGGGAACGGCGTTGCTGTCCCCTATGGGAGTGGCATCGTCCTGTGGGGGAGCGGTGGTGATGTTGGCCCGGCCCGGGCGTGGGAGCGCCTCGGGGAACGCTGCGTTCCCGTGGAGGGAGGATGGGGTTTGCGGAGCAAATGGAGCTGAAAGGCTGCAGGCTGAGCTCGTTCTGCACCGCTTGGGGCCGAGGGCGAGCCGTGCTGGGGGGTTTGCACCGGGCTCTGCTGGGGATTAAGCTCTAATCCCCTCCTGCCACCTGCACGGCGCCGTCGGCTCCAACTGATCCCAATTTATCTATTAGTGGGAGCTGGAAGCCCGCTGCTCCGTGCGACTGTGCCGGAGGGCTCCAAATACGGGACACCCCCCCCCCAGGTGCCACCTGCCCAGCACGGATCCCATTGCATCCCATCGTGTGCGCAGTCAGCACTTCTGCAGCCCCAGTCCTCCCTAAACCCATCGCTGCTGACACCGCAGGATGGGCAGCTCGCAGAGCTGTTGGTGCCCTGCTGCATCACACGCCTGGTGGGTCCACGGCCCTACAGCCGTGCTCCGTGGCCATGGGATGGCAGCACGCAGGGAAGTGGGATGCGCCCACTTCTGCTTTGCCACTTGGTGGTGCTGAGCCACGGCTGGAAATGGGTCCTCTTTAAATTTAAACTTTGTACCGATGGGAGTCAACACTTTGAGAGGGGAGAGAACAGCGGGACGAGGGGAAATGGTGTGAAGCTGGGGGAGGGCAGATTGAGGTTGGGTGTGAGGGGGAAGTTGTTTGGTGTGAGAGTGGTGAGGTGCTGAACAGCTGCCCAGAGAGGCTGTGGATGCCCCTCATGTCCATCCCTGGAGGTGTTCAAGGCCAGGTTGGATGGGGCCCTGGGCAGCCTGGGCTGCTGTGAGATGTGGAGGTTGAAGCTCCAACCCCCCTGTGGTCAGGGGATTGGAGCTTCGTGATCCTTGAGGTCCCTTCCAACCCTGGCCATTCTGTGATTCTGTGTGACCTTCCCATCCAAACAAACCCCCTCCTCAAAAATAACATAGGGGTGAAAATGGGGTGAGGGCAATGGACCCCTCCAGGCCCAAAATCCCCACTCCAAAGCGTGCTGAGATGTGGGATTTCCCACTGGAGCTCTGCTTTGGGAGCGGCAGCCCACGGGGTTGGCTGAGCATTGAGCGGGACGCCTCCCTCCTGCAGAGGATCTATTACCTCTCCCTGGAGTTCTACATGGGCCGGACGCTGCAGAACACCATGATCAACCTGGGGCTGCAGAACGCCTGCGATGAGGCTGTGTACCAGGTGAGTACTGAGCCCGGGGTGACACTTGGGCTGATGAAGGGCTTTGGTTGGTTGGTTGCTTTTCTCTCCTCCCACCCCTCTGCCCCGTGCAGGGCAGTCGCTGCTCAGCTGGAGGGTTGCACAACAGCAGGAGCAGCTTTCAAGCAAATGACATTCAAAGGGAGGATGATTTATCTGTAGGGCTTTTCTAAAGCTGTTAGCACAGTGAGGGCAACAGCCCGGCCAGGGGCAGGCAGGTATAGGAAGAGCCTCGGGTGTTGCGTAGTGATTGCACAGCTGTGCAACAAGCTGAGTGCTGAATGTCTCTGCAATAAAATGTTTGGCTTCGTATGCATTGGTTTAAATGTGCATAGTGGTGCTTTGGGCAGTTCAGTGCAATGCAGAGAGGGGCTGGTGCTGCAGGACCGTCTGGGGAGCTTTGGGATGGGGAGAACATGGGCAAAAATGTTGGTTGTGGGGTGTTTTTTTTTTTTGGAGAAGTGGGAGCTGGTGGCTCAGCTGAGTTCCTCCTGAGCTGCCCTGGGAGCTTTGCATAAGCGAAACCTCTTCCTTGACAGCACTGTGGGCTGAAAGCTGGAGATGCGTTTGTAGGGGTGCTGTAGCCACATCTCTGCTCGTCCCTTTTGTAGGGTGGTGCCACCTGTAAGCTTGTCCACAACGAGGGGAAGGATGTGGGTGTCCCTCATAGTGACCCATAGCACTGGGGATGGAGTGTGCCCCCCTCCCTCATGTCCCCATGTCCCAACAGTGAGGGCAGCACCATCACCAGAGGGTGAGGGGTGCAGGGTGGGCACTCAGTCCCATTTCCTCCTCCTTGTCCTCAGCTGGGGTTGGATATAGAAGAGCTGGAGGAGATTGAGGAGGATGCCGGGCTGGGTAACGGTGGGCTCGGCCGGCTTGCAGGTGAGACAACCCCCAAAAGGTGTTGTTCCTGGGGGGGGGGCACATCCCATATGAGGGACCCGTGCCCTGGGGCTCCCTGCTCCTTGCTGTCCCCTATCCTTGGCAGCCTGCTTCCTCGACTCGATGGCAACGCTGGGGCTGGCAGCCTACGGCTATGGCATCCGCTACGAGTATGGCATCTTCAACCAGAAGATCCGCAACGGGTGGCAGGTATGGTGGGAACCCCAGGCTGTGCATAGGGCCTGGGGCAGCCTGAGCTGGTGGGGGGCAGCCAGCCCGTGGCTGGAATGGGGTTCAAGTGCTGTGAGGTCTCTTCCAACCAAAACATGCTGTGACTCCATGACTCCCCCATGCAGGTGGAGGAAGCTGATGACTGGCTGCGGCATGGCAACCCCTGGGAGAAGGCCCGGCCCGAGTACATGCTGCCCGTGCACTTCTATGGCCGCGTGGAGCACACTGCCAATGGCACCAAGTGGGTGGACACCCAGGTATGGGGGCACAGCCAGCACACGGGGCCCCCAGGTGGCTTGCGTCCTGCTGCACTCAGAGTGACAGCCTAAAACCAGCTGCTGCTGGCACCTGAAGGCGTCTCTCCATCTCCTGAGGGCTTCTGGCAGCAGCAGGCAGAGCTGGGGGGTCCCTGCAGCCGGGGCTCTGGGGACCTTGGGGAACCTTTGGGGTCCTTTGGGGTCCGAGCGCATCCCCACGCCTGTCACCATTGCAAGGGTGGATGCAGCTCTGGTGGTTGGGGTGGGAGGGTTCCATCAGGGCGTGGGGTTGTGGGGATGTGGGGACATGGGGACATGGTGCCCGCAGTCTGCCCAGCCTCACCAATGCCCCAGGTGGTGCTGGCACTGCCCTACGACACCCCTGTGCCCGGGTACATGAACAACACCGTCAACACCATGCGCCTGTGGTCGGCTCGGGCACCCAACGACTTCAACCTGCGGGACTGTAAGTGGGGGCCGGCGGGGGCTGGGTGGGATTGGGTACAGCAAGGCCACTCTGACCCCTCTGCACCTCTACAGTCAATGTTGGGGACTACATCCAGGCTGTGCTGGACAGGAACCTGGCTGAGAACATCTCCCGCGTCCTCTATCCCAATGACAACGTAAGCGAGGCGTTCTCACTGTGCCTGTGATGAGTGGCAGGGGGGTGCCATGCCATGTGATGCCATGTGAGCCCTTCCCTGTGTGCCCGGTGCCCATCCCACTCCTCTCACCGGCAGTTCTTCGAGGGGAAGGAGCTGCGTCTGAAGCAGGAATACTTTGTTGTGGCTGCCACCCTGCAGGACATCATCCGCCGCTTCAAAGCATCCAAATTCGGGAGCACGGAAAGCGTCCGCACCGTGTTTGACTCCTTCCCTGACCAGGTACAAAGCGGGGCTGATCCACCGCCTGCCTCCAGCCCAGCAATCCACCTCCCCGTTGTCGTGTGCCATTTGGTGAACTCAACCACCACTCGACCACTGATGTGGGCGATGGGTGCCGCCGTGTCCCCGCAGGTCGCCATCCAGCTGAACGACACGCACCCTGCCATGGCCATCCCTGAGCTGATGAGGATTTTTGTGGATATTGAGAAACTGCCCTGGAGCAAGGTCGGGGGATGTGGCGCAGCTTTCTGTGTCGCAGGGCGGCTGGGTGATGGGTGCTGCACCCCCTCCTTGTGTATAGGGGCCATACACCCGTTAATAGGATGGTAGGACAAGAGTATGGCCCTAGGTTGTGCTGGGGAGAGTCAGGTTGGATAGTGGGGAAACATTTCTTCTCCACAAGAGCGGTGCTGCAGTGGCACAGCTGCCCATAGAGTGGTGGGGTCACCATCCCTGGAGGTGTTCCAGAGCTGTGGGATGTGGCACTGAGGGATGTGGGCACGGTGAGGTGGGCTGGGGGATCTTGAAGTGCTTTTCCAACCTCAGTGATTCTATGATTCTAGTTAAGCAGCGCATGGGAGCAGGTGGGGCTCAACAAGCAGCTTGGGAGCATTTCCACCATTGGAAAATCTCCAGTGGGCGCTGAGGAGGGATGAGCCTGTGCTGCCCACCCGAGCCACGCTGGGGCCATGGTTCTGGGTGTAGGAACACGTGGGTGCTCACACTCAGCTGGGTGCCCTGGAGCTGCCCCTGATGCCACTCTCCTGCTTGCAGGCCTGGGACATCACCAAGCGGACATTTGCCTACACGAACCACACCGTGCTGCCCGAAGCCCTGGAGCGCTGGCCGGTGGACCTGGTGGAGAAGCTGCTCCCCAGGCACCTAGAAATCATCTATGAGATCAACCAGAGGCACCTGGACGTGAGCGGGTTGGGGGCTCTGGGTGATGGGGGTCGCACTGTGGGGATGGGGACAGTGCACAGACCGTGCTGTGTGGTTGGTGGCTGGGTGGTTCTGCAGCTCTTTGGGGAGGCTGGTAACTAGGAACTGGGTGAAGCAATGCAAAGCCCTTCTTGTTGCCAGAGAGTTACCCAGACAGGTTGTGGGTTCTCCTTGGAGACCTTCATGGGGCTGAGCACCAGCTCTGGGTGTCTGTGCTGGAGCAGGAGCTCAGCCAGAGGGACCCAGGAGTTCCCCACCAGCCACGGCATTCTGTATTGCTATCCACTGTTGGTGGCTGTTTAAAATACTTAAAATGCTTCAAGGACTTTCAAGTTGACATTTTTTTGCTCCTTGAGCACTAAATTCATCCTGGAAAAGGATGAGGATGGCTTGAACCCCATGGAGAAGGTTCACACCGTCACCCCATAAAAGCCGTCACTCTGGCTGGCACCAAATGCATGGAGGACATCACTGTGGTCCCCTCCTCGGATGCTGGTCTGTTGGGTTGGCTGCTCACCCCCTCCTGGCCACCCCCCACAGCACATCGCATCCCTCTTCCCCAACGATGTGGACCGGCTGCGGAGGATGTCCCTGATAGAGGAGGGAGGCACCAAGAGGATCAACATGGCTCACCTCTGCATCGTCGGCTCCCATGCTGTCAACGGAGTGGCCAAGATCCACTCCGAGATCATCAAGTCTGAAGTGTAAGGCTGGGTGGGATGTGGTGGGGGATCATCCTGAGCACAGAGCTGATGTTGACCCCTCCTTGCCCTTGCAGCTTCAGGGACTTTGCAGAGCTGGAGCCGGGCAAGTTCCAGAACAAGACCAATGGCATCACCCCACGGCGCTGGCTGCTGCTCTGCAACCCGGGGCTGGCCGAGCTCATTGCAGAGGTATGGGTGGCTCTGCACCTGGCTCCCAGCCTTGGGGGTCATCATAGAGACATAGAACAGCTTGGGTTGGAAGGGACCTCGAGGATCAAGGCTGTGGATGCCCCATCCCTGCAGGCATCCAAGGCCAGGCTGGATGTGGCTCTGGGCAGCCTGGGCTGCTGGTTGGCGACCTGCACACAGCAGGGGGTTGGGACTGGGAGAGCACTGTGGGCCTTGGCAACCATTCTAGGATTCTGTGATCATTGAGTTCAAGCCAGCAGCACATACTTGCTTTGAGGTCCCTTCCAATCCAACCCATTCTCTCGACTCCACGTGGCTGCAGTCCATCAGTGCTTTGCGGTCAGCACGTGGCTGTGCTCCTCTCACAGAAAATAGGGGAGGACTACGTGCGGGACCTGAGCCAGCTGGCAAAGCTGCACGAGTTTGTCGATGATGACCTGTTCATCAGGGAGGTTGCCAAAGTGAAGCAGGTGAGGAGTGCTGATGAGGGGAGCGCGGCTCTCAGGGGCATGGATTTGGAGGGTGTGGATTTGGGGGGGTGCAGGGCTGATGCCTGCCCTGCCCTCGGCCAGGAGAACAAGGTGAAGTTCGCACTGTACCTGGAGAAGGAGTATGGGGTGAAGATCAACCCCTCCTCCATGTTTGACGTGCACGTGAAGAGGATCCACGAGTACAAGCGGCAGCTGATGAACTGCCTGCACATCATCGCCATGTACAACCGTAAGGCCCCGCGGGGACGGGCAGGGGGTGGGTGAGAGATGGCACTCAGCTGATGTTGGTGCTGCCCTCCCCTCCAGGCATCAAGAGGGACCCTGCGAAGCTCTTCGTTCCTAGGACGGTGATCATTGGAGGCAAGGTAAGCTGTGTTTGGGGGAAGCCCTCGGAATGCCCTCCAAGGGAGCCCCCAACGCTCCAGTTGGCCCACCATGGCTCTGCCCCTAGGCTGCCCCGGGGTACCACATGGCCAAAATGATCATCAAGCTCATCAACGCCGTGGCCCAGGTGGTCAACAACGACCCCGTCGTGGGGAGCAAGCTGAAGGTCATCTTCTTGGAGAACTACAGGGTCTCCCTGGCAGAGAAGGGTACGTCCTACAGGGGAACGCCAGTGCTATTGGCCTGCGTCCTTCAGCATGGCCTTGGCGAGCCCCCTGCTGTGTGCTCTGTTGGCAGTGATCCCTGCCACCGACCTGTCGGAGCAGATCTCCACGGCGGGCACCGAGGCATCGGGCACGGGGAACATGAAGTTCATGCTGAATGGGGCCCTGACCATCGGCACCATGGATGGAGCCAACGTGGAGATGGCCGAGGAGGCCGGAGAGGAAAACCTCTTCATCTTTGGGATGAGGGTGGAGGATGTGGCAGAGCTGGACAAGGATGGGTGAGGGATGAGGACGTGGCGGGGACACGGTGGGCATTGGGGTTGGCATGGGCTCACGATCTCTGCCCCCCAGCTACAATGCCCAGCAGTACTATGACCGGCTCCCTGAACTGAAGCAGGCTATTGACCAGATCCGGAGCGGCTTCTTCTCCTCGGATGAGCCAGACCTCTTCAGGGATGTGGTTGACATGCTTTTCCATCATGACCGGTGAGGTTCATGGCTGGGATGCCACCCATCCCTGGGTTCCAGCACCGTATCACAATTATTGAGGTTGGAGAATACCTCTGCGATCCCCAACTCCTTCCACTGCCCACATCCCTCAGTGCCACATCTCCATAGTTCTGCAGCACCCCCAGGGATGGTGACCCCACCACACCTGAGCAGCTGTGCCAGTGCCCAACCACTCTTTCAGAGAAGAAATTGTTCCTAATATCCAACCCAAACCTTCCCCTTGCAGCCATTAACTCATGTCCTAAAGGAGACCATATACAGCCCTACACCCACTGCCTGATAGTATCCCATTTCTTGCCCTGACTCCTGTGTACAGGGTAAAGCAATTATTTGTGTACCCCTGGTACAAAAGTCTCTCTGTGCTCAGCCCTTCAGCTGGGCCGCATTAAACCTGCACTAAGGCTGGAATGCATTTGGGTGCACAGACCTTCATAGAATCACAAGAAGGGCTTGAGTTGGAAGGGACCTCAGGGATCATGAAACTTCAACCCCCCACCACAGGCAGGGCTGCCAACCTCCACATTTAATACTAGACCAGCCCTTGCCAGATGATGGATGCTTTCAGGTATCTCAAGGGCTTTTCTAGCAGGCTGTGATTCAGTAGAGGCTAGGGAAGGCTAATTTATGTGAAGCATCTATTCGAGTGCCCCATGCCTCCATGCCAGCCACTCTCTCACCCCGCTCTCCCTCACTCCTCCATTCTTTGCTGCCTCAGGTTTAAAGTCTTTGCAGATTACGAGGCTTATGTCAAGTGCCAGGAGAAAGTCAGCGAGCTGTACCTGGTGAGTGCGAGAGGGGACAGGGAGGGTGTCTGCTGTGGGACCCCAACACAGCACTGTGCTGTGCGGATGGGCACCCATAGATACGGCCCTCCCTCCATCCCCTTTCTCTCGGCAGAACTCCAAAGCGTGGACCAAGATGGTCATCAGGAACATCGCAGCCGCAGGCAAGTTCTCCAGCGACCGCACCATCAAGGAGTACGCACGGGACATCTGGCACGTGGAGCCCTCTGACCTGAAGATCCCACCGCCCAACGAGCCACGGGAGGGGGCCGAGGACAGGACCCCCAACGGCACTGCGGCGCGGGCGTAAGGCAGGGCTGGAGCATAGAGCTGAAAGCGAAACCATTCCGACCCATTGCTTGCGGTAGGGGCTCAAAGTAAAAGCGCTGCGCGGAAGCGGAGTGGGGGTTGCTGGAGATGGAATGAGGAACTGGGCTTGCTCGCTGCAAAGCTGATCGCTGAAAGTGCAGGGGATGGGGTATTTGCATTGGCCCTCGCCCTGCTCCCGGATCCCGCTTGACCCCTCTGTCCCCGCAGCTGTGTCTCCATCCCCCGAGCATCCTGCAGCAGTGGGAGGACGAGCATGGGTCTCAGTGTTTATTACATACAGCAGTAGTAGGGTCAGTGCCACGGCGGGGTCCCAGCGCAGGGCAGGGGCAGTGCTTATGGGCGCTGCAGGCAGCAGCTGGAGTCACTTCATGTTCAAGAAGTCTCTGCAACGAGATGCAATAAACCTCACGCTGCGTCACTCACCCCTGCTGCTCATTTCATATCCCACGGGGGCTGCCCCTGCGTCACCCCGTGTGTCACTGCGGTGCTGATGGGTTTGGAGCAGTGATGGGGGCTCAGCAAACTGATGCCACTGAGTGGGGTGGGATGGGAAGGGAAGGGAAGGGAAGGGAAGGGAAGGGAAGGGAAGGGAAGG